>JAWNLL010000166.1:2112500-2300000 GCA_035042425.1 Drosophila flavopinicola
ATGTGTGAATATATATCAGTCAGTCAATAATTGTATAACCTAAAGCTATAAACTGTCGGTAAAAGATTCATACTTTGAACTGAAATTACTGAAAACAGTAAACTATTTATAAATCATGTAAACAATTTATTCTCTATGTCGAATATGTGCTTAACCATTTAAGTTTATATCGACATTTTTAAAGCTTGTCAATAAAAACCTTTATTATGGTATTAATTGCTTAAAGAATCCGAAGAAATAAAAACTTTACCTTATGTTTCACTCTCAAGATGCTAATGCTTTAATACATGCAATATATTTACCTTTTCAATTT
This sequence comes from Drosophila flavopinicola, assembly GCA_035042425.1. Lineage (NCBI taxonomy): Eukaryota > Metazoa > Arthropoda > Insecta > Diptera > Drosophilidae > Drosophila > Drosophila flavopinicola. The sequence continues at coordinate 2,112,814 of JAWNLL010000166.1, forward strand.
GTAAAAACAGTTAAGATTAAAAATAAAATATATAAAAAATATTTAATGACTCGAAATTATGTATCTTGGCGAAAAATTAACTTTGCTATACCTTATGTTTCACTCTTAAGATGCTAATGCTTTAATTTATGCAAAATATAAACCTTTTTCAATTTGTAAAAACAGTTAAGATTAAAAATAAAATATATAAAAACAAGTGGAGAAGGATTATCTTCGGCGTGCCGAAGATTAAATACTCTTTTCGAACCTTAAAGCAATTGTTACTATTTGTCCGTGACTGCTTATTTAATCGCAGATATTAATGTCGCATACATATACCCCTACATATAAAATAAAATATATAAAGGTATTCATGTAAACAGGGACGTTTCACTATCCGCAGCTCGTGGACGCGTCCCTTAGCATTCATAAGTGCTACCGAATTGAACAATAAACAAGATTCAGTTTTTCCAAAAAGTCAAAACTACATTACATATGTATACTACAATACCCAAATACCAAATTTTGTGCCTGTTGCTCTTATACCTTTCAAGGCCGCTGTCGGAAATTGAATTGTCATAAAACTTAATCTGAACATACGAGAGTTTATATACAGAATTTGAGATCCATATTTTTTTTCGCGTGGCATTGGTTTTGCCAATGAATTTAAATTTTTCTTTTGAATTATTCTATTAAAGCTACTTTATGTATGAAAAAAAATTAGAAACAATTTAGGAAATTGAAAATAAATGAATTTGATTACAGCTATTATATATTTGAAAAGAAGAATAAGAAAAAATAAAATAAATGACCAGTCGCCGCTGGTTTTGAACCCGGGACCTCTCGCTCACCAGTTCGCAACTTTACCCACTACGCCACAAGCCGTTTCGATGATCGCTGACAAAATCCCTTTTAGAGCAGACTGTCAAAAGCTTTCTTGTTTTGCTTTTTACTGCTTACACCAAGCAGTTTTAAAAATCGCTGACAAACTCTATTTATACTGAGCTTTTGTTTTTTCGCGTGGCATTGGTTTTAGTTCTAAGCCATTTGAAAGCAAATGAATTTGATTACAGTTATTATATATTTGAAAAGAAGAATAAGAAAAAATGAAAATAAATGACCAGTCGCCGCTGGTCTTGAACCCAGGACCTCTCGCTCACCAGTTCGCAACTTTACCCCTTACGCCACAAGCCGTTTTGATGATCGCTGACAAAATTGCTTGAAGAGTCGACTGTTATAAATTTCCTTGTTTTGTTTTCCTGCAACCTGCAACTTGCGTTTGACAGCATTTGTTTTTTTTCGCGTGGCATTGTTTTTGTTCTAAGCCATTGGAAGCAAATTAATTTGATTACAGTTATATATTTGAAAGGAAGAAAAAGAAAAAGTATTAAATTAACAATCAGTCGCCGCCGAGGCTCGAACTTGAACTTGCGAAACATGCGTTCGTTAGCGCGGCTCTTTACGCCTTACGCCACAAACCGTTTTGATGATCGATGACAAAATACCTTGAAGAGCAGACTATCAAAAGCTTTCTTACGCTTGACTTTGTTTTGCTCATATGCACCTGTTTTTTCAAAATATTTAATGACGCATATCTTCGCTGTTTATGACTCAATCGATTTGCGAATTTACCCATTGATGAGTTATAAGGATGTTCAAGTGTACAAGGAAATTTAAGGCAATTGCTTTGAAAACATCGGATTTATGGCCAAAACCGACTTTGAGGTGTATGGCAGCTATAAGATATAGTGGTCCGATCCGGCCGGCTCCGACCAATGTGCTGTCCCCTTGAATAATAAGTGTCTGTGCAAAGTTGCATCGCGATAGCTCAAAATCTGAGGGACTAGTTTGCATACATACAGACAGACAGACAGACAGACAGACAGACAGACAGACAGACAGACAGACGGACATGGCTAGATCAATTTGTTATGTTTTTATAAGCATATTGGCAGTAACTTTTGGGGGTCTCAGACGCTTCCTTCTATGCGTTACAAACTTCAGGACAAACTTAATATACTATTTTCTTCGAAAAGAGTATAAATATTTAAAGACTAACAATTATGTATCTTGGCGAAAAATTAACTTTGCTATACCTAATGTTTCACTCTTAAGATGCATATGCTTGAATATATTCAAAATATGCACCTTTTTCAATTTGTAAAAACAGTTAAGATTAACAAGTAAGAGTGCTCTAGTCGGGAGTGCCCGACTACGAGATACCCTGAACCCAGTCCTTACAATCATTCGTACTGCTCTAAACACACACATGCTGCAGTACAAGCAGTGCAAGCGGTTTAAGCAGTTAGCTTGCTTTTCGCTGAGCCCCACACAATGGAAAGTTAAATCTTAAATAACTTCTGTGTTTATCGTCCGATCTTATTGAAATTTTTGGGGCAAGCAATTGTCGATAATATGTATTACCAAACCAAATTCAAAAATGCGTTTTTTTAACTTTGGGGGGTTTGGGGGGTGGTATCCAAAAAGTGAAATATTTGTTACATGTGTATGCTATTCGAGATTATACATGCCAAATTTGGGGTCTCTAGCTTTTATAACTTTGAAGTTATGTCCCAAAAACGCTAGTCTAAAAAATCAAAATTTATCGATAACTTTTGAATGCGATGAGTTATCGATCAAATGAAATAAACTTGATCTGTCCCGGGATTAGGAGAACTTATGTTCCAAATATGAAGTCTCTAGCTCTTGTAGTCTCTGATATCTGTGTGTTCATACAGACAGACAGACGGACAGACGGACAGACAGACGGACATGGCTAGATCGACTCGGCTGTTGATACTGATCAATAATATATATACTGTATATGGTCGGAGATGCTTCCTTATGCCTGTTACATACATTTGCACAAAACCATAATACCCTTTTTACCCATTTTTAATGGGTTCAGGGTATAAAAATAAAATATATAAAAAATATTTAAAGACTCGCAATTATGTATCTTGGCGAAAAATTAACTTTGCTGTCATCCAACTATGTATAGAGCATAGAATATATAATATATAATTAAAATTAATTATGTTAGAAAACTTGCAAAAAAATATGATTTACCAAATTAGCTGTCATAAGATGCCAATAATTTAAAATCGTACGTCCTTCCTTTTATTTGGAATGCTAAAATTGCGCTTATTGTCAGAATTGAAATCAACTGTTAATCAGGCAATTACGCAATTTAATTATGAATTAATTGCGCCATTAAAACAACAATCTTGTTTAATTGATGACTGCTGCGGCTATTTGAAAAGCTAACTGCCCACATAAAAGTGCGACACCCACACCCACACACACACACATACGCACACACGCACAGCACATGCCCCCCCCACACACACACACACACCCCGTTTTTCCCCCTTCTGCTGCATCTCAGAGCCTTTGGCTAAGTGGGCGCTCGGCAAACAAAATCAAACACAAATAGCAGCCAACCCAAACAAGACACAAAATTTATGAAAAAAAAAATTGTGAAAAAAATTATGAAAAACTATCAAAACATTTACATGCGGCGGCTCCATGTGGCCAACGCGACGGCCATTTATCAACTGACCAACTTCCCAAGCCGCTCAGCATTGTTGTTGTTGTTGCTGTTGTTGTTGTTGTTGTTATATGTGGTCGTTTTGCGCTGCCGGCGTCGTTTCATCTTTGGCCGGCAAAGAAAAAGCTTTGAGCGCGTTGAATGCGATTGGAGGCGTAGCAGAGTGACGGGCATGCTGAAGGGGGAGCAGGCAGCAGGCAGCAGGTCCATTCCATGCTGCTCGTAAGTAGTATATGATTATGATGTTTATTGAGAAATTAATTTGCGCCTTGTTTTGGCTGCGGGTCTCATTTGCGTATTTCAAAGCGCAATGAATAATGATGAAGATTATAAAAACTCTTGACGCGTTTCGTTTCGTCTGGGAAATTAATATTTGTAATTGGCTATAATTGTTCGTGCCAGCGGACAACTACACATGCACATATATATATATATATACATATATAGATAACTGTATTAATGAGGCCCCTCGATCGCGCCTTTTGTTATTTCAATATGTGTAATTGAAAAGAAAGCGGCCTTGTTGGTTTTTAATGAAGCGCACTTAACTGACAGCAGCAAAATGTTTTAATCACTCACTTGTTCGAGGCAGAACGCAAATTTTGAAATGGAAATGGAAATGCTAATGGAAATGGAGGTGTGTATGTGTGAGAATCTTTTCATTTGTTCATGCATGCCCACAATATATGTATTTAGTCAGATATTAAATAGATAAAAGATCATTCAATTAGCAAGCTAAATTAATTTATGCAACACGCGCTCAACATTAGCAAATATCAGATAGTAAATGACAAATTTTTGTTTCGTTTCATAAATTTCAAAAAGCGACCATTTTTTGGCAAATAAAATTTCACATTTAAATTAGTTGTCACACATTTGTTGCATCTTTAAATTTCTATTTTCAATTTGTTCGTTTCATAAAATACTGTTATACTAGAGGAATTTTTATTTGTATTACCACTAACATATATACATACATATATTTGAGCTTATCTCTTCTGTCTAATTGGCAATAAAATATGTATGCTAGCAAAGATACATATATAAGTTGTCTGCCCAACTGCTTCATTTAGCTGCTCTAATTGATTTGATTATTCCCCAGCAGCCGCTTCATTAAACACACTCTCACTCAGTCCAAAAAAAAAAATCTCCTGCAGCAACTTTAGTCCATTATTAACCCCAAAGAGACAACCCTTGCTGCGACCCAAGATGAAAGCAACAACACAACAATGGCTGGCAAAACTTTGGAGCCCACAATTTTCACATAATAATCCTTAAAATGAGTTTAATTTGTAAAGTAAAATTATAACCAGTGAGAGAAAGACAGAGACACGAAAATGAGAGAGAGAAGAAGAAAAGTTCAGCGAGCGAGCGGGACAGAAAGCCATTTATGAAAGATATGTATGTATGTATGTATGTATGTATATAATAAAGCCCCAAAGTTTGGCTTATCCTGGCCAACCTTTTGTTGTCGCATGTTGGGTGGAAGGAGGAGGGTGTGGGTGAATAGCTGCTTATTTCGGGATGCTGCATATTTCAGATTTACGTGTGATTGATTTGCCATGCTGGCTACTCGATTTATGCGTAACGATAAGAATTTTATGGTTTATCTTTGAGGTGTGCGCCGTAGACATAAATTTCGTGTATATATTTTTGTTTGTGTGCTTCGGGCAGGCAGCATAAGCAACTGTTCGAGCAGCAGAGGCATAAAAAACATAATTTCCTGGACGAGATTGCAGCTTTGTGATAAGATGTCGTCGTCAATGATTTCGCCTTGCATCATAATGATGGGCTTATTGTTTGTTATTTATGCATGTACGCTATACATACACACGTATATATGTATGTAGGTGGTATATATGTATATTTTTTATTTGGGCGACATTTATTAAAAGATTGTCCATACGCCGCGTGCGCCCGCTTGGAGCACCAATTAAATGTTCCCTTGCGCCAAAGACGCAAAAACGGACGACTGCTGAGACTGCGGAGACTCCAAAACGTAAGCAGACAGCGCGACGACGACGACGACGACGACGACGACGCTGCCGCCAATTACGTTGACAGCAGAATTTAATAAGAAGCGGCAAGCGGCAGGCAAATGAAGTCATGAATGTGGAAGCTGTGACGTGTCAGAGCGAGACGGCGCTTTACGGGGGAGAGAACAAGACGAGAAAAAAGAACTCCAATGTGGAAATGGGCAAGCGACGGTTGCGGCAACTGCTGCTGCCAGTGCTGCTGCTTGTTATAAAATGCTAATACGCGCAGCAAAAACGCTTTGAAGATTGAATTATTCAATAATAATTAGGCGTGGGAGCGAGATAGCCGCAGACGGCAACTGCGACACTGCAGTCATCTCGCTTGCGCAGCGTGCACAAAACTCACCACACTGGAAATGAACAGCGGTAGAAAAGAAGGCGGCGCAAGCAAATCGACAAAAGGTAAATAAGAAAAAAAAACGCAACACACACACACGCTGTGCGAGAGAGCATAACCGAAACAGTTAGGCCAATAAAAATGGTGTCGCAGCATTGGCGCGCGCAGCGAGTGCAAGCGAGAGAGCGCGAGAGCAGCGCCTGGCCGGTTTAACAGCCACCACCAGCATGTATGTGCATGTGTGTGTGTGTGTGTGTGTGCTAGTGGCGGCAGCAGCAGCAGCAGCAGAGCTGTGACTGCGCCGCTGTCTGCGTTCAGTTGTAGAACAGACGTGATCTCAAGAGGACGTGTCTCTCTCGAGTCTCAGAGCCGCCGATTAGAGTCGCAACGTGAATTGAACGTCACTAATACACTGAAGCAAATGAGCAGCAGGCCGCGTGCGTGCGTGTGCATATGTGTATGTGAACGGGTGTGCGTGTGTATTAGTGAGCGCTGTACGGTGTACGGTGTGATGAACGAGCGAATTAATTAAAAGATAATCAAAACAAATTAACGACACATATATTTTCTACTGGGCGACCCGACAAGTGCCAATTTGAACTCGCGCCAGTGCAATGTTTCAATAAAACCAACAACAACAACAGCAACAGCAACAATAACATTCAACATTTAATCTAGTTAGTGAAAATATAGCAAAGTGTATCCAGAAGCGTTCGCATATCGCTGGCTTTATGTTAAAGCTGTCCAACAACACCGTAAACGTGAACGCAACGAGCGCACCAGCGACCAGGATCACGAACAGGAACAGGAGCATGACAGTGACTGGCCTGCGCCAAACGATGACCAGCCCGACGGTGCCGCCAACCACAACGCTCAGCAGCGCCGGCAGCAGCAGCAGCAGCAGCAGCAGCGGCGGCAGCAGCCTGACCTCGGTGGCCGTCGTCGCCGCCGCCGCGGGCGCTGGTGCACTGCATCCGCTGGCCAGCCCGACATCGCCGTCGGCCCTGCTGCTGGCCCATCAGCAGCACTTGCTGGCGCAGCATCAGCAACAGCAGCAACAGCAGCAGCAGCAGCAACAGCAGCAACAGCAGCAGGCACTGCAGTTGGCTGCAGTGCATCCGGCGCCACATCATATGCACAAGAGCAGCTCCCGGCTGAGCAACTTCAGTGTTGCGTCGCTGCTGGCGGACACACGACCGCGCACGCCCAGCGCCAGCGAGGGACCCACGAATCTGTCCAGTTCCGCCGCCACATCGCCCATCTCGCAGAGCAGCGCCTCGGGCACGCCGCCGCCGGCGGCGCCACCGGCTTTGCCGCCCACGCATGCATTTCATCCCGCCGCCGTTGCGCACCACGCCCACTTGCTGCACGCCGCCCATGCGGCAGCAGCGGCGCACGCCCAGCATCAGCATCAGCAGCACCAGCACCACCAACAGCAGCAGCAGCAGCAGCAGCAGCTGGCGATGGCGCAACTGCGTCAGGCCCAAGCCCAGGCAGATGCGCGCGCCAGCTCTCCGCCCGCCTCGGCGTCGGCCAGCTCCACGCCCAGCTCGACGCCAGTGGCGCATGCAGCTGGCGGCAGCTCCACGCCCGCCAAGACCGAGAGGCACTCGCCGCTGGGCGGCAGCAGTCACACGGACTCCGAGTTGGAATACGACGAGGACATGCTGCACGATCACGAGGGCGAGCACGACGACGACGACGACTCCATTGTGGACATCGAGGACATGAATGCCGACGACTCGCCGCGCTCCACGCCCGACGGCCTCGACAGCAGCTGCAAGTCGCTGGAAAGCCTCCACGGCGCACCACCCGGCTCCGGAGCCGGCTCCAATCAAATGCAGGCCACGATCCTCTCGCCAGCGGCGCTGGCAGCCAGCGGCCATGTGCCCATCCGACCGACGCCATTCAGCGCCCTCGCCGCAGCTGCGGTCGCCTGGGGCGGCATGGGCGGCGGCGTACCCTGGCCGGGCGCACGCCAAATGCCGCCCTTTGGGCCGCCGGGTCTGTTTCCAGGACAGGGATTCGGTGGAGGTAAGTGTCGACAGCATACGAACTATGAGATCTATGAAATGACTAAACTAAAGTCAACACTATCGATAGAGCAAATCCAATTGCTAATATGCTGAAAATGTATAGTTATCCAATTGTTTAAAACAATTGAATGCAAATCATAATTTGATTGATTGAGATGCAAATATTCTAGTAGGCTTGGAAATTCTTAAATATATTTGAGTTGGCATATTCTTCTTTTAAAATATTTGCACTTACGTATGCGCAATTTTATAAAAATGCTCTTATTTCGGGCTTGAGATTACGAAGGAGATATTATGGGCCTGCTGGGCAAGATCAAACATAGAATTAGCTTCAATTCGAGTAGAAATTGTATGCGTAATTGAATAGGGTTCAATCAAAAAAAGATCATGCCACATTCCATATTCAGTATCAATATTTCGTATTTCATGGCCTGCCAACTCCATTTTGTCTGCGAGTGTGTGTGTGTGTGTGTGTGTGTGTGTGTGGTTCAATTGAATTAAACTGCCCCGCGCCTTAATTGGCAGCAACGGCATTATGACAATGGCTGCCATCGAGGCTGCGGGTGCTGCTGCCCCTGATCCTGCCCCCTTCTGCGCTGCCCTGCCCGCCCGGCTGCCCCCGCTTTCCCCCCTGGGGCCCCGTCTGTCTGGTGGCGTAGTAGTCAAAGTGCGTGGCAATTATTCCGTCGCTTTAAATAAAACAATGAGATGTGTTCTTGATTGCGCTGACCATTTGCTCGTATCATCATCATCATCATCCAGCACATTATTATTATCGCTTGTTGTTGTTGGTGTCGCGTCGGTTTTGATTTAACTCAATTGGCGCGTCTGCTTGCTTATTCATTGTGGCTACTTTGTTTTTTGGTGTTTTCCGGTCTATGTCAGCCCCCCAGTATATCTGATCTGAACTGAACTGAACCGAACCGAACTGAAATGACTGACCAGACTAATTGAAGCGAGTCTGGCCGATTTGTATCTGCATGCACAGTTCACACTTTTCTTGCATTTTCCGGCATCAGACAAAAAGTGACCAAACACTTGGAACAGCCCAGCTGGTCACACCTTGCACTGCAGGACAAAAACTCCGACGGCTGACAGACATGTGAACTTTACCCGTTGGGGTGCAAAAAACCTATCGCGAACTTTGCATTTCCGCCCCAGCAATAACAATAACAATAACAAGTAGTTGCTGGTTTTTTTTTCCGTTGCTTCTTTCTTGTTGCTGAATGTTGTTGCTGCTGCTGCAGCTGTGTTGCATTGTTTTATAAAGCTGTCAACGGGCAGACGCCCAGGTGAGGCGCCACACTCAGTTTTTATAGCAATGTTGTTGTTGCGCTTTTTATGTAACGCGCTGCACAAATTACTTCGAAAACAATTAACATATGTATGCAGCTGTAAATGTCGAGAAATACCTGAAAACGAGTTTAAAGCTATGAAGCTATGAATTAGAAATCATTAGAGTAAATTAACCAAAAAACAAGTGGGGAAGGATTATCTTCAGCGTGCCGAAGATTTTATACTCTTGTCGAACCTTTAGGTAATTTTTACTCTGCCAACTGCACCACCGAAATATTTAATAACGCATATCTTTGCCAACTAAAACTCAATCGATTTGAAATTTTAAACATTGATGAGTCTTAAGGATGCTCAAATGTACAACGAAATTTCAGGCGATAGCTTTAAAAAGATCGGTTATATGGCCAAAACCGACTTCCAGTTGTATGACAGCTATAAGATATAGTGGTCCGATCCGGCAGGCTCCGACAAATGTGCTGTCCCTTTGAATAATAAGTCTATGTACAAAGTTTCATCGCGATAGCTCAAAAGCTGAGGGACTAGTTAGCATACGTACAGACAGACAGACAGACGGACATGGTTGGATCAACTTGTTTTCTCATTCTAAGCATACTGGCAGTATCTTTTGGGGATTTGGGACGCTTCCTTCTATGCATTACAAACTGCAGCACAAACTTAATATACTATTTTCTTCGAAAAGAGTATAATTAAACGCATTTTATGTGCTCAACAGCTGTTGTGAAAGCCGCTTAAAAATAATCATTATTAGAAAAATAATTTACAAGCTGCAAATAAAAATTGAAATAAACTTTAAAAAAAACAAGTGGAGAAGGATTATCTTCGGCGTGCCGAAGATTAAATACTCTTTTCGAACCTTAAAGCAATTTTTACTATTTTTCCGTGACTGCTTATTTAATTCGCAGATATTAATGTCGCATACATATACCCCTACATATAAAATAAAATATATAAAGGTATTCATGTAAACAGGGACGTTTCACTATCCGCAGCTCGTGGACGCGTCCCTTAGCATTCATAAGTGCTACCGAATTGAACAATATACAAGTTTCAGTTTTTCCAAAAAGTCAAAACTACATTACATATGTATACTACAATATACATACCAAATTTTGTGCCTGTTGCTCTTATACCTTTCAAGGCTGCTGTCGGAAATTGAATTGTCATAAAACTTAATCTGAACATACGAGAGCTTATATTCAGAATTTGAGATCCATATTTTTTTTCGCGTGTCATTGGTTTTGCCAATGAATTTAAATTTTTCTTTTGAATTATTCTATTAAAGCTACTTTATGTATGAAAAAAAAATTAGAAACAATTTAGGAAATTGAAAATAAATGAATTTGACTACAGCTATTATATATTTGAAAAGAAGAATAAGAAAAAATGAAAATAAATGACCAGTCGCCGCTGGTTTCGAACCCGGGTCCTCTCGCTCACCAGTTCGCAACTTTACCCACTACGCCACAAGCCGTTTTGATGATCGCTGACAAAATCCCTTGAAGAGCAGACTGTCAAAAGCTTTCTTGTTTTGCTTTGTACTGCTTACACCAAGCAGTTTTAAGAATCGCTAACAAACTCGATTTATACTGAGCTTTTGTTTTTTCGCGTGGCATTGTTTTTGTTCTAAGCCATTGAAAGCAAATGAATTTGATTACAGTTATTATATATTTGAAAAGAAGAATAAGAAAAAATGAAAATAAATGACCAGTCGCCGCTGGTTTCGAACCCGGGTCCTCTCGCTCACCAGTTCGCAACTTTACCCACTACGCCACAAGCCGTTTTGATGATCGCTGACAAAATTGCTTGAAGAGCCGACTGTTACAAATTTCCTTCTTTTGTTTTCCTGCAACCTGCAACTCGCGTTTGTCAGCATTTGTTTTTTCGCGTGGCATTGTTTTTGTTCTAAGCTATTGGAAGCAAATTAATTTGATTACAGTTATATATTTGGAAGGAAGAAAAAGAAAAAAGTATTAAATTAACAATCAGTCGCCGCCGAGGCTCGAACTTGAACTTGCGAAACATGCGTTCGTTAGCGCGGCTCTTTACGCCATACGCCACAAACCGTTTTGATGATCGGTGGCAAAATACCTTGAAGAGCAGACTATCAAAAGCTTTCTTGCGCTTGACTTTGTTTGCTCAGACTATCAAAAGCTTTCTTGTGCTTGACTTTGTTTGCTCATATGCACCTGTTTTTTCAAAATATTTAATGACGCATATCTTCGCTGTTTATGACTCAATCGATTTGCGATTTTACCCATCGATGAGTTATATGGATGTTCAAGTGTACAAGGAAATTTAAGGCAATTGCTTTGAAAACATCGGATTTATGGCCAAAACCGACTTTGAGGTGTATGGCAGCTATAAGATATAGTGGTCCGATCCGGCCGGCTCCGACCAATGTGCTGTCCCCTTGAATAATAAGTGTCTGTGCAAAGTTGCATCGCGATAGCTCAAAAACTGAGGGACTAGTTTGCATACATACAGACAGACAGACAGACAGACAGACAGACAGACAGACAGACAGACAGACAGACAGACAGACAGACAGACGGACATGGCTAGATCAATTTGTTTTGTTTTTATAAGCATATTGGCAGTAACTTTTGGGGGTCTCAGACGCTTCCTTCTATGCGTTACAAACTTCAGGACAAACTTAATATACTATTTTCTTCGAAAAGAGTATAATAATAACAATATTTACAGCACTTTTGAAATTGTGTAGATATTGTGTAAAGTGTCCATTTCTCAAACAGTTAAATAATAATAGAAAATAATAACAATTATAGTAACAGAACTCTCGTACTTAAGCAATCAAATCAATTGTCTTTAAGCTGACAGGCGACAACAGCAAGAACAAGAACAATGAGAACAACATAAACTATTTGAAACATTTGCCGCTTATTTTGTCATTTGCTGTCAACTGCAGACAGACAGACAGACAGACAGACAGTCACACAGTCCGGGACATACATATAGATACAACTTTATTCCATTTCATTTTGGCAGCTGTTGTTTTCCGCTTTGGACTCATCCTCAGCAGGTCTCATTAGCGCAGCAGGTTGCTGCCTTTGTGTGTGCTCCCTCTCTCTCTCTCTCTCTCTCTCTGTGTGTGTCTGTCTCTTTCTCTAGATTCCTGTGTGACCTGTGCCGCTATCTGTTGCCGCATTATGTCAAGTGTTAGGTACTTAGTGCCTTTGGGCCGTGTATTTGTATCTGTATCTCGGAAGCCCGGCTGTATCTGTATCTGTAAACGGTAGTCTGGCTTTATCAGCGGCGCTAGTTTCATGTTTGCTTCATGGCCCATTCAATTAAATGAAATACCACAGGCCGGCATCTTAAATGGGCTGCGATTAGGGAACACACAAGAACACACAATGAGTCCGGTTCGGAGTTTGTGTGGCCCTCAGCCGGCAGCCCGATCCCGATCCCGACTCCTTTGCTTTATGCTTTAAGGGCCGCGCAATTCAAATTGATTTACATTCACATGCAGTTAAAATACCAGCGACTGGCTGCTATAATTTAACTAATTGCAAAGCGCAGGCACGTCACGTCACGTATGTACCTTATGGAATAACCCAAGCAAAGGGGGCGGGCTGGGTGGCATAGGCCAAACTAATGCAGCTGCAATTCTTGGCAGCCATTATAGAAATTAATTTTCAAGCTGAACAAACGAGCAACAACTTGGGAGTCATTGCATAAATACAAACAACAGCAAATGTACACACGCAGACCAAGCGGGCGAGAGAGACAGAGAGAGAGCGATAGCGCGTGAGTGCATGTGTGTGTGTGTGTGTGTGAGAGAGAAAGAGAGAGAGAGGCACTCAAACTTATGGCAAACTGGTAGGTGTGGCATGTCAGCTACGCCCACCTAAGCACGCAATTTTTATTTGCAGCCAGGCAACAATTTAAACGTTGACAGACGGCGACAGCCGACGGCTGCTGGGCGAGCAACAGCAAGAGGGGTGAGGTGAGTTGAGTTGAGTTGGGTTGTGGTGAGTTGAGTTGCGGTTGCGGTTGCGGTTGGGGGCAGCAGGACGGTAGCTTGCATGCGTTTTAACACCATTCGCCAAAAGGCCGCAGCGAAGACGCCAAAAGCCAAAAGCTAAAATAATATTTGCATTCTGCACGCCATCTAACGTGCATAAGCTGTACTAAATACACACACAGCATTGCTGCATGCAATACCTGAAAGGGAGGTGGGAATGGGAGGGGGGGAGAGGGGGTTGTTGAGGTGTGCTGGCGCAGACATTTTGATGTATGTTTTGGTAAATAAAATTTATTTGCATTAAATTACCAGGCAGACAAAAGCAGCAGCAGCAGGCAGTAAGAGGGGGGTAGGTGGATTGTGGATTGTGTTGTTGCCAATGACTTGCATATGTGCCACAAGGTGTTGCTACTGTAGACATTTGGATATATGTACATATGTGTGCATATGCTTGTGTGCACAGTCAGACAACGGCAAACATTTGCTAAATGTTTGTAGACAATTGGTAGTTCAACTAATTTGAGTCACTGTCTGTCGCTGAATGCGCACGCGTGTGTGTGCGAGTGTGTACAGCTGAGTAATTAAAGGTGAGAGAGAGAGAGAACACTTGAACTTGCAACAGCAGGTGGACAAGTGGGCAGGCAACCTACCAGCCTGAAGCTGAAGCTGCGTGCCCAGCCCACGTGAACTGCTCCCCATTGAAGGTGGCTTGGCTCCTCGGACTGCCCCCTTGGCCACTGGCCTCGCTTATCGCTGCTTATCTTGCACAGAGGCAGCCATTGGTGATTAAAATATGCACTTCATTGCCACTGAGGCAGCACATTGCAACTGGACTGCTGGACTACTGCCAGCTGGACAACATGCAATGCGACAAGATTTGTCCACTGATCGCGCCCAGTTGCTAGTAGTGCAAAACTTATCTATGGCAGCCGGTTTTAACACGCTCTCTGCTAATTAATAGGCTCTAATGGGCCGGTTCTCATGGACGACGCCTCGATCTGTTCAGTCTGATCAGGTTTTAATATTATGTGTATATATATATATCCATATACGCACTAAAGGGTACTAAAACTTCCAAATAACGAGCAGTGATTTTCCATAATAATAGTAGCTACATTTCCACTATGGCTGGCTTCTTAATTGTTTATGACTTTAAGTTGGCCATTTTCATTCATTTTCCCATTCTTTTCATTAGTCTGAGCTGCCTCTACTCCATGGCTAAGAGTGTTAACAGTGTTTTCATATGCAAATTCATTATGCTTCTGTAAAACACTTTCAAAACACTTCAGCAATATTTCATCATTCAAACTGTAGGTTCTTGTCTCTTTCATTATAACTTGCCCAACCAACTGTCCGCCTTGTATAAGTGTACACTCTGCCAGCTGCTTATATAATGAGCAAACTCTGCGTTTACTCATTCAGGTCAGATGCCATATATCGCCGTCTCATATTGCTGGCCATTTGTAGAAGTAATCTAATGTGATCATCAGCAGTTTGCTCTGCATAATTTGCGCCCCCACAACGCGCTTATCGCTGCCTTGGTACTTGTGCGCACCTCATTCACCTACATATTTGGTGCTAATTAAAATCCTTCATTATGAAATCGCCATCGCCAGACCGCAGCAACACCAGGATTGGCATCAACTCCCCGTAGCCGTGCTCGTTTGACCGTAAGCGTGTAATTGCATTAGCCAAACGTTCGCCTCGCTTTTGCTCCAATCGATTGCAAAATGCTTTTCACTGCAAAAACGTCATTGACTGGGCCCCACTCCCCACTGCCCCCTGCTTCTCCTGCTCCTTCTCCTGCCCTGGCCATCACCTGTATCACCTGCGCGCCCCGCTTGTGCCTGCTGCTGCTGCCTATTTGGCTATGCGAAAACGCTTTAATGAAGAATTAATTGCCAGCAATTTGCAGCGCAAATCAATCCACCGTTGTCACCGTCGTGTCGCGTTCGTATTGCTCGGGCCCATAGACCTCTAGGCACTAGGCATAGACGTAGGCAATACGAGCTGTCGTCGAGCCGAGCGAGCCAGCGATCGATACGCGTAAATTTCACAATTGCAGCTTGTTTCTGTTGTTGATCGAGTCTTATATGTCGTCGTCGTCTACAATACACCGGAGAACTCAAATTAATTGAAAATCCATTACAAACATAGGCTAAATGTCACAATTGGCGTTTGTGGCATGTATTTGCTCAGGCAATGGCGACGCTGGCGACGTATTGCCCCAGCAACAACAACAACCAGCAGCAACAACAATGCCTATAAAAGCACAAAAAGGCGAAAACAAGTCTCGCACTCTGGTTTGGACGTGCGTGGCCGTCTTCGTCGTCTGTGTGTACCCCAATCCCCATGTGCCCCGGCTCACTCCTCGCTCCTCACTCCTCAGTCCACCATCTCGCTCCGAGTTGGATCTGTTGCAGGCTATTTGTGCAAGCGATTGGCTTAGTTGATCCGGGCGCGGAAGGCGGCTGCCACAGCAACGAGCAATTCCACTTGCTACAGTTTTGTGTTTTTGTTTTGCTTTGGCCTGCAATGGAAACCGAAACCCCATTCCAGCAATTTAGCGACAAATGAGCAATTAATTTTGAAATAAATGCAAAGCGCAAAACGGTTTTAGCCAACTGGAAATAGTACAAAACATACACATGCTTACTTTATGCCTTACGATATTTACGATAGGTAATAGAAACATTGTGTGTGACTGTCAAAATAATGATGCCCAAAAAATAGACGCAGAGAACGAACAGCAGATAGTATAAATACAAATTATGATACGAGCCCAAATGGGCATGTGACAAAGGCAGCCAAAGCTGTAAAACTTGACCGCATCGTTTATATGCTAATTTGGTAACTAATTTATGGTCAACACAACAAGAGCGACAACAACAATAATAAGCGTTAATAAAAATAAATATATACACGCACGAAACAGACAATCTGAAATGCACAATGAAAAAACAAAAAAAACAAGTGGGAAAGGATTATCTTCGGCGTGCCAAAGATCTTATACTCTTTCCGAACCTTTAGACAATTTTCACTCTGCTAACTGCAGCACTTTCTGTAAAAATTGATATCATATGATATCAATTTGAATTGAAATACTAAATTTATTTCCAGTTGTATGGCAGTTTTAAAGATATAGTGATCTGATCCGGCCGGCTCCGATAAATGTGATGTATATTTGAATAATATGTATCTGTGCAAAGTTTCATCGCGATAGCTTTGAAAACATGGGATGTATGGCCAAAACCGACTTTGAGTTGTATGGCAGCTATAATATATAGTGATCCGATCCGGCCGGTTCCGACCAATGTGCTGTCCCTTTGAATAATAAGTCTCCGTGCAAAGTTTTATAACGATAGCTCAAAAACTGAGGGACTAGTTTGCATACATACAGACAGACAGACAGACAGACAGACGGACATGGCTAGATCAATTTGTTTTGTCATTCTAAGCATACTGGCAGTAACTTTGGGGGTCTCCGACGCTTACTTCTATGCGTTACAAACTTCAGCACAAACTTAATATACTATTTTCTTCGAAAAGAGTATAACAATTCAATGCATATACATATATATAGTATATATATATATATATTTGTATGTATATTTATAGATGCATGTGGCCGCGTCTGCAAGTCTGTAACAAATTTCTCGCTGCTGCTGGGGCGCATCCTCAGCAACAACAGCAACAACAGCAACATCAGAGCATCATGATGATCGTAATAATAATGAGTATCAATATTATCTGGGTTTCCACATTTCGTTTCACCTTGTTAGGCCATACAAAACGCTTTAACGACGCTCCCATTCAGCACAAAGCACATACACACAAATAAATGAAATTATATGCATATTCCCGCAGCAGCAGGCCCAGATAAGGCCCCGCAATCTGGACGATCGAGCTCGGGCGCATTAACATAACTTTGACATGTCACACTAATTACTTAATGAGCTGATCAGCCAGTCCACTGTCCACTGTCCACTGTCCAAGCTGCAGATGCTGCTGCAGATGCAGTTGCCAATGCGGTCGCAACTGGCATTATTAGTTTTATTATGGCAGGCAGATCAGCAGCTATACGACTATACGACTATACGAGTACCAGAGACACATGTTTTTATGGACGGGCAACGTTTGACATTTATTTGCTTATTGATAACATAACGTGACACAAAATAAGTGTGTGAGCATCAGGCAGGCAGGCAGGCAGGTTTTTTGGTATGTCACAGACATGTTGTCTATTGGCTGGGAATCTTCTGGCCGTAACAACTCTAGATGGCTGCTTGCCAGCCGGCGCAGAGAAGTCATCTGAAATACTTCAGCTCAATTGTTAGTTGTTTGTTTGTTGTTAAACGACTCATTTGCGCTGGCTGCCATCAATGCATGAAAAGCAATTACAACTTTCGGTTTGTCACTCAACAATTTCAATTTGTGTAATTATGCATAAAATTAAAGCGTTGCATATCATTTGCTTGGGCCTTTATTTTGATGCCTGCCTCCCTCTCGCAGTCAGCATAACAAAATGCTCCATAAATTACGCGTGCCTGCGCCTTCCAGCCATCAGAGACTGGATACGGAATGGGGCAATACTTCAGTATATCGTATGTCGGATTCGCATTCGCATTCGCATTCGTACTGCCGCTGACCCGAGGATGCATCTTTAAAATGCCATTTGCATCTTTGTGGCTTGGCGCTGGCAGGGCCCAATGGCAAGCTCATTACTTTCATTAACAACACTCCAAGCGAATGCCACAGGCGCACGATGGTGGAGCAGCTGCAGCAGCTGCCCTAACCCTGTCCCTCTTCCTGTTCCTGCTCCTGTCCCTGTTGCTGCCTCTCAGCTACAATTCCATGCGGCTGCTTTATAAGGCATGCACGTTTTGTATTTTTTTTGCTGTTGTGCCTTCCTGCTGCCCAGCCTCGTCCTCGTCCGCGTCCGCGTCCTCGTCCTCAGTGCTTCGGTCTTTGTTTGCCAAAACAAAATGCCCAAATTAAAATTGTTTTGCAGCCACAGAAAAAGAGAGAATCGAACTGGGGACATCGCATTGCATTTCGCGTCGCTGCGGCTGCAACTGAGGCTGCTGCTGCTGCTTTGTCTGACAAATAGTTTAGACAGCAAATTTATTGGCCACTTAAAGGAGTAATTACCGTTTGCTGTAGACGTTGCCGTTGCCGTTGTTGTTGTCATTGTGGCTGCCGCTTTTAGCCATGACAAGGCCAAGGACAGACGTCAGACGACATTTGCTGACAGCATCTCATTTAGCGCTTCAATTGTATGCAAATCTTGCGGATTTAGTTGCTTTTAATTGGGCACAGCTGAAGCGGCAGCTGACAGCAGCTGCGGCTAATCAACACCTCTCTACATTTAGCTAACTCTTGCATACTACATCTGACTAATCAACA
Organism: Drosophila flavopinicola; assembly: GCA_035042425.1. Lineage (NCBI taxonomy): Eukaryota > Metazoa > Arthropoda > Insecta > Diptera > Drosophilidae > Drosophila > Drosophila flavopinicola. The sequence continues at coordinate 2,131,460 of JAWNLL010000166.1, forward strand.
CCCTTATCTGTCCTTCTCTATTTTGCAGATGCCAATGAGCCGCCTCGCATCAAGTGCAATCTGCGCAAACATAAACCGAACCGCAAGCCGCGCACTCCCTTCACCACACAGCAGCTGCTCTCGCTGGAGAAGAAGTTCCGGGAGAAGCAGTACCTCAGCATTGCGGAGCGCGCCGAGTTCTCATCGTCGCTGCGACTCACCGAGACGCAGGTGAAGATCTGGTTTCAAAATCGGCGCGCCAAGGCCAAGCGGCTGCAGGAGGCGGAAATCGAGAAGATCAAGATGGCGGCGCTGGGACGCGGTGCACCCGGTGCACAGTGGGCGATGGCCGGCTACTTCCATCCGAGCCTCATGCATCTGGGATAAGTGGCGGCCAAGGTGCTGTACGCTTATCAATAGCTCTTGCACCAGCCAACCAAATGACAACCAAATAACTGAGCCACGCCCAGCCACGCCCAGTCGCCCGGTCGCCCTGTCGCCCTGTCGCCCGGTCCTAGCCGCCAGCACTCCCCCAAAAAAGTCGTGCTCGCTTCGAAAACCCCCAAAATTTTGCTGTGATGTTAGCGCATTTTATTTACGATACTTCCAAATGTTTTTTGTAAAATGCACTCTGTAAATACTGTAAGCATAGAGAAACGATGGATGGAGAGAGGGAGAGATGGAAAGAGAGAGAGAGAGAGAGAGAGAGCTATTAGTTCTGCATAGATCCGATACCGAAAAACTCTGTAAATATCTAAACAAAAGCAAGCGAAAATGTTTCCTAATTGTACATAAATCTAGCGTGTAACCTAATCAAGAATTCTTAAGAGCCAATTTGCGTTTAGAAGTATTTGCTGTTTGTTAAATATTAACTGTAATATAGACTTTCGAAACAAATTGAAAAATAATTGAAAATTAAGCAAAATAACAAAAAGAACAAAGATCAAAAAACAAAAAACATGAATAATTTATTTGCAAGCAAACTCAAGTCAATAAATATATATACAAACAGTATCGGAGCAAGCTTAAGCCGTAAATGGTATTTGATTGTATTGTACTTTGGATTATAAGTCGAGTTAAAAGAACGCATGTATTTAAAAAATACTTCTAAGCAACTTAACTAAACAGCTATAACTATGCCGTTAATTATACATTAAACCTAATATAATTCGCAACCCTATATTCATAGCTCATACATTCATACGAAATATTACCATATAGTGTTAATCCTCTGTAGTTGTTTACACTTAAATCATAAAACAAAATACACAAAAAAAAAACTCAAAAAAAAAAAAACAAATCAACAAAAAATCAATGGAAAAATATATAATTATACGAAAAATTTAATGAGGCTTTGTTTTTAATTAACTCCACAGCATACAAACTGGGAAACAGATTACTACATTTAGCCCATATTTATTATAATGAGCTGAGTCGATAAAGTCCAGTTTCTCAAATTACTTATCTATCGGTTTCCATCTGCCAGTTCAAAATCTATAAGTCCGCCATATCTGTTTACTATAATATATACCTACATTTTTATTAGGATTGCATATACCCTGTAGCTGGCTTGCAGTTTGCTAAACGTTTAATTAGCATGAGTAAACATACGTTTAAAGGATTGCAAAAGCTAAGCTAACTGCACAATTGGGGATTAGCTGAATCGATAGAAGATATGTCAGTTAACCAAATGCTTTATGTCAGCCCGAATCGCATTCGTTTCAGTGATTGACACTGATTAACAACCAGTTGATGTGACTTGTAACTCTAATTAGATCTCAAGTTGTCATTTGTCACTTGTCACATTTTTACCTTGATGAATTTCAAGACTGCGAAAATGTTTTTAAAGACTATATTGTTATTGCATATTTTTCTTTTAAATTTTAAAACAATTCAAGTATAACGAAAGTTATTCTCACAGCCTAGATAAATACAACTCTTTGAAAGTACTGGGAAATCCAGTAACACATGCAAATAAATGACTCACAATTCTCTTATTTCAAAAATTCCATTGAAGTGTAGCGAATCAAGCGCGATAGCGACTGAATGTGTTATATCATTTGACGGCTATTTGAGATTGTACTTACTAGGTGTTACACAGTGATATAATCAGGTCAAGCTGTTGCACTGAGTCTGGTTGTCAGCCAGCAGCCGCTTGACCCTTGCTAAGACGAATAGATCTGTGTATATACATAGAAACTAAGTATAATCCGTGGATGATCAGTTTGTTTGCTAATGCTGTTGAATTTCACAATCAGACAGTCAAGTGCGAAATGCAAAAGCGCCAGCGCGTGCTTATCAGCGATCAATTAATATTTAATTAATCAGGCGAGGGCCTGAGGAGGGAGCGAGAATGCGGCCGTCACACATGGCGTATGCGTACTCTTGTTTACTCGAACTTTTGCTGACGATCATTCGAAACTAAATGGAGGTTGAGCTGAGCAGCATTAGCAGCACAATGAGCATCATCGCTATGATCATCATCATCGCTATGATCATCATCATTGGCAGCAGCAGATGTAGCTGTGCGAATTGAGTGATTATCAAATTGTAATTTTTATTTCTGTGCGATTTGTCGAGTGTCAGGCGGGTTCAATAACAGACGCGGCAAGCAAACTTACTATAGATTCGTTTTGTTTTATTTATTTCTTGTTGACAATGTGCGAGCGTTAATCGTTGTTGCTGTTGGTTTTGGCTGTCGCTTTAGCTTCTGCTGCTGAGCTTATCGCGCTGAATTAAACCCCAATTAATTTAATTACAAATGGCAATAACGCGCCGTTGGCAGCAGCGTCGCATTCGCAACATGTCAAATTTTGTTGTTTTGATTTATTTGCCATTTGTTAACAGATGCAGTATATATATGTACATATATTTGTATATGTTGGCATGCGCTCAATAAATAAATTAAAATATTATTTGCCACTTTGGCGCTGATAAGCGAATTGCGTTCGAATTTTTACAGTAGCGTGTTCATTTAATAAGACTGTCAATAATTGTAGATTTTAACAAAGTTCACATTTCCGACTTTATTATAATTTATATATTATTTTCGTACATTGTGTGTGGCATGCTAAATTATATAGTTAAGCTAAGAATGAAGGGAACTCAACTTTCAGTGCTTGCTGTTTAATAAATACAAAATTAGTTAGCAATTAAATTACTGGTAAAGTTTGACGTTTTATTAGCTGAAAGTTAAATGCATTATTGAATTGTTAGCACATTAATTATACATATATAAATGTATATATATAAGTGCGCATTGATAAATGTTTTGCCATGTGAATGCAAATTTCTACGGCAGCCAAGTATTTTTATCTCGAATGTCAAATCGATTGTCTCCGCAATTAATTACGCGTATATAATTACAATGTGGCCCACGCTGACGCCGACGCCGACATCGACGGCGACATCGACGCCAACGTAGTTGTTGGGAGATGGCGCCCTGGTCTCTTTATTAATTAGCCCTGATGCGGCTGCAGGTAGCCACAGGTGGTGCTGCATGCAAAACGCTTCGCTGCGGAAAGTGCAACGCGTTAATCAAAACGTAATCAAATCATTTGGCAAGGGTCGAGGCAGGCGAACCAAACCCGATGCACCAACAACAACACCAGAATCACAGCCTGGTCACATTGCTCACCCGCTGAGCCTTGTCGGCCCCGGCAATTAAGCTTTATATCTGGCCTAATGGGCCGAGCGCCGCCTGCGCTGATTGCGCGCATTTGTTTAGCTCCACTCTCGACTCTCGACTCCCGGCTCTCGGACTCTCGAATCTTGGCTCTTGCTTGCCTCGCCTTGCACCCAATCAAATGTGAGGCTGTGTCTCCCAGTCCTCCATCCACCAAGACACTGGACGCTGGCACAGCATGATATTAACGCCCCACAGTGCCGCGGCGCATTTACAATGATAATATTTGTGTTCAAAGTTATCAATGAGTGCGCCGCGCTCAGACAAACGGCATATTGAATGAGTTTCGTATTGAGATTGCCTGAAAGGTGCAACAGTTTTCCTGGGAACCTCTTTTTTTGTAAGTATTTACATCAACCCAAGACTCAGTAGTTTTCTCCAAACTCTATTTGGTTTTCTTTAAATGCTGTAAATTAATTTGTCAGAATTTTAAGCATTGGGAAAATAGTTCCTTTATCGACCTTCTATGACAAATTATAAATTATTTATGATATTATGATGTTTAGTTTTATTACTGACTAAACTGAAAAAGTGTAGTATTTGAATTTTTAACTTCTACTGAAATCAATGCTTAATGCAGTGGATGTTTCTAAATACTATTTGGTTTTCTTTAACTGCTGTAAATTAATATGTCAACAATTTAAATTTTTTGGAAATTAGTTCCTTTGCCGACCTTTGCTGACAAATTATAAATTATGTATGACATTATTATGTTTAAATTTAAGACAAAACTGAACAATTTTAGTATATGAGTTTTTATATTCTACTAAAATCAATGTAAGATGTTTATGCTCTTTTCGAAGGAAGTTTGTAACGCACAGAAGGAAGCGTCGGAGACCCCCAAAAGTTACTGCCAGTGTGCTTAGAATGACAAAACAAATTGATCTAGCCATATCCGTCTGTCTGCCTGTCTGTCTGTCTGTATGTATGTATGCAAACTAGTCCCTCAGTTTTTGAGCTATCGCGATGAAACTTTGCACAGAGACTCATTATTTGAAGGGACAGCACATTGGTCGGAACCGGCCGGATCAGACCACTATATCTTATAGCTGCCATACAACTGGAAGTCGGTTTTGATCATAAATCCCATGTTTTCAAAGCTATTACGATAAAACATTGCACAGATACTTATTATTCAAACATACATCACATTGATCGGAGCCGGCCGGATCGGACGACTATATCTTATAGCTGCCATACAACTGGAAATAAATTTAATATTTCACTAGAAAATTTAAATTCATATGATATCAATTTTCACAGCTAATGAAAGTGCTGAAGTTGGCAGAGTGACAATTGTCTAAAGGTTCGAAAAGAGTAAAAAAAACTTCGGCACGCGGAAGATAATCCTTTCCCCTTGTTCAAGTTGACGCTTTTCAGCAAACACTCACGAGATAGTTATAGCTAACATTACCAAGCCAGAACACACATCTCAAAGTTGTTGCAACATGAATACATGTTCGATTGCCAAGTGTGCGTAAGTAACGCCTCTACAAAATTGGAACCACTTTGGCAGCCATAACATTTTTAATTAACACCACACATAGCACCGCCCCCGCCCCCGCCCCCACCTCAGCTCAGCTCACCGACCCTTGCCCACACACATGCAAATGAGCTCATTATGAGCTGATTATGCAATGCATTGGTCAGCTATACTTAAATACATATATGCTGGGGTACATTGTTTTAGCATATTCCGAGCAACTAACTGCAACATCGCCACAGCAAGTTCAACAAACGAACAATTGCTTGGGAGCATAGTAGATGAAAATTGAAATTGAAATACAACGGAAAATTCATTCATAAACGTAAGCGAAATGGAAATCCGTTTGCTTAACCTGCTTCGGTAGTAGTAGTAGTGATAAGCTTGAGTGTACTCTAGCACCACTCAAAACTCGGGCAGACGGCATGGCGGTGCAGCAGCGACTCATGTCTGTCTGGGCGCAGCATTCACAATTACCGGGAATAAATTGAGGTAATTAGATAATAAAAATAATGTTTTCACCTCATTATGGCAGACAGGCATCGGCGGCCAGCAGCTGTACAGCAGTACAGCAGTACGGCAATGTGCTTGCCATTTTTCCAAGAAACCTACCAACCACCTGCCGACCATCGGCATCGGACCCCAGCTCCAAAGCCAAGTGGGGCACATACACACACACACACACACATGCACACACACACGTGCACACACACAAGTACTTGTGGCAGCAGTTCACTTGCAGTTAGATCAATATGCAAAACTCATTCGGACGGCATTCAAATGCGTTTGCAAGAAAAGTGCTCGCAATACCCTGCACACATTATGGGGTATACCGATGTAAATGCAGAATAGGTAACTTTAACAAAATGTTGTTGGTATGCTAGACTTTGGCATAGATAACCTACAGTATATATACCCTGTAAAGATCGTATAATGTATAAAGTTAGAAGTGAGTTTGCAGCTGAGAATGAGTGAGAATTGTAAAGAGCAGACTCATAGACTAGTAACCAGAACAAAATATAAATATAATAATACTCGAATAATAATTACACAAAAATATACATTTTATTTAAGCATACGCTTATTATTCCAACCTTATATGCAGGCAGAAGATCCCGTTTTCAGTTTATCAAGTCCTTGAGCCGAGAAAGACATACATTTACAAGTGTTTGTAGCTACCGTCAACTATAATACGTAAATGCCAAGTTTGAACCAAAAACGTAGAGTACTATTTATAAATGCAATGCTGTAAGAACCCAACGACCTTAGCTATGCATGCCACAAAGTCAAGGGTATTGCACACACTTTTTAGTCACATATTTTATGCGTTCTTTTATGCATTCTTATGTTGTACTTAGGATATGGTCAATGGCCAAGCCACAAATGAGTGACAAAAGCATTTGAGGTCACTTTTCATCGCCGGCGTATTATATATTATGCAAATTATTAATAATTCATGGAATTTTCTGGCCAATTACTGGTCTCCCTTCTACACATTGTGCGCACACTTTTGTGCCCTCAAATACTTTTACGTAGCACCTGTTTTAATAGCTGCAGTGGGCGGCTTTAATTGGTTGAAAATGTGCGCGTAATTATGATGTGTTTAATTCTTCGAGTGTTGTGGGCGATGAAAGTAATAGACGTCCATTAATTTATTGACATTGAAGTGCTTTTGGGGCGAAGCATTCGGATAACAGCTAGACTGCATTAATTTTGTGGTTAACTGCGCAAGTTCTGGGAAGCAAAATGTGTAGAATGCAATTAAACAAAATAGCGTGAGATACGCGTCCGATATGCGGCTCGGAAGCAGAACATTGTTGTCGTCTCTGCCATGGCTAAGAACTGAAAAACTGAAACCTAATTTCCAAGTTTAGAATTCTGCGAAAACGTCGCGAGAAGGTGCACGGCACAAACGGGACACTACATCTGCCTCCATCTCCACCTTCAGCGGCGGCTCCACGAGCTGAGTTTACGTTTTTGAATACTCAATTAAATTGCTGTGCCCAGTGGCTGATTGTTGTTGCTGTTGCTGTTGCTGATTGTTGTTGCTCCTTGCTGCTGCTACAGTTTCGCACTATTTTCAATTGAATTAAATGCAGCTCGCTGTTTGCATTTTCATGCGAACAATTTCAAGGAATCGCGCATATCAAGCGCGTCGACGTCGCCGTCCTCTTTCTCTTTCTCTTCCTCTTCGTCAACGTCCTAGTCCTCTTTCTCTTCCTCATCGTCGTCGTCGTCGTCGTCGTGGTTGCCGGCACGCTCCGTTTGCTCGCACAATTAATTTGCGCCCCAAAACGAACGCACGTATCTGTGAGATACATTAGCGAAAGTGTAGGCCGCTGCATTCGCAAATACAATTTAATTTGGCATACGCTTTCCCCCTGGATACAGTGCAACGTGGCATGTATTTGGAAGGAAATTTAAGGCGAAAGCTTTGAAAAGATCGGATATATGGCCAAAACCGACTTCCAGTTGTATGGCAGCTATAAGATATAGTGGTCCGATCCGACCGGTTTCGACCAATGTGCTGTCCCTTCGAATAATAACTCACTGTGCAATGTTTTATCGCGATAGCTCAAAAACTGAGGGACTAGTTTGCATACATACAGACAGACAGACAGACAAAAAAGAGCATACACAGTGTATACTATGCCACTGTATGCCACAGCTGCTGCTGCTGCTTTAGCTTGCTAATTTGCTTGGCTAGCGTATTTGGGCTTCGGCTAGCTTTGCTCTGGCGTATTTTAATTCATGAGGCCGCTCGGTGTGCGACAGGGACAGGGACAGGAACAGGGACAGGGACGCCAGCGAAATGCAAAATTTGTCTGAAGATTTTAATCGTCGGCATGCGCGCTCAAAACGGCCCCAACTGCAGAAGAAGCAGCAACAGCAGCGACCAATGATTCTCCGATCCGTGCCGGGCTGTTCCCATTGAGTTGGGCCCAGGCGAACGTTTTCTAGGTTGCAGCACAAGTTGCCAGCTTTAGCAGCGGGCGGTGGGGCGGTGGGGCGGTGGGGCGGGGGCATGGGTGGCTGGGCAGAGCAGAGCATGTAATGCCTGCTCGTTTCTCTACTGCCATGCTTGTTGTTGTTGCTGCTGTTGTTGTAGTTGTAGCTACAAGACAATTCACTTTTGTGCGAAATTAAGTGGCATCTGCAGCATGGCATTCCACTTGACTCCACCAGAGGCAGCTCCCTCTCTGCAGCAGCAGCAGCAGCAGCAGCAGCATCTGCATATATGTATGTATGCATGTGCATTTCTCGCTTTTGTGGGCAATAACTAATTACATTCGCAATTATTTCATGTTTTGGCCAATTTAGTGGGACAAATTTATCTGTGCGGTGTCATCTACTTAGAATTGATGGCTTGCCACATGAAGCTAGTAGATATTGTTGTTGCTGCTGCTGTTGCCATTAGGCGCCCTGGCCACTGAATGACGCTGATTGTTCTATGCCAAATAGAAAAACTTATCTATCTGTCTGCCAGTTGTTGTTGCTGCTGTTGCTGTTGTATTCGCTGTCGTTTCTAATGCAGCCAGCACTGTGTAAAATGCAATTATTAAGCAAATTAGCAAACATTTAGATATCCCGACAAGATTGCCGCCCACCGAGGGCGCCATTGACGGCAATAGCTCATTCACAAATATGTCTAGGAAGGAGTCGGCTCAGTAGATTATTTCATTAGGCTTTATAGCTTCCGCCAGATAAGCGCTGATTGCTCTAAATGGATAAATTGCATTGATTGCTAGAAACATAATAATTATACTTGCTGTATCAATTATATTGAATTTATTTTATATTATTTAAGGAAAATTTAAGATTATAGCACTTTAGTCAGTCAGTTTTTAATCTTTCGCTTGTTTTGCACATTTACACGTATAAATAAATTGCATTTGTCAGTTATCATTGGATATTGCCCAACTTATCGCCATATTTCTACACATGATAATAAAATATGATTGATATTGAAAATAAAAATGCAACGCATTTAATTAATTTTTAACCTTACTTCTTGTCAAGATAAATATATTTTGAGGACCACACAATTACGATCCCTCAATAAAGTATATATTATAAAGTATATATTTTGACTGTTAATACTCTTTTCGAAGAAAATAGTAGATTAAGTTTGTGCTAAAGTTTGTTACGCATAGAAGGAGGCGTCGGAGACCCACAAAAGTTACTGCCAGTATGCTTAGAATGACAATACAAATTGATCTAGCCATGTCCGTCCGTCTGTCTTTCTGTCTGTCTGTATGTATGCAAACTAGTCCCTCAGTTTTTGAGCAATCGCGATAAAACTTTGCACAGAGACTTATTATTTGAAGGGACACCACATTGGTCGGAGCCGGCCGGATCGGACCACTATATCTTATAGCTGCCATACAACTGGAAGTCGGTTTTGGCAATAAATCCCATGTTTTCAAAGCTATTGCGATGAAACTGTGCACAGCTACTTGTTATTCAATAACACATCACATTGATCGGAGCCCGATCGGACCACTATATCTTATAGCTGCCATACAACTGAAAATAAATTTAATATTTCAAAAGATAAATTTCAATTCATATGATACCAATTCTTGGAACAAAAAAATAAATGCCATGCGATAAAACGAATTTTTACAGCATATGAAATTGCCCAATGGTTCGAAAAGAGTATAAAATCTTCGGCACGCCGAAGATAATCCGTTCCCACTTGTTTTTTTTTTTTATTTAATTGTATCTTGCTTAACGTGCTTGCTGCCCACTTTTATCTGTCGTCTGCTTCAAGTCGAGTCTACCCCATCATAGTACTTATTATTAACTGTAATCCTTTTCCATATAACTGTATTAAATACATATGAATATATATTTATGCGTATCTGTATGTGTACATTTATTGCATTACACTTCCAATTATAATTCAAAATCCGCGCCAAGTAAAAACAATAAAACTCAAAAGCCCAGAGATTTATGCCCACCCACACAAATGCGCTGGCCGACACACACACACACATACGCAAACACACACACACACACACAGAGAGACAGAATTCACCTTAATTCAAGTAGAAACAATTTAACTCCCCCGCCTTCATTATGAAATTGCTGTTCTTGTTATATTTTATTTTATACGAACTTAATTTCGCTCAACTCGACCACATGTACATATTTTACAACATACACACACACACACACACACAGTCATGTGAGGCGCTCACAAAGCCACTCGTACAAACGACTAGCAACCCTTTTAAAAAGTAACGGTAAACGCAACCATTTATTACATTTTGCCCACTACATGGGAGAGAGCCAAAGAGAGGGTTTGAGTTGGCTGGTAGACACAGCGAGTGAGAGCGAGAGAGAGCGAGAGAGAGCGACAGATGGTGAGCTGGCGAGCGTGCGAGCGAGAGAGAGCAGGGCAGGCCAAAAGGATATGACGTTTTGCTTTTCACTTGGCAAGTGAGTGGAAATTTGTTTCATTATAATTATTTTCCACAATTGGACATATTAGTATGGTTGCGTCTGCGTCGACGTCGACAGCGCAGTCGCCGTTCTGGGCCGACGCCATTTTTGCAATTTAAGTGTGCAAATAAACGCAGCCAAGTGAAAGAAATGTTGCTGCCAGACAGGACAACGGGACAGAGAGCCAGCTATATATATATATGTATATATATATGTGTGTGTGTGTGTGTGTGGAGAGCGCTGAGGAAAGCACAATAGTGTTGTCCTTGTTGCACACTGGCAGCGACAGTGCGGCACGTATGTATGCGCATGCCCAACAACAACGGCGTCGTGGTGAATTTTCGGCCAACAGCCCCCAGCTGGGATGCCCTGCTTCTCTGCGTGTTTTTGGGGTAGTTTTTATTGATTTCAGCCATTTACCTTGCCCCTAAACGCTGAGCTTATGTATACATAGATATATACATATACATACGTGCTGGGAATGACAAAACATAAAGTTATAATAATTTTTCTTTCCGCTTAATTGTGCCCCTGCGCAGCAGACAGATAGCCAGAGTCAGGACATTACAATGCTCTGTCTCGCTCTCTCGCACTCTCTCTCTCTCTCCCACTCTCTCTCTCTGTCACTAGCAGAGGCACAGAGTGACCTGGCGTTCACTTTTAATTTGATGCTTTTATGTACGACGATGAGATCTGCCCCGCAGCTTCTCCAGCTCCAGCTCCAGTTCCAGGCTGCAGAGCTTCAGTTTATGTACATCTATGGTCGCTATATAGTCTGAGACTGGGTCTGGCTGAGAGCAGCTGGAGCTGGAGCTGGTATCCATGTGCGTGCGCTTCAGCCTTTGGCATGGCGAGAGCGTAGGAAATACAGCAATTAGAGCCATATTAACCGTAATTAAATTTAATTGTTTAATTAAGCGCGAAAAGTGAGGAAGGCATTTTGTGATTTTGCAATGGCGTCGCTCCTTATCCACTTACCCACTCCCCACTCCTTATATACTAACACTATGTACTACACACATATATGTGTGTGTATGTGTGTGCGTGTGTGTGTGTGTGTGTGTGTGTGTGTTGCCAGATGTGGGTGGCTCTGTGCGTGTGCCGAGCCTTGCGTGTTTTAGCTGTCGACTGGCGACTGTCTCTGGGCCTCGGGTGTTGATGTAACAAATAGCCATGTGATTTGATGCGACGGCTTTGATAGTCAGCCAATTAAGCATTCAAACGTTAATTTCAGCAAATGGCATTAGTTAGGTGGTTGGCTGAACATTGCCAGTGGTGCCAGTTCCAGCTGGTTGATCGTTATTATCATCAGTCGCAAGCGTTCAACATTACATCAAAGATACTAAATAGTTAGGCAGTGCCATAAAATATGTATTAAGTACTCTTAATACTAAGTTTATAAATAAAAACTGAATAGTAAAAAAAAGCACTTTAAAAATGTTTCTACAAAAAACCAATTGGTGAGTGAGAGTTGATTTAATTGCCATAATTTACTTTTAATATTATTGATAACAAAAATAAACATATATAAATTATTAAAAAGAATGTAAAGTAAAAAATTTAAAGCTCTTCCTATTTTTCGTAATCATTATAATGGTTTTAGTCAATTAATGATCACAAATGAATTATCCGAAAATGGAATACATTAAAGTAAATATTGTTTTTGTATAGACTACAAATTCATTTAAAATACTTGAACGTTATACTATTTCAATATTCTAATGATTTATCAGTTGTCACACAACTGAAAAAACTTTCTTTGGAATGGAATATTACAAATTTAAAATTTAAATTGTATTTGTAGCTAAAGATAAATGATTTATATTGGATACTATCAGTTAATGATGCAAGTGCATTTGTAAGGGTTGCAACTGCTTTAGAAAGAACATAAATACATGTATATGTATATATATATAATATGCATATGAATATCTCCGATCTGGTTAAGGGTCTTAGGGCACCCACATTGACATCGATTAATAATAGAAATAAGGTGACCATCATGGAGGTCACATCCGCAGATGCATCAGTCATGTGAACATTTTATCTGGAATTCTAGAATAACTAGCAATAAAGTCGTGTTAAATTAGCATCAATCAAATGCAGGTGCAGACGTCTAAGAACGGGAACAACAACAACAACAAGAACAGAAGATCAGCGATCAGACTGGCAGGCAAATCTCTAAGCAGCCTGACTGCAAACAGATGTCAAGTGGCCCGCATGAGAACGAGCATGGGGATGGGGATGAGGATGAGGATGAAGGGACGAGAGCTGCGGTCAAGAATGTCAACCACAACGTTGACATCTTAATAATGATGAATTAATGGGCAAACAAGCCAAATGACAACAAGAACAACAACAGCAGGCATTTAATAATTTTTCTATTGGTGGAAAAATGCATTGCGGCTTGGCAAAAGCAACAACAACAGCATCAAGAATCTATTTGGGCATTGATTGAGCGCAGCAGCATCAATTACGAGCACCCAGCCACAGATCTCGACGCTCGACTCTCAACTCTTGACTCTCGAGTTTCCAGTCATGGCGAATGTGTTTGCAATGTCCATGCCGATAGCGAAGCAGCCGATGGCTGCCAACAAATTCAAAAATCTCACTTAATTTTTCACATGTAGCTGTTTGCCGTTGCTGTGACTCGGACTTGGACGCGGATTCGGACTGCAGCGGAGGCAGAGCCCATGGATGTGGCTGTGGCTGTGGCAGCCGAAAGCGAGCGATGTTCCATGGCTGCATAAATCATGCGATGCGAACATGTCAAAGGTGCAGCAAGGATTTGAATGCGCCGGTGCCAAAGAGCCAAAGAGCCAGTTAGCCAGAGCGAGAGATGAAAATATGAAGCCATTGTTGGGGCCGCATTTCCATATAAAATCGAAGCCAATCGCATGGACCGGGGGCGGTACGGGCTGACTGGCTCGGTTTGGTCTGGTCTGGTCTGGTCTGGTTTGGTTTCTTTTTATTATGCATGCGGCTAATGTAGTCATCGTTGCGCCCGCCGGACACATACTATATGCAAACAGGCCGAGCGAAGCAAATAAGAAACCCATCAGAATTTCTCACTCCGGCCAGGCGCTACGACAAATAAATATTTTAACTCACAATAACACAAAGGGCAACCGTATGGCGATGGAACAACTTTTGGATGCAGATGCTCTCTGCCGAAAAGCTGAGCAGCCGAGGGCTGCCACAGACGAGAACCCTAACTATTTCCAGAGATTTATTTACAACAGCTTTATAAGTTCATACAATATTTTTGTGGCTATAGCATTTTGTATGCTTTACTGTCGATAATTTCTTAAGCACTTGGCAGTCATTTGAAAAGTATGTTCATATTATGTAATATGTATTATATATAAATTACGCGATTGTACAGCCCTCGCATAATCAATGCTTAAACGGTTCGCTTATCCTGCTGGACAGCTGCTGCTGCTGCTGCTGCTGCTGCTCCTTCTTCTCCCACATCCTGCATACCCTCTCTCATAGAGCTATGCTGAAGATGTCCATTTTTCAGTGCAGCGCGGCACAGCCGCCAAATCTCTCCATCATTTGTTTAAATATGCGCCTGCAATTCACAATAACAGCAACAGCAACAACAGCAACAACAACTGGCAACAGTGCGGCAACAACGACAACAACGACAACATTCGAAGTTGCACGTTTAACAATTCAATTTATTTGCAACATCAAAATTTAACGAACATGAAATTGCGAGAATTTTAAGATTTTCAGCAGAAACAAACGAGCGACACGATCCTGTTCACTGTCTCAATGTCTGCGACTCAGTCTCTTCTCTTCTCAGTTTCAGTTTTCTTCTTCTGACCTGCCCCGCCTCCACCCCCTCCTTTTTTCGAGGCAGATCCCCCCAATAGCCCCCACCCCCCACCACCGCCCCCACCCCGCTCTCTGTCTCTCCTCTATGCGATCATCATTCGGTTAGCTGTGTGTGTTTGCTTTTGGTTTTATCTGTCGCGCGCTTTTGTTCTTTTGTGTCTTTGTCGTGGGGTTTGCTTAGCTGGTTTCTTTTGGCCCGGTCCGGCTTTGGGGCTCTATGGCCGTGGCTAAGCGCTTGGCTGGCTTTGGGGGGCTCTGCCGCTGCCGCTGCCTGCGGGTGCAAAGAGTCAACAATTTAGCATTCAAAGAAATATTTTAAATTAAAATTTCTGAAATTTTCGTCAATAAGCCAACGCGAAAACAATGCAACAAACATTCTGAGCCACAAACGGCTTTTTGCGCGATTTTGCCAGCCATGCCTCTTTAAGCCTTTAAATACTTGCACATATTTGTAGCTGCTGTACTTATAGCTGATTTATTGGCCAGCAACTTACTTCTCTACAGTGGGCACTCGAAAAGGCCTTCTAATTGGCCAAGCCACGCTGCAAAATAATTCAACATTGCCAGCGTCCTTTGCTGTGCAATCGTGTACAGGTTATTTGTTGTTTTATCTTGAAATCGAATTCATGAGCATATATTATTTATATAAAAACCATATTTGTATGCTTGGTAAAATAAAGGCAAGCAAGAGTCTTGGGCAATTTTCGGTCTTTGATTGTACGAAACTTAATAAAATTCTTACACTTATGGTAAAAATACTTAATAATTCAGAAGATGATAAGACAATTTACAATAACTTAATATCTTATGATTCTGTTTTAGGTATTTGTCTTAAGCAAATCTTGTGCAGTTTATTTGAGACGAGAAAAGTTTTAATGTATGGTTACAATTCATGCTAAACAATAAAGCATTGACTTTTAATACCAATAATATGTAATAAAACACAAACTAATAATAAATAAACACATACTTTCAAAAATAATGGGTATATTTTTAAACAAATTGTAAAAAGTAATATCAAAAGATAATAAACCTTAGATGTTCAACTAAAGTCGAGGACAAACTATGAACAATATAATGTTGTGCTACTAGTAGGCAAATGCTAGACTCTTTACTTTATTTGTAAAGAAAAATTAGCCACCTCAGTATCATCAACAAAGAGACGATTCGGCAGACGAATATGCTTGTATATAACTATGCTAAAATGGAAATAAACAAATTAGTAGAGAAATTGCATATTATAAATATACAATCGTTGGTCATTTAACTGATATAATAGCTTTGATCCCACGCTTAGATCATTCGATTTGCAATCATAACTAACGCCTTGCGGACATTTATATTTATAGGTCCTGGTCCTGGTCCTGGCTGCTGCTCATCATGCACAATATTTACGTTTCTCATCATCAGGAGACTGCGATAGAGGATGAGTTTTTGCTTTTTTTGTGTTGTTTGGCTAATAGGCTAATCACACATCAAAAAAAGCGAGGCACAAAACAACAAACACACAAGCAGGAGGCAAGGATCAGGGCAAACATGAAAGCAACCCCTAAGTGATGCCCATGTGAAAGTCAACAACGCTAAGCGGCTTAGCGCTTGTAACTATGACAGGCAGCAGTCGCAGGAGCAGGGACACTACCAGAACCAGGACTTTGCCCAGGATTACAGTAACTTTTTGTAATTGCTTGTTGCTAGCAGCGTTGTTGCTTGAAGCGATTTTTGGATTATTTGTGTGTGCGGCACGCGGCAAATATAAATTAACGAAGTTCGTGAGACAACGCAGTGGCAGCAAAGGAAATGCAAAAAGAAGGGGAACGGAGTGGAGTGGAGTGGAGTGGAATACAGCGGAATTCTCAGCTCAATTGCATATTTGATTTGGCTGAAAATTGTCAACGCCTTGATTTGCATATTTGCATGTCTTGAATGCGGCTTACTGCTGCTGTTCGGCTGCTCGGCTGTCCTGTCTGTCCCATCTTCCATGTCTCCGATCGTCTTGTCCTCGTCTTCTTGCAAATTGAAATGTCAAGCCTTCCGCTGAGCGCTTTATGACAAGCAGCTTGGCAACGGATCTGAGTCTGGCTCTGACTTTGGCTCTGACTTTGGCTGTGGCATCAGCCCGTTTAGCCCGAGTTGAGTGACTGATATATCTGCATAAAGCCGTCGATGCTGATGTCCATCTCGATGTCGTTCTTCTGTCGATGTCAACGCATCGCATCGCATCGCATTGCATCGCACACTAAATTAACATTTTGCAGGCGCTTGTCAGGCAGGCAAATGTTACTGCAAATGCAAATCGCCTCAACTTGAAACCAGTTGCCAGTTTAAGGACATCAATCCGCAGCGCAGCCAATTCCACATTTTTTAATAAGGCTCAACGCGTGCCAGGACACCAAATGGCCATCTAAGAGCTCATCAGCCCGCATAACTTGATCCTTTCAGTGCCTGCGCGTAATTTGCATAATAAAATTGTACACTGCTTTTTTTACGAGTCACCCACACATCAATTTCAATTTCAAGACTCGAGCGCAGCATGAAAAATTGCAAATTAATGTAAATCACAGCGGCAAAAGCTTTCATAGGTTTGACGCCATTTTTATGGATCCCACTTCCAAATTGAACATTTGAAGCCTCTAAGCGCCTACTCGACAATAACACGAAACTAGAATGAATGCCACTTTTGAGTAAAGTGATTGACTCGGAGATACCCTGTAAGTGCACGTCTATCCTGGAAATAGTTTAAAACGGGAACGGGATCACACTGTTAATATACTAATATTTGTGAGTACCTTAAATATAGGCTTCTATTTCTAAGATGATACGATTTTCTTTACCCTAAACAAACCCTTTTTTCTAACCCTCATTGGGAACGTCAAAAAAACGGAGCATATATATTTTTATGGATCCCACTTCCAAATTGAACATTTGAAGCCTCTAAGCGTTACTCACCAATAACAAGAAACTAGAATGAGTAAAGTGATTGAGTCGGAGATACCCTGTAAGTGATACCTTGGAAATAGTTTAAGACGTGAACGGGATCACAGTGATAATATACTAATATTTGTGAGTATCTTAAATATAGGCTTCTATTTCTTAGATGATACGATTTTCTTTGCCCTAAACGAACCCTTTTTCCTAACCCTCATTGGGAACGTCAAAAAAACGCAGTCTGCATATATATTTTTGTGGATCCCACTTTTAAATTGAACATTTGAAGCCTTTAAGCGCCTACTCGACAATAAAACCAACACGAAACAAGAATGCAAATTATGGTAAAGTGCTGGAGTAGGAGATACCCTGTAAGTGTACATGTGTAAAAGTTGAGAACGGGATCACAGAGTCTTAATATACTAACTTGTGAGTATCTTAAATATAGGGTTATATTTCTTAGATGTACGAACTTCATTGCCCTAAACGAACCCTTTTCCTATCCAATAATAAAGTCTTATATTCTTTTGTATTTCCTCTGCCCGTGTTTAGTTAAATCTATTTTCCCTTTTCTTTTCTGACTATACCTTTATGTTGCTCTTTAATTATTCATTATCCTCTCTATATCTTTTATCTCTCTTCAATTTATAATATAATTTTTAATATTATATACTAACTTCAAAAAAATATTTTTTTTCTTTTCTATATTAACAAATCATTCTATATTAACTAATCATTTTTTTGATTGTTTTTTGGTTTGATTGGGTTTTTCTGGGTTTTGCCAATCCTTGCAACAAATGTTGGACCAATATCTTAACTTGTTATTAATATCCCCAGAACTTAACGTAATTTTAACTTTATATCTTGAATTTAATATTTAAAATTTTATTTAAGTGTTTTAAATACTTTGAATTGTTTTACAATTTTATATAATTTCTTTTGTGTCGACTGTCAATAGTCGGCAATAAATAAATAAACAAATCTCTCATTAGGATCGTCAAAAAATATATATATACTATATATTCTTCTTCTGCTGGTTATACCCTTTTAGTTTGAGCATTTCATAGGTGTAAAATCAGAAAAAGGTGGGGCAGGCGCTGACGATGCTTTCAATATGTTTCGAATATTTTTGCATTATGTCGTAAGTTGATGCGATAAACAAACCGACAACTGGCATCCACAGCAAGGACAAAGCAGCCACAAGACGCTGCCAAAACTTTGTCCTTACACATGCGCCATTTTGTTTGCTTGCTTGCGGTTGCTGTGCCTGCCTCCTTGTTGTCCTTGTTGCTGTTGTTGCTGTTGTTGCTGTTGTGGCTGTTGTTGTTATTGCCGTCGCTGTCTTGCTTCTATTGCTGGCTATGTAAACGGAAAATGACAAACGAATTAGTTATTGACAACAACAGGAAACAAAAAAGTTTGCGTTCGTGCAAAATTTCCGCTGACTATTGCAAAATATATA
This sequence comes from Drosophila flavopinicola, assembly GCA_035042425.1. NCBI lineage: Eukaryota > Metazoa > Arthropoda > Insecta > Diptera > Drosophilidae > Drosophila > Drosophila flavopinicola. The sequence goes on from JAWNLL010000166.1 coordinate 2,150,285, forward strand.
TGTATATGTATATGTATATACATATATAAATCGAGGTCCATTTGACGTTGCGATGCTGGAACGTTATGTAAGTCGATAGATGTTTACATGTGCTAATGACGCCGGATGTCAGTGTGTGTATGTGTGAGTGTCGACTGCTGTGTTGTTGCAGGTATGCAAAAAGTTTTGACACTTTCGTCAATAACAACAAATTATGGCACATGAAATGACTACAAATAGTTCAGTAGCGATAAGGCAAGAATCTCTATTTGATGCTATAAGATATTCGATTGTTTTGCAATATTTTTCTTTAACAGAACTATTTGTGTATATTAAAAAACTGCATATTTAATAAGACATCATAGTATTATTTTAAGTATAATATGAATATTTTGAATTATTAAATATTCAGAAGATCAACCAACAAATAATTAGTTACTCTTTCAAATAACGACAAATTTTGTATACGCTGTGATTTTCGGTTGCCTTCTCCTTATCAAATCATTGCAATCTCCCATAGCGTCGCCGATGTCACCCATCCCACGTCCAAGTCCAACTCCAAGTCGCAGTCCGAGTCACGTGTCAGCAGTCAGTCAAACCCTTGGAAAGTGACTGGGAGCGTTAGCTGGAGATGTGTGCTTATGATCATTCATCAAGCTAAATGTCAATGGGACACGTTTTTTCACGTGCCTTTTGACAGGCGTTCGCCGTTTTGGCGTTTGCCCAAAAATTTAAGCCTCTTAATGCAGGTCCTTCTGGTCGGTCGGTCCATTGCTATCACAAAAGCCTTTAATTGTATTTAGTCGCGTTTGACATTTATAGCTGATTGTGTGTGTGTGTGTGTGTGTGTGTGTGTGTGCGAAAGTGTGTGTTGAATGTTTGCCGGCTCAATTGATTGATTGGTAATTGCTGTGATTGAAAGACTTCGATGTCTTTCAAATTACTCATACGCTAGGCTTGTCCGAGCTGACTTCTTCAGCATGCCTTCTAATCAATTAATCATTTATTAAAGCATATTATGAAAGTCAAATTATAAACAAAACAAGAGGGGAAGGATTATCTTCGGCGAGCCGAAGATTTTATACTCTATAGGCAATTTTCACTCTGCCAACTGCACCACTGAAATTTCATGAGCTGTACAAAATCGTTTAGTCGCGTAACATTTTTTATACCCTGAACCCATTAAAAATGGGTAAAAAGGGTATTATGGTTTTGTGCAAATGTATGTAACAGGCATAAGGAAGCATCTCCGACCATATAAAGTATATATATTATTGATCAGTATCAACAGACGAGTCGATTTTGCCATGTCCGTCTGTCTGTCTGTCCGTCCGTCTGTATGAACACACAGATATCAGAGACTACAAGAGCTAGAGACTTCATATTTGGAACATAAGTTCTCCTAATCCCGGGACAGATCAAGTTTATTTCATTTTATCGATAACTCATCGCATTCAAAAGTTATCGATAAATTTTGATTTTAGACTAGCGTTTTTGGGACATAACTTCAAAGTTATAAAAGCTAGAGACCCCAAATTTGGCATGTATAATCTCGAATAGCATACACATGTAACAAATATTTCACTTTTTGGATACCACCCCCCAAACCCCCCAAAAGTTAAAAAACGCATTTTTGAAGGTACGACCTTGAAATTTGGTTTGGTCACACATATTATTGACAATTGTTTGCCCCAAAAGTTTTAATAAGATCGGACAATAAACATAGAAGTTATTTAAGATTTAACTTTCCATTGTGTGGGGCTCAGCGAAAAAGCAAGCTAACTGCTTAAACCGCTTGCACCGCTTGCAATGCTTGTACTGCAGCATGTGTGTGTTTAGATTAGTATGAATGATTGTAAGGACTGGGTTCAGGGTATCTCGTAGTCGGGCACTCCCGACTAGAGCACTCTTACTTGTTTTTTTTTGTTCTAAGAATATTTAATTCATTGCCAGTTGTATAGCAGCTATAAGATATAGTGATCCGATCCGGCCGGCTCCAACCAATGTGATGTCCCTTTGAATAATAAGTATCAGTGCCAAGTTTCATTGCGATAGATTCAACAAGTAAGAGTGCTCTAGTCGGAAGTGCCCGACTACGAGATACCCTGAACCCAGTCCTTACAATCATTCATACTAATCTAAACACACACATGCTGCAGTACAAGCATTGCAAGCGGTGCAAGCGGTTTAAGCAGTTAGCTTGCTTTTCGCTGAGCCCCACACAATGGAAAGTTAAATCTTAAATAACTTCTATGTTTATTGTCCGATCTTATTAAAACTTTTGGGGCAAACAATTGTCAATAATATGTGTGACCAAACCAAATTTCAAGGTCGTACCTTCAAAAATGCGTTTTTTGAACTTTTGGGGGGTTTGGGGGTGGTATCCAAAAAGTGAAATTTTTGTTACATGTGTATGCTATTCGAGATTATACATGCCAAATTTGGGGCCTCTAGCTTTTATAACTTTGAAGTTATGTCCCAAAAACGCAAGTCTGAAATCAAAATTTATCGATAACTTTTAAACGGTACGAGTTATCGATAAAATTTAATAAACTTGATCTGTCCCGGGATTAGGATAACTTATGTTCCAAATATGAAGTCTCTAGCTCTTGTAGTCTCTGATATCTGTGTGTTCATACAGACAGACAGACGGACAGACGGACAGACGGACAGACGGTCAGACGGACAGACGGACAGACGGACAGACAGACGGACATGGCTAGATCGACTCGACTGTTGATACTGATCAATAATATATATACTTTATATGGTCGGAGATGCTTCCTTATGCCTGTTACATACTTTTGCACAACTTCATTATACCCTTTTTACCCATTTTTAATGGGTTCAGGGTATAAAAACATGGGATATATGGCCAAAACCGACTTCGAGTTGTATGGCAGCTATAAGATATAGTGGTCCGATCCGGCCGGCTCTGACCAATGTACTGTCCCCTGGAATAATAAGTGTCTGTGCAAAGTTTTATCGCGATAGCTCAAAAACTGAGGGACTAGTTTGCATACATACAGACAGACAGACAGACAGACAGACGGACATGGCTAGATCAATTTGTATTGTCATTCTAAGCATACTGGCAGTAACTTTTGGGGGTCTCCGACGCTTCCTTCTATGCGTTACAAACTTCAGCACAAACTTAATATACTATTTTCTTCGAAAAGAGTATAAACATAAGACCCAAACAAACAAAATTAAATACTAACTAAATTGAATTTCTTTCATTTCGTTAAATGTTAATACAAATTTTATATTTAATTGCTTAATATCTTTGTTACTCTATTCAAATAAAGCAAAAGGGTTTGTGTGTGAGAAATATGAAAAAACACTTTAGGATCAGTTAAACCTTGAGTGGTTCCGCGGAGCTGCTGAAAACACAATGCGCCCACAAAGGACACCGCCGACTAATCCGCAGGATGCACAGGACTTCAAAGCCGCCTGCCTCAGAGCCGTGCCCGCATAGCCAGTGCCTAATTAAATATTGACAAATCAATTTTAGCTAAACGACTTGTGCGCAGCTGGGACATTAGCGACATCCTTGTCGCCTGCGAGGATTTGGCCATTGGCAGAGGGCAAACAAAGCTGCGATTCGCTTGCGAGTTGATTTCATTTTAATCGATTTCAATTCCATTCGACTCTTAGCCGTTTGAGCAGCCATTTTTTTCTCGTTTCTTTTGCATGCCAGCCAAAACGACAGGCTGCCTGATGGAAGAGCAGCCAATGAAAAAAACCTTTTCACATGCAAATTTTCGGTGAGCAAACATCACGTAGAGCCATCATCAATATGGCGCCAGCTAGAGGAGAGAATGGCTAGATGCCAGTAGGAGGAAGGGGAAACGCGGGAGTGGGGGAAACGAACTTTGATTGCCATGCGATTGGCATGTGATTTTTAATGCTGCTTTGCATTTTATTTGCTGTGCCGGCGGAGCAGCATTTGAATTTGATTTGATACATTTTATGCTGATTGGAAAGCGCTGCTAAATGCGTCCCCAGGTGATGTTCGGTGTTCGGTCCGTCGTCGCATTTAATTTGATTTCTCGCTACCCCACCCCCCCTATTATTTTCCAAGGTGGCCCATTATTGACTATTAATGTGAGCGGGGAATGTGTACAGTAATCCGGAATCCCAATGGCAAACAATGCTGCTGAATGCTGCCTGATGAATGCATTCGGCGCATGCAGCCCCATCAAATCGGAGACAGACCCCAGGCTCTGTGGCGTCCCACAAATTGCCGTGCGCCTCGCTGATGTCTTCATAACACACATACCAACATAGCCAACTGGCTAACTGGCCAACTGGCTAACTGGCTGTTTGCCTCCTCGCTGCTGGGCAACTCCATATAGAGCGCTCAATTCGATTACGTTTTCGTTAAATGTAAAATTTATACGCCCCACGTCAATTGTGACAGTTCACTCACTCACATTGCAGCCAGCAGTTGGGAGACGGCAGACGGACCATTCGCTGAATGGCCATAGCGACTAGGGAACCAACCAACCAACCTGGCCAACGATTTTCTGAATATTGCACATACAGTGCACACCCGCTATATACGAACTTCTCTCTCACTTATATATGTGACATAAAGTCAATTGAAAGAAAATACTTTATAGTACTGCAAACTATGACTACAGATATTAGCAAATATATTTGATATAATAAACATACATTTCATAACACAATAATGCCATTTAGGCAATATCTACTGTAGCAGTGCCACACAATACTTGCTTTATGGTCACTCTAGTCCTTATCTTTGCCCCCTGCCCATGTCCATGCCGTTCGCTCTTGTCTATTCGTGCAATTTCGCATGCAAGAGGAAATTGAATTGAAATGCACAAATATTACAAAAAAGGAGCTCGTTATGTGCGTTTCTGAGGCGCCGGTCCACTGTCCGCTGTTCTCTGGTCTCAGTCTTGGTCGCCAGCATCCTTGCGCTAAGGTTTCAAAGTCAATTGCAAAAATTAGCGCGGTTCAGACACCCCTTTCAATGGCGTCGCTGTTGCTGTTGTTGTTGTTCTTGTCGCATGTGCCAAACTGTAAAAGTATCAAATTACACATCCGGCGGAAACAGCGTCGACTTGGCATCGAGCATCGTTCGCTGTCGCCATCACCGTCGCTGTCGTCCTGCGGCACTTTTATTTTGTTATCGGACATCCTAGCGGCTTGGTTTCGATTTCTGTAAAATTTTAAGCACTGCCGTTTGCGGTTTTCGACTGATACAAGCCCAGACATAATCCCCATGCGACACTCGTCCTGACGCCAGGCATATTGAACTAAGTCGCCTGATGCATTGTCCTGCTGCGCTGTCGTCCAACCACTAAATGACTATAAAGTAGCAACTTCCGCGACTGTTGCGCAAAATCATTCAATTTCCGTTTGGGCACACTCTCCACTCTCCACCCGACTCCCGACTCCTGACTCCCGACTCCTGACTCCTGTCGACTATCGCCCGACTCCTGGCAGCGCGTGCATGTTTGCGCATCATAATCGAGGGTGTGATTTGTCCTTTTCTGCGTTTGCCTTTTGCCAGCATCCTTATGAAACATTACCGCAATTTAGTTGCCCTTTTTGCCACCCACCCGCTGACGCTTTCTCCATGTCGTTGCCTGCGAAAAATTTGAATAATTTTTATTACGTGGCGCGTTATGAATTTTTGATGAGCTCTCTGCTCCCACAATGCTGCTGCTCGTGTTATTGTTGCTGCTGTTGTTGTTGCTGTTGTTGTTGTTGTTGTTGGCAGTGGGCGTGTGGCCAGTTATCCTTCACTAAGCCAAGTGACAGTGCCACAATTTATTAGATTCTCAGCCTCATTGTGGGCTGCGATGCCTTTTCTTTTTTTTTCCTCTATCTCTCTCTCTCGTTTTTGCAGCACCGGCGACGGCATCGTCAGCATCAGCATCAGCGTCTGTGCTGCAAGTTTCCGGTACGTGTGAGTTGGGGACGGGGCAAGGACAGCGACAGAGGCTGGTTCGGGGTGAACTGAACTGGGCGTGCTGTGTAATAAAAGCAAATAAAATATTCTTTAATATGCGACACTCGCCAGAGTCATCCCCGCACCCATTCCATCCCATCCTGTCCGGGCTGTGTGTGCAATTTGCATATATATTGGCTCGACAAGCATTAATATGTGTAATCCCGTAATTTTTTAATTAAATCAAATTGTTTTCTTTCTGTTTCTTTTTTTTTTGTACTCTGGTCCACATCGGTTATTTGACTTTCGCTGTGAGCTCTCTTAATAACAATAGTTTAACCGCATTATAGAATATAGCATTCAGCAAAATCATTGTGCAAACTGTTCATTTGCGCATATAAAGCTATGAAATGATATGTTATCACAAAAAAACTCTTCAAACTATTTATTGTTATTTATTTGTAGATTAAGATATATTCAGACATGCAATTGCGACGATGATTAAAAATATGTATACTATCACAACCTCGGTTGATGGTCAGCGAAGATACCGATTAAACAATCAGCTGCGAATGGATTGGTTTAAATGCATTTAGGAGTAAACTCAACTCTTTGCTATCAATCTATTAAAGAGGTTTAAAATACTGCTAAAGATCATTTATAATATTTTATATAATATAATATATAACATTTTAAGTGATATCAACCAAAAAGTAACAGAAAGTTACTAAAATACGGAAATATTCCCATATTCGTTGTCAACTAGCCCGTATCAATCAATTTGCCCCCATTCCAACCACTTGGGGATCAGTGTGTAAGCTATCATAACTACAGCAATGCTAACTATGCGTAACTGTAATAATTTTTTGGGTAAAGCTGTAACCCAATGCAGAAACGTGCGTCATTGGCGTCGCCTTCCGGATTTGAGACGATTAAGTGATTTCGTGCAGACTGCATGATAATTGGGTTAATATGCGCTGACAGCGGACCCAGCCCAGCGCAGCCAGCAGGATGATGGCCATGCCAACACCAGGGTAGCTGGAGCTGCCTCCGATGGAGATGGAAATGGAGTTGCAGTTGGAGTTGAAGTTGGCGGGGGTGGCTGTATTTATATGCTGTAGAACTGGAAAGGCGGGCTGTTGCTCATGCTAAATGGCAAATTATAAGACAGCGCACAGGCAGCACAGTCAGAATGTAGGGGTTATTAAGTAGATCAGTAGGCAGTGGCCAGTGAGTAAGTGTGGGTTAAATGCCCTCGTTATCGTCAGCATCAGAAATCACATGTATATATATAATACTCTGTATACCACATATCATAGCATCATCATCAGGGCAGCGCCATGCTGCTGAAGGGTGGAACGAATGCATAAGCAAGCTTGCCTGTGGGTTTGCTTTGGGCTTCGCCTTTGGCTACGGGTGGTTAGCACTAACCCTCAAATTGTGCAGCTAACCCTCGGCCTTTGTTGGTGTAAACCAATTTAAGCGGCTCACTCGGAGGCGGGTGGAAAACATATTCCAAGTGCCGCCACAGCGTATGCTTATGCTGTGTGAAGTCAGGATTACGATATGATGAAGTTGTATTGTTAATATTCAGCTGAGATTCCCCGAGCCAATTATTAAAGAATTTGCATTTGAATTTGAAAATACTTGAGCAGGCTCAGCAATTTGTCAGCCAAGTTGTGCAGGGGTTAGCAAGCAGTTAGCAAACAGTTCGGCATTTTGGTCAAACAACTGTTCGGCCACTTAGCTGTCCATTACCTTACCAATCGCTGCCGCTGGACAAACAAATTAAATTGATTTGCTTGCCGGGCCACAGAAGCCGCTTCCGAAGTGACTGGCCATCATCATATTTGGCCTGGCGGGCGGTGTGGATCAAAAGAGCCCAAATTATTTGACAGCCAAAGAGTTAAGTGCTGCACTGCACTAAACAGAGAGTGAAAGAGACGCATGTGTGAACGGTGATCGGTGAACGGTGATCGGTGATCGGTGATCGGTGATCAGTGGCTGCCTAATTGATAAAGTAAATCGTATGAAAATTAGCGGCCAACTTAAAGAAAGAGCTCGTTTGCCCGCCGATTTCCTTATGATTAATATGCTTATTTGCACAAGGCCTGATTCCCCGCAAGCAGTCGACCGATCAATTGCCCAAAGGCAGCAACGATTTTAACACCTCCACTCCACTCAGATCTCGATGATGTGATGCTAGTTGGATGCTGAATGCTGGATGCTGTGGCCTTTTGTGTTTTGGCTGCTCATTAGTGGGTTTTGCTCGCTGCTCTTTTGAACTGGCCGCGACGCGCTCTTTAGACACTTGTTGTCTAATTACCAAAGCCACCCGCAATGGCACGTCTAAATGGATATGGATGTCGATGTGGATGTGGATGTAGATGTGGCCGGCGTTCTCTTTTTGCCAGTTAGTTGTAAGTGTGGCACTGGGTGAAATCGTCGCTGGCCAAGCGAAAGCAAAGTTTCTCTTCGCGCCTGCTCGTTAATCGGCGCTGCTGCTTTGATGCTGATGCTGCTGCTGCTGCTGCTGATGTGCTGCTGATGCTGCTGCTAGGCTTATATCATGAATCTAATGATTTGTACAGCTTCTTTTTTTTGGTTTTTTGTCTCAGTTTGTTTTCTTGCCGCACAAAAGGTTCGATCTGGCGCAGATAATGATCTGGCGCAATAAAATTGAAATGCGTCTGTTAATCGTTTCAAGATACATAATAATTTTGTGATCAAACATGCTCAGGCGGCGACAGCCCAAACGATAGCCACAACCCACGACCAACGACCAAAGGCGATCGCCAATCCATGATCAGCGATCGCAGTTCTGATACTCTTCGCATATCGATCACTTTGCCTGGGCAGCAAATACGCCTAAAATCACAGCGGTAGTTCGCATACTTATTTTAAGAGCGGCATTATCCGAAACTTAAATACGCTGCAATTGAAAAGTACCAAAGGAATTGCTCCTATTTAAGCAGAATTTTAAATTGTATGTATATATTGTTAGTAATTTATGTAGATTTTTTTAATGCATGTAATAATAGTTCAAGTTTTGAGCAAACAAGACATATTCCAAAGTTGAAATTTATATGAATAATCATCAGATAGTTAGACATTGCAGGTACAGAATAGTCTGTGAAATGTATCATACAATATTCTATGTTCAGAAACATAATATTATTGTACAAATTACAGTAAATTACTAAATTATATATTCGAATCAACAGACTAGAAAATAAAGACTCTGATTCAAATAGATCAACATAGAAGAGAATTATTTTAAATTAGATCCATTTTACTTTTAACTGCTGTAAATTATCCATATACTCACTAAAGGACATTCAGTATCCTACCAGTCAAGTGCGATCGTTCCACAGAACGTAGAGCATCGAGCATAATAAATCTTTTGGTTTGGCGCATTTCTGTGACTCTTGATTCCGCTAAGCACCGTCGCAGTCAAATCCGAATGCTAAAAGTCCTATTGTTTGCCAAAAGGGCCGCCAAAAATATGTCCAGCCCCAAAAACGAAGACAAACGCGATGCAGGGGCAACGGGGCTCAGAGGCAGCTTGATAAGCATCTCTTCGATCCTTTTAACGATGCCACGGCCAATATTTATGGCAGTGCCCAAATATGTCAAGTGAGAGAGACTTGGAGGCCAAGCTATGAGCCCCGGCTGCTTAGCTAGAAATTAGAGCAATTAGCTATAGCTGCTCGGCCTGCACTTGGCGAGCTGTTCATAAAAAAGCAACTAATCAGCGATGACATGATGGACATAAATATATATATGTATATGTATAAAAAATAACAAAATGCTGATTGCTGCTGTGACCTTTTGTGTCTCCTACGTGGCTACTGTGGGCGTGCTGGATGCAAGACGTAGCTTGTAAACATTTTCATTATCAGATGATTACGTAATTTATAGAGCCAGGAGCGGAGCTACCTGTGTGCGCGTTCTTGATCGCCCCGTAGCGATAACGGGGGGCAAATGCAATGCCACAGAAACACACACACACACACACATATATACATAAATAAGTGTCTATGTTGAGCATAAATGTCAAAGGGCATTTAATGAAGTTATTTAACGCTGCGTCCCAAGCCGAGGCAAAGAGGCGGTCCCACAGGCTACCGTTTGAGGACGCGGACGACGACGAGGACGAGGATGAGGACGAGCTTGTGCTCGATGGCGAGGGCGTATTGCGATTGCGACTGCGACTGCGACTGGGATCGGGTCTCTGGTGATCATAATCTGTGGAGTTTGGCCCGCCGTCTGGTTTGCATTGGGCCAAACTGGTTGGGCAATAAAACGCTTGCTATAACGAGCAACAAAATTTGTAACGATTCAATTTAAGGCTATGTACAAGCAAGTCGGCAAAAGATGAAATAGTCAAATAGACGCAAGTCCCCAATGCCCAGCCCCGCAGCTAGCTCAGTGCCCCATCTCAGCCCCCCATCTGGCGGCAGTTACGGCAGTTACGGCAGACACGGAGCCGTTTTGTATGTTGGGCGCATGTTGAGACCTGGCAAGCGGCTCAGTTCAATTCAGTTAAATTTATGAAGACATGACTGGCAATTGTAGTCTCCGTCCCGACGTCGGCAACAACCACAACCACAACCATAGTCACAAACTCAGATCAGCCCAGCCCAGTTCGACGATCGACTCCGCATCCTTTTCAAAACAGTCTGACGCCTACTTGCCCATTGAGGATACCAAGCAGCAGCAGCAACAACAACAATAACAACAACAACAACAATAACGAGAGCAACAACAAATTACAACTCAATTGAAGTAGCAGCTCAAATTGTTACTTGACATTTTCCCGCAAATATTTCAAATTAATTAAGCGCAAAATTTGGTAGCCTGCAACTGCGGCAACTCACAAAGGACAGAAAGGTCCTTTCGTGCGCACTGATTTTTGGTATACCTGTCGGCACCGTAATGGGTGTGGCAAAGTCATAAATACGGCAAAGGATTTCAGCATTGCACCGTTGCTACCGAACCCATTGATATACTTGTCCCGATAACCGCCATATCGCAAGTGCTATCTTTTGTACCCATGTGTGTGTGTGTGTGTGTGTGTGTGTGTGGGAAAGTTGTGCGTCTTTTGTTGCCGCAAATTGACATAAAATTTCACATAAAAAACTAGCTACTTAGATAGTTTGGCCAGTCTTTCGGGTGGTCTAGTCCAATACAATCTTATAATACGGCATATAGAATGGGCTATGAAACAATTATTAGCTTGTACATACTGTTATTTACCTTTTAACTATAATGTATTTGTAGACCACAAAATAGCCGCATTCTAAAAGTGTTATCGAACTTACTAGCTGAAGAAGAATTTTGTATAATTTAAGGGGCAAGAAACATGTTCTATTTTATTAGCCAGCACTCTGAATATGTTGATCTTAACATCTTATTTATGTTAGTGAAGTGTAGTCTTATAAAGCAAACGAAATCGTTTTAATATACACACATCATTTAATAGATTTTCCAATTGGAATCCTTTGTCACTTAAAGTCCTTTAGTATTATTTCCCGACTTACGACCTTAAGACTTGTGTGTCAAAGCCTACCATCTCGAGTTGATATTTAACAAGTGGGGATGGACTATCTTCGGCGTGCCGAAGATTTTATACTCTTTTCGAATCTTTAGTCAATTTTCACTCTGCCACACTGTCACTCTGCACCACTGAAATTGCATATGCTATAAAAAATCGTTTTATCGCGTAACATTAATTTTTTTTTTGTTCTAAGACTTTTGAAAACATGGGATTATGGCCAAAACCGACTTCGAGTTGTATGGCAGCTATAAGATATTGTGGTCCGATCCGGCCGGTTCCGACCAATGTGATGTACATTTGAATAAATAGTGTTTGTGCAAAGTTTCATCGCGATAGCTCAAAAACTGAGGGACTAGATCCCATACATACAGACAGACAGACAGACGGACATGACTAGATCAATTTGTATTGTCATTCTAAGCATACTGGCAGTAACTTTTGGGGGTCTCCGACGCAAACTTCTATGCATTACAAACTTCAGCACAAACTTAATAAACTATTTTCTTCGAAAAGCGCATAAAAACTGTTGAAGATTGTTGTGCACTATGTTGTTTTACTTGTTAAACAGTTTATTCAATTTAAAGATACATGCATTCAATTTAATATGATTATATATGGGCTATTGGTATTCAGTTTAAGGTGTAGTGTCCCAAATATTTACTGTTGTTTCCTCTGTTGTTGTTCCCCGTGTTGTTCCGTCTGTGATTCCAGTTGTTGAATATATTGGTGATCTGCCAGTCAAGCAATCATTTAATGCCTCATAGGTTGAGGTCGTATCCTCTACGTAGTTCCGCTCCGCATCATTGAAACAAAGTGTCTTCTTAGTTTCAAGCGAGAGATTGAACTCCTTGGCTTCAATAGTTGCCTCAGTTGCACTTGCTGATATGGTGTACATGGATTTGGATTCAGCAGCACCCTTAAGATTTCAAGTTTGCTATAGTCAAGATTGGTTCATAGCAGACTCTCAAGTTAAGGCGATACTTACCACCGTAGCGTAGCACTCGAAGGCTTCTACATAGCCGACAATTGTGGAGCACTCGGTCATCGGGTTGCAGGCATTTGCTCCAGTTGATTGAAGCTGCTGGCGCTGTCGCTGCCACCTGGGATTGTCCAAAGAGCTTTGCGATGCGAACACATCCTTGCATATGTTGTACTGGTCTTCGTATTGCTGTGAGATGCTGTCTAGTTTCGGCCTGTAGTAGTCAAAGCAAACAGCAGAGTTGCCCGGATTCTGTGCGCTGAGCACCTGCGTCTCTTGCTTCAAGCTCTGTATCTTGGGTATCTCCAGTTTGGCAGCCGAGACAATGGCCAGGCCCATCCCCAGGAGCAGCAAAAGAGCGCATGTCGACGACATTTGAAAGCTTTGAGTTAACTTAATACAGATTTGTGAAGCGTGTGTCTTTTATAGGGCTTTAGGCGCGATATTGATTGCCTCTAATCATATCGTTCTCATTTATTTGATGTTCGTTGAGTTGTTTTAGCCAAAAAAAACATATGTTATCTGTCTTCCGCTGTTCAATAAGTACTTTTTAATTAGATATTGTTTGTGGTTGTCTTGTTGAAGTTGTTTAAATGTCACTAGCTGTTTGCTTTTCTGATATTAATTAGTTTTTAATTTAATGAAAGCATTGAACTTTGATTTTATCTATCGACTTAGCTTACAGGAAATGAAAATATTAGATAAGACCAATTTCATATCTGAACATACCAGATGAATTATCCATTGAAGTCAGAAATCAACTACTTCAATTTGTTTGCCCCAAGATGAAACTGTTTTTAGGATTAAGAATTATATTTATAGCCAACATTTTTAAAGTTGTATTTGAAAAATTCAATTATTTTATGTTTATTCTTTTGAATATTCTCGAATGTTATTAATTGACAATAAGTAAATAAATAGCCCATTAAATAGGCAAGTCAAATAGAAACAAGTGGGAAAGGATAATCTTCGGCGTGCCGAAGATTTTATACTCTTTTCGAACCATTAGACAATTTTCACTCTGCTAACTGCAGAACTTTCATCTGTAAAAATTTATATCATATCATATCAATTTGAATTTATATTTTAAATTTATTTCCAGTTGTATGGCAGTTTTAAGATATAGTGATCCGATCCGGCCGCCTCCGATCAATGTTATGTATGTTTGAATAATATGCATCTGTGCAAAGTTTTATAACGATAGCTCAAAAACTGAGGGACTAGTTTGCATACATACAGACAGACAGACAAACAGACAGACGGACATGGCTAGATCAATTTGTTTTGTCATTCTAAGCATACTGGCAGTAACTTTTGGGGGTCTCCGACGCTTCCTTCTATGCGTTACAAGCTTCAGCACAAACTTAATATACTATTTTCTTCGAAAAGAGTATAAACAGAAACGCTGTTAAGACCATTTTTGAATGATATCTCTCAGTGTAATCATTGGCTTGCTGACTAAGCAAGAGGCAATTGTGAGTAACGGAATTTACTGATTCAATCAAAAGTTATCAGTTAGATCAAATATATAACAGTCCTGAAGTCAAAAGGACTTTACTTTTATAAAAACAACTATTTAAATAAGTGTAAGCTTTATAAATTATATATGTATATACATACATATAGATCTAGCCATATTTCTCCCAGAGAATCTTTTAGCTTAAGTCACACTTATTTTCAATGTAAGTATCTCTGCAATACAAATAAGTAGCTTTCACATTTCTTTGAAATCCTTAGAAAAGGATAATTCCTTCTGAGCATATCATATTATTATAGATATTGCTTTTGGCACAATTTTTATCGATTTTGATAAGTCAAACTTGTTTGCAATAGATATGCGAATATTTAATTTATTGAATGCATGTATGTTTTTAAATTATATTTATCTCTTAAAAATCAGGAGTAGTACTCCATGGACCCTCTGATGTGACGGTATATTCCCATGTCGAGCTCTGGGTAGATTCTGTTATCAGTTTGCCCTGCAGGCATCCATTCAATTCACCATAGACCTTGGTCGTGTCCTCGACATAGGTTCTTTCTGCATTGCTAACACAGATGTCCTTCTGGGTTTCAACATTACGATAGTCCGACTTGCTCTTGGCAGCAGCATCCGTTGCATTAGCAGAGATCGCATAAAAGATCTTCGCATCTTCGGCAGCCTGAATAGAGCGAAATAATGTGAGTGAATGTGAGTCCTTCAATCAAAAGTCAATTCTTTATCTTACCACAGTTGCGGCACAGTCGAAGGCATTGTAGGCACACTCTTGCAGGTTGCAGGAATGTAGGGCGTTGCAGGACTGGAAGGCACTGCTCTCTATATTGGCACGAGCATCCTTGTAGCAGGACTCAACTTTTTTGTTGGATGCTTCAAAGATGCTGAGGCAGCTATCGTAGTCGACTTGATAGGAAGCCGTTACTTGGTCCAATAGAGGATTGTAGTGGGCGAAACAGATGGTTGAGGTATCCTGGTGTCCTTCGGCCAGAACCATGGTTTCACTATGGAGCTGGCGAATCTTGTCGTCTGTGTTGAGTGACATCTGCAGCCTGTAGGCAAAGGCACTGCTGATGCTCAGGCCCAACAGGAGCAAGGATATGTTGACAGACATTTTCACTAGATTGCTGACTGGCGGTCGTATATCTACTTCGATTCGTTGCAGCGAAGTTAGTTTCCAATCCCAAACAATTGCGGCCGTATTTATATCGATTCAGTTCAGCAGAGTATCTTTAAGCATTCTATTATCTTTTAATTATTGATGTCGTTGTTAAAAGAACTAAAAAAAAAATCATCTTCCTTATCATTGTGTATTCATTTGTCTTACACCAAATATATATAATATTAATTGAACAATAGCCGATTAAAGGTGTCTAAACTTTCAAGTACATTGAATTAATTATATAGTTGATTATTTTTTGAAATATTATAATATTGTTCGATTATAATGACAATGACAAAGACTATTACTAGGAAAAGTTTAATCATAATCGTAAATCTGTGATTTTTAATGTGGGTATTCCGTATTGTCAAATTTCTTGGATTTGATGAGACTTCCTTTTGCATTTGTCGGTTTTTTAAAACCTATCCAATAGTCGAGGGTTATTTCAAAAGTTTTCATTCTAATAGTCTTAACATTAGGCAACGCGTGATAGCAGAAGCAACGCTATCAATAATTATTGATTACTATCAGTGACATATAAAGTTGATGTCATAACTATTGTTAAACAACTGTTTACAGCTTTAAAGTTGCGACAGTCCGTTGGCCTTAAATAAGTTGAATACGTCTTTTGAAAGTAACAATAAATAATAGAAAATAATTAATTGATTTAGACAACTATCTTCGGAGCAGAGGAAACATGTGTATTAGTTTCCACATAGTATTGTGCAGTAATATATTTTAGTCAAAAAAACTTGATTACTCTCAATTGAAAATAATTGGTATGGTACAAATGTTTTAAAGTTATACAAAAGGTTTTTAATTGCTCACTAAATTTTACATATTTATACCCTGAACCCATTAAAATTTTGACAACTTTGCCAGTGTAATTTATAGACAAATTAGACAATTGTAGTATCAGTCTCTTCGGTTGGAGCAACGGTTGTCTTCTGGGTCGTTGGCTGGGCTGTACTAGAAGGATCTTTGATGTTTCCAACCAGGCACTCGTTCAGCTCATCATATGTCTTATTAGTATTATCCCAATAGATTCTTTCTGCAGCACTAACACAGGTCTCGGCAACGCTTTCAGCCTGGCGATACAATTCCTTGGTGCTGCTAGCGAGGTCTCCGGCGTTCGAGGACAGGGAGAACAGTTCCTTGGACTCCGCGGAGCTCTAGAGAAGTATAAGAAGAATATGTAAGAATATGGATGTGTGTCAACTAGGCGCTCAGTCTACTTACAGTGGTCGCAAAACACTCGAAGGCTTCAACTAAGCCCTCGATGGCATCGCATTTCTGCAATCTATCGCAGGTATCCCGAGCGGACCGGGAGACGACATCCCGACTTTCGGCGTATTTATCGTCGATATACTTGATCTCTCCCAGGTAGGAATCCACGCACATGTTGTAGTTGGTTTCGTACTGATCGGCAATATCCTTTAGGATCGGCACGTAGCGGGTGAAACAGTACTGGTTCAGTGCAGGATTTCCCGGGCTGATTGCTCGTGGCTGGAGCATAAAGTCCATCATACTGCGTTCGGCGGTGATCCTGGGCTTCATTGGCATCAGGGCCAGGGAGGCGCCAATTGTCAACAATAAAGTAAACGCTTTCAAAAACATGATTCCTTGTTGAGCTGCTAACTGTGAGTGTCTGGCTGAGTTTTGGGGACTGCCTTTTATTTGCCACAAATGAATGAGATTTGCTTGATATATGGTGTCCAGCCTTATTCAAGATAGCAATTCTGTTTATCAATACAAAATTAAAAAGGTTTTTTTTCTTGTTATCTGGCCATAGTATCACTACTGCATCGCTATTGATTCACATATCAAATAACAGCCGAAGATTAAATACTCTTGCCGTCTAAGAATAAAGCAATACAATACATTTTCGTTGGATGACATAATAGAATTTAATATAAGCCCAACATAACCGAAATCCATAAACTTTTTTGCTTTAAGTAAATTTATGATTATAACTATGAACCATCAAGCATTATAGGCTATATGTTTAAAATTCGAGTTTCATGATCAAATTAGATTACCCCTGCTAAGGGTATAAAAACTTTCTGGTCTAAGAAAAACTCACCGATTTCTTGGAATATATTTTGACAAGTTAACGACTAGCTCGTAAATTGTTTGTTTTTTTTGTATTGCATTAAATAAGTGGATGAACTTAACGTTATGGATATTTGTCTGTTTTAAAGAAACAAAATAGCTAGAAAAATAGTTTATGTTTACTATAGCGTCTTGTTTATTTCCCCTAACCAAAGAAATTCGCAACTTAAAAGTGGGCGGCCAATAATTATCTGCACCAATGTCAATGTTCCAAAGTGGAGGTATATCAAAGTATTTATGTTTGTACAGGGTATCCCAAGTCGTGCTTTAATAATAACATTTCAATGTATGAATGAAAGTATGTGGTTATCAGATACATTTTTATTCAACCGGTCATGATGATACGTATCGAACCGAAAGTATTAAAGTAAGAGTTCAAGAACCAGGAAACTTCGCAAATTTCTCGGAATCTGTTATCAGACATTAGGTAAAAAAAAACTCACCTTTCAATTGAAAAGTCGTTTTTGCCATTTGTTATCTGGTCGTCTAAGAATTGTGTAAGTATGGGGTTGTAAATAACAAAGAAAAAGTACCTATTTAAGAAAATCACCAAAGATTATCGGAGATCAGAAATTATATCAAATTGTAAATTATAATGAATTCATTAGCTGAGTCTATTTATAGCCTGAACGCATTCAAAATGGGTAAAAAGGGTAGATTGAAGTTGTGCAAAAGTATGTAACAGGCATAAGAAAGCATCTCCGAGATTTTAAAGTACAAATATATATATCAATATGTATGGTCGATCGATTTCAGGCCAGCGTTTTTTTAAAAGTTATATGATCTAGAGGTCTTAAGATTTAACTTTCCATTGAGTGGGGCTCACTGAAAAAGCAGCTAACTGCTTAAACTGCTTGTACTGCTTGCAGCATGTGTGTGCTTGTATGTACATATGTACACTGATAGGTTAGTATGAAAAAATTTTAAGGACTGTGTTCAGGGAATCTCCTAGTCGGGCACTCCCGAGTAGAGCACTCTTACTTGTATTTTCCACGAAAAATTGAATTGCGTTGCAAGGGACTTCAAAAATACTTCCATGTTGAACCGAAAGGTATTAATAATACGCAATTAGTAAGAGTGCTCTAGTCGGGAGTGCCCGACTAGACTGAGACCGTCACACATCCATTCATACTTGCCAATCAATGCACATGCAAATACACACATACTGCAAGCAGTGCAAGCAGTTTAAGAGCTAACTTCTTTGCAAGGCCACTATGGAAAGGTAAATCTTAAATAACTTCTGTGTTTATTGCCCGATCTTTGTGAAATTTTCAGGACGTAGCATTGACTATAAAATGGGTCATCAAACCGAATTGCATACCATCAAATATGTGTGCGACATGTGTGTGATATTCGAGATTATACATGCCAAATTTGGTGGCTCTAGCTCTAATAACTTTCAAGCTATGGTCAAAAAACACTGGTCTGAAATCGAAATTTATCGATAACTTTTGAACGGGACGAGTTGTCGATAAAATGAAATAATCTTGATCTGACCCGGGACTACGAGAGCTTAAGCACCAAAAGCTATGTATTAGCGAAATAAATCCGGGACTTTCTGCTTCACTATTATAAGCTGCATTTGTTGCGTGAAGATATAATTCACTCATGTAAATATGTAACTGGGTAAGTCATTTTGTAGAGGAGTGTATTTTTATTTTGAGCCCTGGCCTTACAATTTCATAAGAAATGTTCTCAATAATTAAGAAACATTCAACATTTTGAATATTCAAAACAATAGTTATCCAGGTGAAAAAAGATTTGCTCTAATATAACTTAAATGCTAGTTAGGAAAAGCGCCACCTACCGTAAAATGGTGTGTACCATAGAAAATATATGCCGATACATCGATATTTTGTGAACAGTGTTGCTGATGTCAATATTAACAATCGACATTTCTATCGTAGATTACACCCTTAAATGACTGAACGATGTATCGATATATCCAATAGATATCAACGTCAGTCGCTGCTCGTTTGTGCTTGTTTTTTTTTCTAATCAAAACACATACTTATTTTGAGTTATTAAAAATTGCATTCACAAAATTCCATAGTGATTAAAATCCGGGCCATTGTCGTTCATTGCGTATGGTGACGCACAAATCAAACAAAGCAATTTTTCCTTAGTCTGCAAAGAACATACATACACACAAATACAAATACACGCCAACATCAAGTGAGTGCAAAAGCAACGAAAAACGAAAAGTTGACAGCTGAAAAGTAAATTTAATCATTGTTGTGTGTAATGTAAAAAAATGTATAAGTGTGGATTTTAAGGCTGTCCATATGAAAAAAGGGAGTGTGTATGATCATGAAATAATGTAGATATTTCATTATCTGTTTTTCCTCGTGCTGCCAGCCCCCTGCATGGACCTGTCAACTGCGCTCAAAAAACGCGTTTAGTGATGAGCGCTTTTGTGAATTAAAAGGGATAGTGCTGATTGTAACTTTAAAATACCCACGTGTAACCAAGAATATCGATGCTCTGGCCTGTGATTGGCATCGTCTATTCTCCATCTCAATGCAGTTATGTGATATTTAGCTTTTCTTTCTTAATTGTTACTTGCAAGTAATATTTTTCGGCAATATTGCACGGCCTATAATTGTCAGAACTGTATCGAATTTAGAAGATATCGTTGTGAGCGATATGTCAACAATGCTATGTGCAAGCTACAACTAAATTAACCCATCTCTAGACGAGTTGCCGCGCGCCTAAAGCTAGGCGACTTTCTCAATTGAGTGTATAAAATGAAATAAAAAAAAATTTGAAACACGGCAACAATCAGAACGAATCTATAGGTAACACCTACCTAGAGCTGTTGCTGTAAAGGGCGAGTGGGCGTGGTATTTGGACAGCGCTAAATATAGCAGCTGAGCACGCGTCTTTGACAAATCGATGTGCAAAAGGAGGCAAAAGGTTTGCAGCCGCTACAGCAACAAAAACCGCAACAACAACAACAGCACAATCAAAGTCGAGTGTAGGCGGTAACAGCTCAATACGCATCCTTGATTCCGTATGCTGGTATATGCGCGTGTGCGATGGATTGTGTTTGTGTTTATACTCTGTAAAGAGGCGGTACATTGGCTTTATGCAATTTATCCCCCATGGGCCCAACGATGTTTTTGTTTCAACCATATTAAAGATATAATACATTTTTGTACGTATATATGCATATATAGATATATATGTATACACGTCAGTTAAAGTTTATATCTGAAGCCATTAATGCAAAAGTTTTAAAAAGAATTAGTAATATGAGGGATAACTAACACAAAAATTGAATTTTGTTAGGAATATCCTTCGTAGATTAATCCACCAATTCCATGATCAGCAGTCATTACGCTGTACAGAGTAAAGCATTCATTTTACTAAAGCTCCGTTTTTCTCCCTCTTCGATTTAGAGCAGCAATATAGACAAGTGAAGCAAGTGAAGCACGACTGACCGACCAACAGTAATTCCACCCGCGTGTGTGTGTGTGTGCATACACACACATTATGTTCAATAGATATGGGAGGATTCCTGGATAAGCCGATAACAGCAAAACACAATGATCAAGGCGAGGGCAACAAGCTGCTATTTGGCGTCAGTTCGATGCAGGGCTGGCGCTGTGAGATGGAGGACGCGTACTACGCTCAAGCCCGTCTAGGCAATGCACTGGAGGAGTGGAGTTTCTTTGCGGTCTTCGATGGGCATGCGGGCTGCAAGGTGTCGGAGCATTGTGCCCAGCATTTGCTGGACAGCATCATCACCACAGAGGAGTTCAAGAGCGGTGATCATGTGAAGGGCATACGCACCGGTTTCTTGCGCATCGACGAGGTGATGCGACAGCTGCCCGAGTTCACCCAGGAGGAGGAGAAATGCGGTGGCACCACCGCCGTCTGTGCATTCATCAGCTCCACCCAGGTGTACATAGCCAACTGCGGCGACTCGCGTGCGGTGCTGTGTCGCCAGGGCGTGCCGGTGTTTGCCACCCAGGATCACAAGCCCATTCTGCCCGAGGAGAAGGAGCGTATACACAATGCGGGCGGCAGTGTGATGATTAAGCGCGTCAATGGGACGCTGGCCGTGTCGCGCGCCCTCGGCGACTATGATTTTAAGAACGTGAAGGAGAAGGGTCAATGCGAGCAGCTGGTCTCGCCGGAACCGGAAATCTTTTGCCAAAGCCGTCAGGACACCGACGAGTTCTTAGTGCTCGCCTGCGACGGCATCTGGGATGTCATGAGCAACGAAGATGTGTGCAGTTTCATCTACTCGAGGCTCAAAGTGACCACAGATCTGGTGAACATTGCCAATCAGGTGGTTGACACCTGTTTGCACAAGGTACAGTACGATCCAAATTGCTCAAACAAGCAATCTCCAACTCTTCTGTTTTCTCTTGTTGGACCCACAGGGCAGCCGTGATAATATGAGCATCATAATAATTGCTTTCCCCGGAGCACCAAAGCCAACTGAAGAAGCGATAGAAGCTGAGAGACTGTTGGAGAAACAAATCGAGAAGATCGCAAGAGGTTGTCTAAGTCGTCTACTCTGTTTATAACTAATCGTATACCTAACGATAGTCGCAACACAGTTGTGCTTATGTCTCAGTGCCGTCGTCGCCCCTCCGCCTCTCGACGCGCCCATCGGCCAGATTTAGGCGACGAATACGAATACATTGTACCTTACGTAACGCGAGCGAAAAGATAGCCCCAAGCGTTTACTTAGATTAGTAGATAATAATTATACACTCATATAAATACATTCGTGTATTAGTAGTTAGCTAGTTAGACAATTGAACAAATCGAACTCATTACAATGCAAAAAAAAAACACACTTGCCACAAGATGTTCCTTCCAAGTGACACTCGAAAACCAAAACCAAAACCAAATCAAAAACAACAATTGCTATCATCATTGCCAATACCAAGACGATATATATGTACATACCTAAATACGTTGACCTACCTACATATACATATGTATGTCCTATCGCTAATGCATAGTAAATAACAGTATAGCGTGTTAGTTTATCATATCTACTTCCACTGGCTGTGCGGCTGAGTGACTGACTATGCTTTTGTGTGTATGTGTGTGGATGAGTGTTTCAGTATTATTTATTTATTTATTTGTACACATGTATGTATTAATGTGATTTTGTGTGCTACAGCAACTGCCAAAGAGCTCCAAGTGAGCGAACTCCTTGTAGCTAGCTAACCCAAAATCCAACTCCATTTAGACCAAAAATGTCATATGCATATAGTCATTTAGTTTGTAGTACCATAGTTTATTAGCAATTATCAAAAAACCTGCCCAAGAATTGTAGTTAAGGCGCCGTCAGCCAGTGTACATAAGCTTGTAAATAATCCTATATCTAAATACCCATATATAATGCTTATATATACATAACGCAAATTTGAATGTAACTCGATCAAATCCAAATAGAAAGAAGTAATGCAAATTTATGATAGCACATACAGGAAGCCACAGTTAATAAGCTGCAAATTATAAACTATAGTAAATGTGGGCAGCACTGTAACCGAATATTGGACGTTAAGAGGGTATATCAAATAGTTAAGTAAGGAAGAGCATTGTGAACAATCTGTATGTCTACTACGTACTTATGTAGACGAATTAAGGAATTTGATTTTGATGAATCAGGGTCAGGTGTTGGCAATAGCTGCGGTCAAGTCTTATATGTAATCGAGTATAGTCATGATCCATATATAGTATACGTTGTATTGCGGAAACGTGATCGATCGATAGGTTAATTATTCACATGCGCCCACAGTATTCATAACACCAAAGTGAATTTTAAAAAATTCCAATTGCAGACGTAATCTTTATATGTAATGTATTTACTTTACGTAAATTCAATTGTATATGGTTTATATAGCATATACCAAGCACCACAAAGGGTCGCACTAGTCAAATATAAATATATCTAGTAATAAGTAAAAAAAAACAAAGCTAGATAATCAAATATCCAGACAACTTACTTAGCCTAGTTACAGATTTTCAATGCTAGGCCTTGGGGCATCTGAGTATGAATCAGATGAGCCCGAAACTAAAAAACAATACAAAAAGATAAATTGTAAACCTTATGCTCACCAATTGTTGTGCTTGTTGTCAACGTAAACAGTTTACTTTAAAATGTTACCATTTAGAAATGCAATTGAAGCGGCATTGCGAAGCTAATCAAAGTCATGTCGAACATCTTTTCGAAATGCTGAGAACATTTGTACCTAAGTACTATAGCAATCATTCATAATTCAAATCGCTCGCTTAAGCAGCGGCGCTTATATAGCAAATAATCAAATACGAAAACCAAACTAATGAAATATGTTTTTGCTGCTAAGTAAAAATATAACTTGAAATGCAAGATTCGAAAACCAATCAACCAAAAGTGTTTGTTTGCTGTGTTGTTCAGTTTTCAGTTTACATTCGAAACACTCGCTGCTTTCCACACTTTCCCTTTCTCTCTCTTGCCACGCAACACAAACAACAACAATTTACACATTTCATATGGTGAAAATACCAATTTTACTTTTTCATTTTCATTCGTTTCGTTGCACACCAATTTACCAAATACGCAGCATTTTTCAATTGATAAACGTTTTCATTTTTATTTCTGAAAGTAATCTAATTACAACTCTTTTTTGGTTGTCGTCTGTTTGTTTGTTCAAAGGATCAGTCGAGACTAATGACTAATGATTTTTTTCAAGTATTCTTTCCACGAAATTTGTAAAAGTAAATTCAGCAGCGCGTTGTTCTTCTTTTGTTAACCGTTGATCGCGCATCGTGCTATAAATCGCACTCGTAAAATACACAAAATGATAATGGGCGTGTCAAGTCAATGCCAGAAAACAGAAAGCCAAAACAAATTTTATGATGAGTGAGCATAAGGTAAGGCACATAGATCCCACAACACACAAATGAAAAGTAAATGATATGCATGCTCTTAAGATCAAATCAATTATTATACATGTTATCCAATCACTTTTGCAATTCGATATTTTCAAATGTTTGTTGTACACGGAATGCTGTAAACAGTTTTCTCATAAACAATTCCCAATGCAAAGAGAAGGGGGCAAGGCAACAACAACTGCCACTCTCGTCTTTCGTTTTTTTTTTGTTTAGTGTACTCCCGATCTTTTGAAGTGCCAATTTGGCGACACCCTATTTGTTATATTATTTAAGACAACCATTACTATGCAGCTCGATGGAAATTCAATTAAAATGTTAATATGATTAAATAAAAGCATTCCATCGAACTGTGTCACTTAGCCAAGTCTCACGTTAAGTTTGTTGCTACATTTTTGTCGGCTCTCGCTGTTGCAACATATTTCGTGTTCTATTTTTATAAATTTATAAATTGTAATTTTGCTTTTGCGTAGCTTTAATATATGCATAATTCGTAATTTATTGTACATACAAATTCCATTAACATAAGCCGAAGCCTTACCATTTAGTCCATTCCATTGCATTTATCCAACTAATTTAATATTTGCATACTTCTGGCATTCTTACAGAGGAAATTGAAAGTAATAAGGTCACGGAATATGTGGAACTGTTAAAGTGTCTACAAAGCAAAGACGACATTGAAGGTCTTCCACCTGGCGGCGGCTTGCAGTCCAAGTATGTTGACTTTTATCTCACTGGCATATTGGACCAATTAAATATTTACCTTCTCTGTGTTCCAGATATCACGTTATTGAGCGCACATTCAAGGAGGTGTTTCCGGATAGTCCATGTGAAGTACGCAATATATTTTTCAACATTTAAAAGCTACAATTTTTGATTTTGCTGCGCATTTTACTGTTGCTTAAAACTGTTTCTTTTTTGCTTTAACGATTTGCTTTATTCTTATGATTTTCTAGGATCATTTTCATTATTGCTTTTCATGCTTAGTTACTAGCCTTTATCTCTCACTTCTATCACTTGAAATTGTTTCGGAATCACAATTGTTTATTCTAACCACGAGGCTGCATCCCAACTAATTGTTGTTTAACAAACCGAAAGCTCTTTACGTATTCTCTTTCTTTTATTTCTAGCTGTATGCATATGATGAGCTATGAATTTTTTAATGCTAAATATTGTTCATTTCTAAATCAACAACAACAACCAAATCAACCAAACATCCAACCAACAAGAGAACAAATGAAACTAAAAAACAAAAACCCCTTAAATTCGTATACTCTAAGTGTAAGGCGAAACCCTATTTGTTGTTTGCGTCTCTTCGTTTATACATGCATAATGAGCCCAATGTAAGATTTGCAGCACAAAAAAAACGAAAAAAATTAAAGAAACAGACGCTCTGCATGTTCGCTCTGCTCTACCCCGCATGCTCATCCAAAAACAATAATAATAATAATAAAGAAATTAATAATAATTATAATGGTATTGAATTGCATTACCAACTCCCTGCTACACACGCCTCATGTAAGCCCGCGTCCTACCTGTGCTTGTCCTTGACCCTCTCCCGTCACCGAGCTCTTAATAATGTGTTCTCTTTGTTATTCTTGCAGAGTCCAACGCATTAGATTGCAAAACAAACAAACAGTCAACAAATGCAACAACAAGAATGTCTTAACAACAGCAACACAACAAAACAAACACAAGCACACACACACACACACACACACACACACACACACACACACACACATAAATACACACGACCCATATACACAACACACCACACCAAAACCGTTTTCTACTTTGATAAAAACTAAAGAAAAACCTACTCCTTATAATATTAATAACAATTATTATATAGTTTCAATGAAAGCCAGTCCTAAACAAAAACTTGTATTATGTAAATCATACTTATAGAAAGGAGCGAACCTTAGCAGACCTCAGAGCTAAAAATAAAACCGTTAACTATAAACGAACAGACAAACGAAACAAAATGAACAGGGTTCGGCTAAAAGCCAACACAATATTTAAAATGCAGACACCTCTTCACAACAACAAGAACAACAACAACCGCAACCACAACTTATAATTTCTTAACTACAAATACTTATTAGATGGATGCAAATAACAATGAACAGGTTGACGTCCTACCCTATGTTAGTCAGTGGTCCATCACCTCTAGCTGTCCTATCGTTCATTTATACACAACTGTTGACTAGCCTCTGTTGCCCGCCTCCTCTGAACTACGGAAAGTTCAGCTGTGTAAAGTTTTACCAAATACCTATTTTTTAGCCCTGTCTAAGAAAGTCGCTCGGGTGATGTCTGTACAAGAAGTCTTTATTTTATTTCCAAACTGTATTAATATTGATTCCGAAACGAAGCGGATTTTTGTAAGCTGTATAATGTTTGTTACTGAAGGATCATTTTGTTCATTATTTTTATAAATGTATGTAAATGAGAGATATCCGATTTAAAACGAAAAAAAAAACGAAAAACTGTATGGAAAAAAACAAAACCTATTAATTTGTAAGAAGTGTGCGAGATGAAATATTAAGAAACTTAAAGCAAAACAAAACAACAAAACAAAAAAAATGAAATAACGCCCGAGTTTGTAGTAAATGTTGATAAAAAAAAACACAAAAAACAAAAACTTCAGAATCCTTTGGAATTATTCGTGTTGTTTAGTCATTTAGCTGCACAGTGTACCAGTCGTATCACCTCCAAACACGACAAGTGTTATCCTTCGAGGCGGTCAAGATGGCATCCCCCGCATAACTGTAGGCGCAGCTGAACAGCTCCGACTCGTGGCCGCTCAGCACCTGCGAGCAGTGTCCCGTCTCCGTCGGCCACAAGCGTGCCGTGTTGTCCGCCGAGGCGGTGAGCAGCATGCAACCGCTGGGACTGAAGCACACTTTGTTCACCTCATCGCTGTGGCCGGCCATCAGCGACAGCATCTCGAACGGCTCCAGGCTCCAGACACGCGCGGTGCAGTCGCTGCTGCAGGTGGCCAGCTGCCTGCCAGCCGCATCGAAGCTCACGTCCAGCACCTCGTCGCTGTGGGTGGAGACCAGGTGCAGCTCCTGATCCAGGCGACGCATATCCCAAATGCGTGCAGTGCGATCCAGGCTGCCCGTGGCAATTATCGAACCGCTGAAGTTCCAAACACAATTGGACAGCTCTGCGCTATGTCCGCGTAGTTGATGGCAGCAGCTGTTGAGGGATTGCAAATGGCATTAGTATAAAGCAAGGCGGAATGGTGATCCTCGGCATGCCGATATATCAGCTTAGACAGACAGAAGGATATGACTATATCCTATATCGACTCGGCAAACCAACCTCTTGCTGCGTGTATCCCAAATGGCAGCAGTGTGATCGAAGGAGCCCGTCAACAGCAGCTGGCCATCGCGCGAGTAGCGGGCTGCAATCACCTCGGCACCGTGATGGGCAAGTTGATGCAGCTCCTGAGCCGTTTCGGCATCAAAGATGCGCGCCTTGCCATCGATGGAGGCCGTTGCAATGGTTTGGTCGTGTAGGGGATTGAACTCGGCAGCCACCACCTCAGCGGTGTGTCCATAGAGAGTGCACTGGCACAGGCCGCTGCTCGCCGACCAGATCTTGGCGGTGCCATCAAAAGAGCCCGTGATGATCTTGTCACTAAAGACGCAGAGCTTTAATCACAATCGCATAGATGCTGCAAAGCTTACCAGCGCGGCGTGTTGAAGCCCACCGAGAAGACCACATTGTCGTGGCCAGTGAGCATGTGCTGCACCTCGGCGCTGCTGGTGTTGATCACGTGGCAGGTGCGATCGTAGCTGCCGGTTAAGCAGCGCTCGCCACTGCGATCGAAGCACACGTTGGTCAGCGGCAGGATGTGCGAATTGTAGCACTTGTGCAGATAGAATTTCTTTTTAACCGGTTCGCGTAGCTTGGATTGCAGCTTGCCTATTGCCTGCTTCAGCGCGCTGAACATGTCCTGCGAGCTGGAGGCTTTGGAGTTGATGGGTAGGCAGGGTGTCGTTCTCTCTACGCAGGCTTCGTCCTGGCCACGTTCCGCCTCAACCGCCTGCAGCTCCTCCAGCAAGATGCTGTCCGCCAACGCCTCCACATTTGTTCTGTCACGAGTTACAATTGTTGAGCTCACTAACGGTATTAATCATCCTTTCCACTTACTTGGCATCCAAGTCCAGCAAATCGAAGTGCCGCAACCGCTCTCCACACTTTGCTGATCGATAGCTTAAGGCCAAACCTATTAGTGCAATTTGCAATTGAATGCATTTAACGAATCACTCAGCATATTTAATTGCTCACCTGGCGGATAGTAGCGCAGAAAGATTTTATTGGCGCTCATTTCGCAGCTGTTGTCTGCGATGCCAACGACGAAATTCCTTTGCCAGGACGAACTGCCAGCCAGTTTGAGTTCAGCTTGCTGACCTGCTTTAATTTGTTGCGCGTTGCCTTGTCAGCCTAGTCCTAGCTGCAGGAGTGACTGACATGCCATTTTCGAATAGTTTGGTCGATTTTCCCTGTGTTGTAGGTCTGGGTCTGGGTCGTTACGGGCTGCGGGGGCGGAAAGTATAAAACTTGATTTGGAGTGTAGTCTTGTATGGCTTACTGATGGAATGTGATGCTACTCTACATGTTCAATATTACAGTTTTGTATATTTATACTCTTTTCGAAGAAAATAGTATATTAAGTTTGTCCTGAAGTTTGTAACGCATAAAAGGAAGCGTCGGAGACCCCCAAAAGTTACTGCCAGTATGCTTAGAATGACAATACAAATTGATCTAGCCATGTCCGTCTGTCTGTCTGTCTGTCTGTCTGTATGTATGCAAACTAGTCCCTCAGTTTTTGAGCTATCGCGATAAAACTTTGCACAGACACTTATTATTCCAGGGGACAGCACATTGGTCGGAGCCGGCCGGATCGGACCACTAAATCTTATAGCTGCCATACAACTCGAAGTCGGTTTTGGCCATATATCCCATGTTTTTTAATCTATCGCGATGAAACTTTGCACTGATACTTATTATTCAAAGAGTCATCACATTGGTTGGAGCCGGCTAGATCGGATCACTATATCTTATAGCTGCCATACAACTCGAAGTCGGTTTTGGCCATATATCCCATGTTTTTTAATCTATCGCGATGAAACTTTGCACAGAGACTTATTATTCAAAGAGACATCACATTGGTTGGAGCCGGCCGGATCGGATCACCATATCTTATAGCTGATATACAACTGGCAATGATATAAATATTTTTGGAACAAAAAAAAAAATGTTACGCGACAAAACGATTTTGTACAGCTTATGAAATTTCAGTGGTGCAGTTGGCAGAGTGAAAATTGCCTGTAGGTTCGAAAAGAGTATAAAATCTACGGCACGCCGAAGATAATCCTTCCCCACTTGTTTTCATTACCCTACCTTGACTTTTGTAAGAACACAAAGTGATAAATTGGACCATTGCAAA
Source organism: Drosophila flavopinicola (assembly GCA_035042425.1). Lineage (NCBI taxonomy): Eukaryota > Metazoa > Arthropoda > Insecta > Diptera > Drosophilidae > Drosophila > Drosophila flavopinicola. Next base: position 2,179,859 of record JAWNLL010000166.1, read on the forward strand.
TTTAAATTGGATTCTCTGGCTTGAATACCGATACACAAGTTACCTTCACTGGCATTTGTAGTATTTAATTATACGCCATCATTGTGAGCCATATATGCAAAGAGCTTGAAAGCTTTTGCTTTTCCAACACCTGTTGAATATATCTTAAGTTGCGACGCACACCGAAAATACCCGCTAGGTGTCGCTAGCACAAATGGTTTGTGTATTCGCTGCGAGTGGTAAAAATAGTTAATTAGTTTTCTTCCATGCATATCTATTTCAAATGAATTAATGTTTTAATTATCTCTGAATGCAGTATGTAAATGAGCCGTATAAATGTTGATACAGTAATTCGGGCGACTGAACAAAGCGAGGAATCGGGCTAAAGGCCAAAGGCTAGTGAAGGGTTGTTATCAATGTTTTAGCCCGAATAGTAGTTTAGGGCAAGTTACAAGTTAGTTTGATGGTAAAAATTTAATCAAAATTGGGTGAAAAAAACCAGACAAATTTATGTGTTCATCCTGATTATAAAGGTCGCTAAACAACAACATTATATTTCCAAATTGATTTGAGCCACCAGCAAAATGTGTTTTGTACACGTTTATAGTACCTATAAAGCCTAATTAGCTTATTTAATTCTATTGGCCCCGAAGGCCAATTGATGCCAACACCTGCTTACATTGCCAGACGGATTTAACATATGTAATACATGTTTATGTGTCGAAATACAGTTAAATTCAGACACTCACGGAGACAGACAGACAGAGAGACTGGGTCCCAACTGGTGGCAATTAGATTGTCTTACCTTGTCTCGTGCCTCGTTTCGACATTTTCACTAATTTAATTTGTTCGGTAATCACTGAGACGTGAGCGGTGCTGAAGGGGAAGACACTGGTGTGTGGAAGCGGGCAACACAGTAATGTCCATTAGGCTAATACATGAACAGATAGCGATGGGGAGCCGCAAATGACCATAGCCAATAATGATAACAAACTATTGGGTACTTATTACAACACCCAACTTTTGTAGGACTGCACAAAAACGAAACAGACAGCCGAAGCGAACAATGACTAAACAAAGAGCAACAGACGGAGAGCGAGGAACAGAGGAAAATATTTGGAAATATAATGCGAAGGAAGGCAAATTGCTTATTTACACTGGCGCATTTCATTGATTTGAACTTGAGTGAGTATTTGACGCTATGAAAACCAAAGACAGATGCCCCAATGCGCAAACCTGGAGCAGTGTTTCATTAGGGGGCCAACAATGTCATCTTGCTGTTCGACAACAGCGCAGCAACAGCTGTTGCCACAGATGATGTCTTTATTTGGCGACTGTTTTCGCTTTCGCTTTCACTTTGACATATGGCAGTTGGAAGCGGATGCGGAAGCTGTTGAGGAAATGACCGGCGAGCTGGAAGACTAGCAGAACAAAATGAGGAATGGAAATGAAATCAATTTAAAATCGCATAAAACGCAAAGCAAAGCAAATCTAAAGCCTAGGCAGGCAGGCAATGAGCATCAAGCGGATTTAAATTTATGCTCAATAAATTTTTGTTGATTTCCGGCAAGCCTCTGCCTGCCTGCGAGTACTTGAGATCTGAGTGTGTGTGTGTGTGTGTGTGTGCAGGACTCCTTAAAATGCGGCGCTGCATAAATTAAAGACTGGATCACACCCATTGACACACACACGCACACACACACACACACACATGTCTGTGCTACCTTTATCCACAAAATTATTATTGCCGCTTTTTATGTGTGTTCTTTCGACATTTTGGTCACCCTTCTCTCATCTCTCAACCTGATATCCCTTGGTTAAGCGAATTATGCTTAAATGGCATAAACGTTCACTGTACACAGCTTCTAGGTTGATAGAGAAGCATCTCCGGGCTTAAATGCAGGTAGCGGACTGTGACTCGCTGAGTGATCCATCAACAGTTTCAGATTCAATTTTTGTGTTGACAGGTACCCGGTTTTTATCATCATTTTTTTTTTACCCTGTTCGCCACAAACAGCCAAGGGCATAACACATTTTTCACAATCACTGGAATGTATATTACTGTTAGGCGAGCATAGTTTTTTATCGTTATTTTCATGAGCTGGTGTAAATTACACAGCTGCACCGCAAGGCAAGCTGATGGTGTTCTGTCTATAATTGGTTAAACTCACGCTTGATATCTTCATAATCATATTTGCCGAAGATTGGCAGCAAACTGACCAACTTCCTGGCCCAAGGGCTTTTAGTGCGCCCTGTCATTTAAACGCACTTGCTTTATTCGCCATGTTTGCAACGAGTTCAGGATAAACGATAAGCATACATTTGCCTAACTTTCATATATACCATTTGTGTGCATTGTAAAGGGTGTAAAAAAGCGCTAATATGAAAAACTATCTTTTAATTCGCCAGATAGATGATAAAAAAAAACTGCCCAGAGGCTACAACAAATATCAAGTTGATCGAATACTGCAAAAAGTGCGCTCTTAATTAAATGTTAAAATAACAACTTTTGCATGCAGATTACAAATTTCATGAAATGATTAAGTAAACTCAAAAACATTTCACGAATTAGTCTTCCCATTAAAAATGTTAAGCATAATTAATTTATTTGTTATATGGGATAGGCCCCTGCATAAGTTCTAAGTTTTTTCCATTGGTAAAAGTCGATTTCTGCTATTATTATTGTTGTGAGATTTTTCAATTTATTTGAATTAAATAAATAAAATAAATTTAGCTGAAATATATGCAGTTGCAAGGGTATGGAATCATCGAGGCAAAGTTAGCCTTTATTCCTTGATTTATTTAGTATTATTACAGCTGCTTACACCATTCTTAGCTTTGTAGTTTCCATATGTTCCATAAATTTATCAAATGTATGCGTGTGCTCTCTTAATCGTGTGTCTTGTCTCACATTGACAAGAATCTGATGATGGCGGATTGTAAGCCGCTTGCAGGAGCCCATCAGTCATGAAGTAGAGACATAGGCGTCTAAAGCGCAAGCACCCGTCGGACCTCTGGATCCTTGGCCGGTCGCGGAACGGCCGGCTTCTTTAGAAAATTATAGCAATATAAATTATAGCATACCCGTGCTGACAACAGCGTCATCTCCCCACTGAGGATTGGGTTTTAAAGTTTAAAGTTATACCGGCCTGGAAATAGGGTAAACACCCTATGTAGCTTGCCAAATAAAAATCAAAAAAAAAAAAAAGTCATGAAGTATTCGTCGGTATAGTCGTTTAAAAGTTTATGACTTTGATAAATTAAATTGGGCATGGCCGGCTGACTAAACGCGTATGCATACATTCCATTCGGGCCCAATGGGGGTATTAATATACTTACATGCTTACGAAGAACCCTGTTGAGGCTCCGGTTCACTGGAAACTTTTAAGCGCTGGGCTGGCGCAGCCATAAAACCTTAAAGCCGTTTATGGTCAATTGAAATGCAGACACATCGAATTGTTATAAAATTTAATAATATCAGACCCCAGACTAAGTCGGAGCCATGCACAACCCTCGCGAGTTGTGTTTGTATTTGTGTATCTCGCAGTTTGCTTTGAGCTTTATTAACCGGGAACAGCAGCAAAGGCAACCATAGCAGCCAGCAGCAGCAGGAAGGAAGGTAGCACAGCAGCAACATTTTGTGGGGCTTTGCGGCCACATCAAGTATACGCACCATAAATCAGAGCAGCGACCCAAACCGCTCACAACATGCCCAATGACGTATTGAATGCATTAAACTCTGTCTTAAATTGCGCACCGGCCGTACGCCATAACTTTAAGTGGTGCTTAAAATGAATTATGCATTGCCGGTGTTATTATATACGAGTTTATTTATGTTTGTGTCTAAACATACCTCAGCCGATTGGGCTCACATTAGAGCACAGATTGTGGTCGCGGCTAAGATAAGTCTGAAATACCATGCTAATTTGTAGCTTTGCATTGGCAATTTATCTGAAACACTTGACCTTGACCGCCTGCATCGATAACTGCACTAGACTGACCAAACAATATATATATACTTATCTATCCTATATGCTAGTTTTCTACAAATAACTTTCTCATTTTTACTTACAGCGCGAAGCAATTACATATTTTCTACCCGTTTAAAGTATTGTACAAACTAACTCCAATCACTCAAACATTTGCATACAACTCATTGGTCTTGGCTAAGTTGAACATTATATTTTCGTCCTTTGATTATAAAATAATTAATCGAAAATCGCAAATGATTTATTCAGCATGTTTTTAAAATTTAAAACGCTTAAAACACATGACACATTTGTTATGAACATTACTGATGGTTTTTATGAACAAATTACAGAATATCCTTTCACAGTATGCACAGCAAAATGTGCGTGAAATTTATGCAAACAAGTGGCAAACATAATGAATGAGCTCATCTGTGCTCATACATATATTGTGAATATATTAATGTGTGTGTGCGTGTGCGTGTGTGTGTGTGGATGTGATGTTTTATGTATATACAAAACGAGTCCATCCAAAATGCAAATGCAATAGATTTAGAGCCTCAAACTGGAATCGCTCACAATAACTGCATAATGTAAACTACAGACAAAAAATGTAAAAATAATGAATAATTTTTAACGGGCACTGATCTTGGCTGTTTTTGTCGTTATTTTGAAGCTTGAAATCAATTTACTTACACATTTCATAGCTGATCTTATCGAGATATAAAATAATATCAATAAAATTATGCATGAGGTCTTTGTTGATTTTTCAACTATATTAAATGGAAATTTAATCACAAAGAAATTAAATCATAAGCTACTATTTTTGAAAAGGTTCGTGCATTAGAGCAAGGGTATACAAATATGCACAAAACTAGACTACAGTTTTCCTTGTTTTTACAATATCGCACTAATTGGGTATGCGATGATGGTTACGCATGTGTGTGTGTGTGTGTGTGTGTGTGTGAGAGTGATTGGGGCAGGGCTATGTCAGTGTGTTGTTGTGGTGAGCTGTGGGCAAGCCACAAATTAAATGAAATCAACAAATTAAGTGGTAAAAATTGTACGTTCTACGTCCCAATTATATTTCAGTGGCAGCTTCAAAAATTATTTAACTTGTTTAGCTTTTGCGATACTCAAACAAAGTCAATGTAGCAACTAAAGAGGACCAAACCGGACTTGGCTGCTGGCTCAAGGCTGTTTGGCCATCAGGCAAGTAGCCAACCGGAAGCTAAGTACTTACTTCTGGTCGGGGCTTTTGGTAATATAAATTTGTATAGCCAAAATATGAATTTAATTAACATTAATTGCCAGCAGACTTTTCGTTCGCACCTGTGCCGCCGAGCGGAGCCAAGTAAAATTGTCCAGTTAACTGCATATTACGTATACGCAGTGCTGCGTGGCCAAGGGCTAAATGCTGAATGTTGGTGTTGCTGTTGGTGTTGCTGTTGTTGTTGTCGCCTGTGTTGTTGCCGCTGTTATTGCCGGCACGAGTTTTGCACACTTGTGTTTATAGCCAAAGTTTTTTGTTGCCACGAAGGCAAAACTTCTTTCAGCTACGGAGCACCAAATTTGAAGAACTTGAGATTTCTGACTCGTGATTCAATGAAATCTTGTGAACCGCAATGAACTTTGCAAACAATACGGCTAGTTTTCTGCGCTGCAGTGCAGTGCGAGTCAATTAAAATTTATTACACATACGCGCCGTTGTATAGCACTATACTGGGAAAGCAAAGCAAGTGCAAAGCAAGTCCAGCTGTTGAAACGGCTCCTGTTCATTTTCAATTTGTTTAATGGGTCACTTGGGCGAACGGGCCAAAAGTTTTCATGAGCTGCCAAACAAGCCATAAAAGTAAATAGCCAGCCACGATGTTGACGACGCCTCGTCGACGGCTGTTGAGCTTTTGCCCCACTGAATGGATGGGCGACCGCAAAAAGCGCACGCGACCGCACACCTGCACGTTTATGTGCGGCATGCGACTGGGCCACGCCCCCTTCAGTCACTAGCAGTCATGCCAATCACATAACATATGTCTGCATATGTACAAACATATATAATCGCAAAATGTAGACATTGCTGCCTTTCGTGCGAAATGATATTTGAGAAAGATAATCGCAGTAATCCAATGATATCGCACGCACACACACAAACGCTGTGAGGCGGAGAGAGAGAGGCGGAGAGAGAGAGAGAGAGAGAGAGAGCGCGATAGAGAGTGTTTATTCATCGCACAAAGTTTCGCTCATCTCCGTTGCCCGATTCACCTACCCATATAGCTTACTTTTAAGTCAGCCTTTGGCAATTGTGTGTATAATAAGCTTAGCTGAGCGTGTGTGTGTCTCTGCGTGTGTGTGTGCGTGTGCGTGTGTGTGTGTATGCTTCATGGTGTTTGCTTAGCTCTCGCGCATTGCCTTTTTGGGGCAATGCAACACCAAAGCACGCAAATGGCGCCCAAGGCAGCCAGCACCTAAGTAAATCTTCTTCAAAAGCCGCCATTAAAATAAGAAAATAAGAAAATGTTAATGCGCTGCCGCTGCGAACACAGCTCCTTGGCTCGCTATATGGGTGATAGCGAGCTGGGTAGCCCACATACACTTGAAGCGTATATCTGTTTATATTTGTGTTTCAAATTATGTATGTAATATCGAAGAAGGAGTATCTAAATCTGCATGTCTGCATTTCAGCGAGTGTGTGTTTGTGTTTCTAATTAACACGTCAACTCTTTGCATAGGCTAGATTACAATTAGAAAAATGAACAAAAATACAATGCTCTATTAAAAGGGTAGCTAATAGTTTCCATGAGACCTTGCTATAAACACCTTTCCGAGAGCTGCGATCCGCAGTTGCCATTTCAAATAAATAAGTATAGATAAAAAGGTGTACATTTAAAAAATGGATTCTCAAATCGGCGCCACATATCCACAAGAAGCAGAACCAAATTGTTTTATTGTTGGCACCCCCCCATTGTTAGCCACAATTGCTAACTGTGATTTATACTTATTGCAATTTAGATGAAATCGCATTTATAAAACGATTCCTCTCCTTTAAAGCTGCCTTCAAGGTAAATGAATTTGTGTTTTTTTTTCTTTTTTGTTTTTGTTTTGTCACGTCTGCTGCTGTATGTGTGTGTGTGTGTGTGTGTGGCCATGCAACATATTCGCACGGGAGAATTTTAATTGCTCGCCATATAAAGCCAAACAAAAAGTTTCGTGAGTGAATTTGCTTACTCTTTCATGGGCGGCTGCCGGAGTGGGTGTGGAGAAAGGACTACACTCACTTTACTCACGCGGGTCTAAACGAATGCATATCCAATTTGGTTGTACTAACTTGTGTTGTTAACCATCAAAATTGCTCGTTTGTTATTGTCTGAATATTCAACATATTACACTCAACTTAACTGTAAATGATATTAGTTAAACAAAAGAACGAGTGTATTTTTGTTTAGTCTTCAGTTTGATTGTGATATTTATTATTTGTTCTCAATTCGATTGCAGGATGTACAATATTTATGTTGCATCATCAAATATTTACAAAACAAGCCGACGAGCGCCGTGGGCGCCACCTAGCGTTGATAACGCGTAACTCGCTTGTGCTGGTACGTTAATTGAAATTCGTGGGTCCCAGGTGGGGCCCGGCATACATCCATCGACGAGCTACGGCTAAAGTTGGGGCTTGGAGTTAAGCGTATACCCTACGTGTCCTGTGGCTGGCTGTGTGTGTGTGTGTGTGTGTGGGTGCTGGCCGGATGTCCCGTATTGGCAACGTGTTGAATTACATAATTTAAAGTTTTCGCAGCTGCATAATCCCTTGCCGAGATTGCAGCTGCTTCAACAAGTGGCGCAAATGGTGCGCTTGCCACGCCCACACAGCCCAGGCGCTCACACCTATCTTATTGGATCAGCACAGTGTGTGGCGCTGGCGCAAAACTTTGCCACTACGAAAGTTGTGTGTGCCACATGCCGAACGTAAAAGTTGGAAATTAAATTCCATGGACAAATACACACGCACACACACACGCAAACATGCCAGCAACTGCAGCTGATTCACTTGTTGTGGCAGGACTTGATCGCCTTTCTAACCCTTGCGGCGCTGCAAGCTCATCAATATGTGGAGTGAGTGGTGGTTGGGCCCTGGCGGTTGCTTATAATATGCAAATGTAATCAGTGCCAACATTTTTTTACGCTCCTCGATGAGAGGACGCTAGCATGTGTGTGTGCGTGTGTGTGTGCGTGTGTACGTGTGTGGCGCTGATTCTGTGCGTGCTTTCGTGTTTTATGTCTACATGCATTTGTTTATGTGCGTTTTATGTGCCCTGAACTTTGTATGCAGCCTTTGGCCAAGCAATGTGCGAGCACCTCACACGGATTTATGTTCCAGGATTTAAACAGAGCTCACCCAGTTAGCCACAGCCACACACACACACACACATACGTGGTCAAGGCACTGTTTATGGAACGGCCACCATCTTGAACAACAACAGAGCCCTAAGAGTCCGAACAGCATACAAAAAAGGAGCAACAGCAAAAAAAATAGCCGTAAATATGCAAATTGCTTTATAAAAAGCTTCCTTGCTTTTTCTCTGGTCGTTGCAGCTCGCCCACATACAAAGTTCTTGATCAAAAATGCGAAGTAAAAGTTGCTTTTTTTGTTGAATTTGTTACATTTTCTATTAGATTCGTACTAAGCTAGTTGTCTCGAGCTGAGCTGGGAGCCAGCGAACTAGAGCGCAGCATCCTGAGTGACATGATAAACTTAATGAACAGAGAGCAAGTAATAAGCAACTGAGAAAATTAAGCACAAGTCAAAAATGAACATTTTCTTTATGAGTGCGAGTGGCAAGTAATTAAAAACCAACTTTTAATTATGAAAGTATTATGTTTGTAATCTCTTAGCATCCACCTGGTGCCTTCTTGATCCACTGCAAGGCAACGCTCTGCTCCTTAGTGCATTTCAAATTCATTTTAAACACGGACATGCAAAACAGTTTATAGTTTGCTATTATGTAGCAACCAGCGGCTAGATTGAAATGTTTATTAACAAATATTCCATCAGTTTCTACCGAATTTGAAACATATTCGGCAACTGACTTTTTTCCATTCATTAGTTGTACAAAACAGCTTTAGCCGGCAGGTTTTCAAATTCGCTGGAAACTACATTTAATTTTGGTTAAAAACTTTTACAATAAGTGCAAACTACTAAGCAGAAAAATATGTTTCACTTTGCGGCTTCCCACTTTAATATTCCCGCATGGGTAAATTTTGCGAATTCAGTTACATGCGGCTGCAATTAATATTTATATAGATATACAGAAATGAGCTCAACCACTTTCCATTTCGCATTAACTACTGTAGTCCAATGTCCGAACAGTCTGTATATGAATTTCAACATATTCGTTCAAATGCGGGCAGCTGTGCAAGGGCATAATGCAATCAAAGCTGTGCTGAAGGCATTCAAACTAAAAGACATTAATCCGCATGGGCCTTTTAGTGGATGTCCTATTTTCGGCATTTAAGCCCGTCTGGCTTTTCACGCATTCCTCAAATGCCATTGGCATATGCAGGTTTCTAAAACCAAAAAACAGCTAAGAGTGCTCTGAAAGGGAGTGCCCGACTAGGTGATACCCTGAAGTCAGTCCTTACATCCATTCATACTTACCCATCAATGCACATCCATACAAACACACATTCTCTATCTCTTATAACTTTAAAGTTATAGTCAAAAAAAACACATGTCTGAAATCGAAATTGATCGATAACTTTGGAACTTATCGAAAAAATGAAGCAAACTTGTACTGTCCCGGGACTATAAGAACTTATATTTTAAATATGAAGTCTCTAGCTTTTATAGTCTCTGATATCCGCGTTTTCATACAGACAGACAGACAGACGGACAGACATGGCTAGATCGACTCGGCTGTTGATACTGATCAAGAATATATATACTTTATATGGTGATGCTTCCCTATGCCTGTTACCTACTTTTGCATAAAACCATTATACTCTTTTAGCTCATTTTTAATGGGTTCGGGGTAAAAAAGACTGACTTCCTGTGAGTTTAACAAAAATTGCGATTGCGTTTTACAGGTTGCATTGAAGATGTGTGTGCGCGCTTAAATGTGCGTGTGTGTGTGTTTGTGTGTGTGTGTGTGTAGGCTTCTTTATGTGCTCTCAATGTGCATATGACGAGCGGAAATCAGTTGAACTCCTCTTAACCACCACCCATGTGAAAAGAGAGCGCCGAGCTGCCGTGACCCTGGCCTGACATTTTTCATTTTTCATTTAGCATGCCAAATTGTGTTTGTTTTTTTTGCACCAGAAGCGGATGCACACAAGCACTCATACGGACGGACACATGGATAGCGTGGATAGTCGAAATGGAAAAATGTAGAAAATTCATTCGAACCTGTCGAGTATCTCTCTGCATATGCCATCAGCTGTTGGGCTATTCGACATCTAAGCATTTCGTAGTCACTTTCCGCTGCCAATTTTAATCAATTCAAGCTGAGCGTGCAGCAACGGGAATAACAACAACAACAGCAATAGCAACAATTGTTACAATTCTAACAATAGCAACAGCTGCTGCAACCGCAGTTGCTTTTTGTTTAATGTTGCCAGTCAACGCCGCCATTTACCTTTTGCCATCAGCTGCAGTCAGCTGTCAGCAGCTATCTAGATGCCAGTCATTAAGAGTACCCTGGATATCCGTGCCTGGATTAGCTGCAGCATTTCCGCGAATTTATTTCCACTATCTACTGCCCACAGGTCGGAATCCGTAATAAGGCACATGATCGATGAAATGATGCGTTTTAATTCCAACTTCAGGCACTTCTGCACAAATGTCGAATATTAATGAGTGTGCTAGCACAATCTGAGAATGTTTCGCTGCGGGAGTGCTTGAGAGTGCAATTCTTTGATTAGGCAGCACTTTGGTTCGAATGACTACAGTAAAAAGCTGTTGCTTTCCCTATAAATCAATTTATTCACGCTCTTCTTAAATGATGGCGGTGCTTTTGCCAGATTGCTTACAATACAATGATTGTTTACTCTCCTATAGAGAACCCTCGCTGAAACCCCATCTACAAGAAGGCTAACAAATATTTATCCAAAACTTATCCTTACAATATTTGGACAATAGCTGTATTTGTAGATTTTGAATAAATTCTAGGATATGCAGAGATATAAAAGAGATGAAAAAAATGCGTATGTTGGTGTGTTTGTGTTTGTGTATGTGTGTATGTGTGTGTGTGTGTGTGTGTGTTGTTGTGTGCATTTTCACTCTCGCTGTAGTTGAACGCTTCAATTTAATTGGAAATGTATGCCCTGTTGAATTCGCACACAAGCCGACTGCATAAATATTATTGAAAGCAAGCAGAACCGAATTGAGTTGAGTTGAGTTGAGCTGTGTCAAGGCACTTGGACACTTACAGCACAAACACAGACGCACACACACACACACACACACACACACACTCACACACACACACACACATACACACAGACACACACACACACAGCCGCAGACACCTGAAAAAAGCCAATTTGATGATAAACATTATTATCATCTTCATCATCATCGTCGGCAACAACAACAACAACAACAACAACAACAACACTACCAACATTGACTCATTCACATTGCAATGACTGCGCAAATACTTTGACGGCTCGCTTTTTTTAGCTAATCAAAGAATGTGTACAGAAAATAAAGTGGAACGAATGAAAAAAAGAAAATATAGCGAAATGAAATGGAAGAAAATAAAAAAAAATAGAACTGGCAGTCATGTGATTTTCTATGCACAGCTCGAACTCGTAGGCGGCACCTCTAATTGCCATGGCAGCTCGTTAGCTTGAAGAGCAGAGAGCCGAGAGCCGTGAGCCGAGAGTCGAGCCGCAGCTTGGATAATGCCATTGGCCGCAGGTTAAACGCCCACTTGTCCGACCCATCGAAGCCGACACACCAAATTGGCTGTCCAGGTAAACAAGACGCAAAGTTATTAAATGAACCGCAAAATTGTGCAGCTAGCCAAGCAGCAGTGGCAACAACAATAGCAACAACAACAACAATAGCAACAACAGTGAAGAGCGGCCAAATTTGCCCGAGATGAATATCTAAATATAAGGATAGAACATGATACCAATGCTGGCCTTGGCACTGTTCAAGATAGGTTGACAACCAGGCAAAGCACAACAAAGCACAAGCACACAAACACAAACACAATTTACTTGCCAGATTCATACAAACTTTAGAGCCCAATGGCCATTAAACCCAATTTTTATCTCTCACTTCGCTGTCTCATCGTCTCTATTTTAATTCTCACTTTAGGCCCAACTTTCCATTGCCATCTTTTTTATTATGCTATACCAAGCGCGTCCAGCCGCAATATTATAGTACATATAGCCCTCTGGCCCATCCCATCCCATCCCATCCATGTTACCCATCCTTTTTCCACTCTAATAAAAAGTTTGTCTAGCGGAAGAATAAAAGCGTTGCCTACTTATAAGCTGTGCAATGGTCTGATGTCCTAGTTGGAAAACCACTCAGCGGGCTGCAATGCAAATTGCATTCTCTGAATGAGTTAACTTGACTGCACAAAAACCTCAATCTTTAGACTCCATAGCTAATAAGATTGTCACCATCTCCTACGTGAAAGACTTTCCCATAGATTAAAGTATAGAAACATGTGTTTTTATACTCTTTTCGAAGAAAATAGTATATTAAGTTTGTGCTGAAGTTTGTAACGCATAGAAGGAAGCGTCGGAGACCCCGAAAAGTTACTGCCAGTATGCTTAGAAAAACAATGTCCGTCTGTCTGTCTGTCTGTCTAAATGTATGCAAACTAGTCCCTCAGTTTTTGAGCTATCGCGATGCAACTTTGCACAGACACTTATTATTCAAAGGGACAGCACATTAGTCGGAGCCGGCCGGATCGGACTACTATATCTTATAGCTGCCATACAACTCTAAGTTGGTTTTGGCCATAAATTCGATGTTTTCAAAGCAATTGTTGTTTCCTTGTACATTTGAACATCCTTATAACTCATCAATGGGTAAAATTGCAAAACGATTGAGTCAGAAATAGCGAAGATATGCGTCATTAAATATTTTGAAAAAACAGGTGCAAAAGTCAGAAGTTTACGGTACAGAAGAATCTCAAACGGAACGTCGAATTGGAAGCTGTAAGTCTAATAAAATCCCCACTTGACTATTTCTAATTTTGCCTTATTTTCTTTCAGGGAATAATGACCAAAATATGCATACAGCTGCCACAGAGCGATCAGTTGGTTCGGCTGGTAACTTTGCTCCAAGGCCAGCCGTGCAATATGCAGAATCTGAATGACATCACTGACCATCAAACTCGTCTCCACCAGCAATGTGCAGCAGGCCATGAACAATGGCTCCATTTGATATATATTTAGCTAACAAGTCGCCATTTTATACATATACATATATATATAGCTATATTTTTATGATCTGTACAACTGATTTGTAAACCTAAACAAATTAAGCATACATGTTGTTAATATTCGATATCAAACGATTTACAAATAAATGCATTGTTCAAAACATAAAACTTGTCTGAATTTGGGAATCAAACGGAATCGCCGGTCGAGGTACCAGGCGCACAGAAATCAGCAGCAAGCAACCTTGAAAGGATCAGGACCAGGATTGTGCCATACTCCTTTTTGATTTGAGAGCAAAAACCAATTTGACAAAATGTCCTTTCACATGTCCTTTTTATGATGTCAATCGATAGTCCTGATCCTTACGAGCTCTGCAAGGTATATCATTCGAAAGTCGCATTTCATTTGGCTGAGTAATGCAGGTTTGAAAGTTTCGCAAGAATTTCAAGGATCGATAGTCCTGCTCCTTACGAGCTCTAAAAGCTATACCACTCTAAGATCAGACTCTATTTGGCCGAGATATTACTATCCTAAATGTGAGATCGGCCAATGATGTTTTCCAGCTGCCATGGCAGATAATTTCTTACGTGCGGTTGTCAGAATGCGTCCAAGTATCGACGAAACGCAAATTTCGTCGGTTTCACTTTTCGAAATACCAGGCGCACAGAAATCAGCAGCAAGCAACCTTGAAAAATTCAGAAGAAAAAACCATTGCATACTTTTAAATTGAAAGTATTGCATACTTTTAGGCGGGACTTTTAATTCAATGCAGCATGGAGTTTGGATTTTCAAGGTTGCTTGCTGCTGATTTCTGTGCGCCTGGTACCTCGACCGGCGAAACAGAGGAAATTTGTCTTTGCTCGCAAACTGGACGCATTCTGACAACCGCACGCGAGAAATTGGATAACTTGGTTGTTGCTCCGTTTGATTCCCAAATTCAGACAAGTTTTGTGTTTTGAATAATGCATTTATTTGTAAATCGTTTGATATAGAATATTAACAACAAAGATGCTTAATTAGTTTAGGTTTACAAATCAGTTGTACAGATCATAAAAATATAGCTATATATATATATGTATAAAATGGCAACTGTTAGCGAAATATACATCAAATGGAGCCATTGTTCATGGCCTGCTGACATTGCTGGTGGAGCCGAGTTTGATGGTCAGTGATGTCATTCAGATTCTGCATGTTGCACGCCTGGCCTTGGAGCAAAGTTACCAGCCGAACCAACTGATCGCTCTGTGGCAGCTGTATGCATATTTTGGTCATTAATCCCTGAAAGAAAATAAGGCAAAATGAGAAATAGTCAAGTGAGGATTTTATTAGACCTACGGCGTCCAATTCGACGTTCCGTTTGAGGTTCTTCTGTACCGTAAACTTATGCGTCTTTTCCTAAGTGTCCCGGGAGCTTTAGCTTGAATTCAGCGCCCCAATGCCGGGGAATAAAAATAAGAATAAAACAAGTGGGGAAGGATTATCTTCGGCGTGCCGAAGATTTTATACTCTTTTCGAACCTATAGGCAATTTTCACTCTGCCAACTGCACCACTGAAATTTCATAAGCTGTACAAAATCGTTTTGTCGCGTAACATTTTTTTTGTTCTAAGAATATTTAATTCATTGCCAGTTGTATAGCAGCTATAAGATATAGTGATCTGATCCGGCCGGCTCCAACCAATGTGATGTCTCTTTGAATAATAAGTATCTATGCAAAGTTTCATCGCGATAGATTAAAAAACATGGGATATATGGCCAAAACCGATTTCGAGTTGTATGGCAGCTATAAGATATAGTATTCCGATCCGGCCAGCTCCGACCAATGTGCTGTCCCCTGGAATAATAAGTGTCTGTGCAAAGTTTTATCGCGATAGCTCCAAAACTGAGGGACTAGTTTGCATACATACAGACAGACAGACAGACAGACAGACAGACAGACAGACAGACAGACAGACGGACATGGCTAGATCAATTTCTATTGTCATTCTAAGCATACTGGCAGTAACTTTTGGGGGTCTCCGACGCTTCCTTCTATGCGTTACAAACTTCAGGACAAACTTAATATACTATTTTCTTCGAAAAGAGTATAAAAACACACTATATGATTAGTTGCTTGAGCTTAAATAACACAACATTATCTAATTGTTTCATTTATATGCGAAAGAGTATATATCCGTTATTTGAGTGGGCCATTTGATGCAAACCGACATAGCGACGTATTTAGTTTTGTGAGACACTCTCAATATGCCCACAGGGAACCCAATCGTGGCGCTTTTTTCCCACTAAATTGCCGCCCCCCGCCCACCGAACCCGTGTCCTGGCTGGCGTCGCGACGCTTCCTTGGCAATCGGCGCAATTTGTATTATGCGCCTCAGCGCCTTTGCACTTAATGCCTTATTTGTATTTAATCGCGGCTTCCGTTTTATTGGCATCCGCCCCATTCCGCTTCTAGCGGATTTGCTGCTCAGCTCGCAGTTATATTCAATGAAGTTCGAGCAGCGCTGCAAACTCACAGATATAAATACAGCTACAGCTACATCTACATCTACATCTACATCTACAGATATACACACACACTTACAGTTAAATGTAAATGACACAATTTGTCGCTGCTGCTGCTGCTGCTGGCGCTATTTGTGTCCGCCGCTCTGCTGATTGCTGCCACTTTTCTGCCCTGATGTTCGCTACATTTGGGCGGCACTTGACTATCTGTCTGCCAACTGACGCCATGCATGGACTGTAGCGTATTCAGTGAGTCAGTCGAGCCCATACCGGTAGCTGCCTGCCAACAGACCTTAGCAGACCTACCTAACGTGGCCCCAAGGCATATGAGTTGCGTTTTGTGCCTTACGTATGACTTACGGTATTATTATGTGCGATAATGCCAAGAGAGCAAACGCATCAAAGCATGGGCGGGTTGATTCGGGCGGATGCCCATCTGCTGGGCAGTTTAAAGTTTTCGCATTTGTCGTGCGGCATTTACATTCGATGTGCCACATGGCACGGAAATTGCGACAGACAAAGGCCAACAGCAACAGCAGCAACAGCAGCAGCAACAAAAACAAATGCAAAAAACAACCACTACGTTGGCCAAGAATGCGGCGTAATGCTCCAAAAGCAAACTCTGAGCAGAGGAAGAGGCAGACGAGCCGCCTTGCGGTATGCAATAAAAAGCAAATGTAACGCAAAATGTTATTACGCATACGCCATGTGCGTGTGCATGGTGTGTGTGTATGTGTCTTTGTGAGCTTGTGCGCTTATGCGCTTATGTGTGGGTGTCGCCATCGTTTTGTTTGTCTTGAACTCCTGCTCTCTGCCAGCTTCACCCCCATATTCACTGATGTTGCTTTTTTTGCTGTTGGCGCAAGGCGCGCCCACGCCTTTTAAAATGCCATTGTTTGCAGCTGCGCTTGACTGCCGCGCGTCCTTTGGCCCCACATTGACCTTCTGATCATCCGCTGGGCCAGCAGTTAAAGCTGGCTGGCCTGGTTTTTTGTGTTTCACTTTAGGATAATGGCATGCCCTTAAGTCCCAGTAGATTAAATTGCCGCAACTATAAATACGTCGTCTTAATGAATAGTCATAATGAGCCACTAGACGCATTAAGACTCAGACTGCAAAATGATGTACAAAAGGTTATAGGTTCATTAACTACATATATATACTTACTATTCTCAACAGCATAAATTGTAACACAGATTGTGCCTACAAAACATTTCACTTTTAAAATGTAAAAAATTTTTTTTTTAAATAATTGTTAACTAAATTAAATTTTATAGCATGCACCACCGAAATGGCAAGAATTTTACGCGGAATCCACATTGATAATATTAAACCATAACACATATTTGAATGCTGTTCGCCAAATAGAAAATCAGCCGATTCGGTTAGTATCGACTAATCCTTATATACAGTTGATTGCTGATCTTTATACTCTTTTGCAGAAAATAGTATAATAAGCTTGTGCTGAAGTTTGTAACGCATAGAAGTAAGCGTCGGAGACCCCCAAAAGTTACTGCCAGTATGCTTAGAATGACAAAACAAATTGATCTAGCCATGTCTGTCTGTCTGTCTGTCTGGCCGTCTGTATGTATGCAAACTAGTCACTCAGTTTGTGAGCTATCGCGATGCAACTTTGCACAGACACTTATTTTTCAAATGTACAGCACATTGGTTGGAACCAGCCGGATCGGTCTACTATATCTTATAGCTGCCATACAACTGGAAGTCGGCTTTGGCCATAAATCCCATGTTTTTAAAGCCAACGCGAGAAAACTTTGCACAAATACTTATTATTTTAAGAGACAGCACATTGATCGGAGTACGCCGGATCTGACCACTGTATCTTATAGCTGCCATGCAACAGGAAATAAATTTAATAATTAAAAAGAAAATTTAAATTCATATGATATAAATTTTTACAGTATATGAAAGTTGGCAGTTTTCAGAGTGAAAATTGTCTTAAGGTTCCCACTTTTTTTTTTTTTAATGAACCTTCTGTGCAGATGTAAGGTTATGTATCAGTTACGATACAGCTCTGAGGAGCGATTGTTGAAATTGTAACCAGCGGCAGTGGCGAATTCAACTGTCTGTTCCCTTGATGCACTCCATTCTGGCTGCAGTGCATGGTGAGTGCAACACTCGAGGCAACAGTTGCCGTTTTTAGCAGCTGCATTTCGTCGTTAATACATCATTTGATTTCCCAATGCCCCTTCAACCCGAGAGCAGTGCACAAAGATGCTGCTGTCCCTATCTACCTAGCAGCGCAAACAGAAGTAAATACGGCATATTAATCATCTCGCGATATTCAGGAACTATGCTCATTGTGGCCTATTTATTGGAATGATGACGCTTCAATAAAGATCAGCTGGGAAACAATGCAGCATAAGGCATGATTATTAAGAAATCATTTAAAAATCATTTTAAAAACTTTTTAAACAAATGATGTCCCTTAAGATCCAATAAAAATAGCAATTTCCTCTTAAGTTACCAAATTCCATTTTATTTATACAAATATAAATTATTTTGAAATACTATTTAATACTGAATGATCTTGTTATTATTTAAATGACAATATTGTCAGCTTCATATATATACCAATGTTGTCACAAGTTGTCATAATCCATTTACTAAAACAAGTATCCATACAAGAGAAAAATTGTTATTTGCAGCTTAATTTATTTATCTGGAATATTGGCTAAGGTTTGCTGTCCTGTGCCAATTTGTGTGACTAATGCTGGTCAAGGTCTCGGAATCAAATATTTAAATAGTTGGCATATCCACTCGGAAACATTTAACCCAACCGCTGCCAGCTGCGGTTATTTAGGTGGCTATCAATCACGTATTGTGCCTAGTGAACCGGCAAATTTCCAGTGGCAAATTTCATCTTATAGAGCAAACGGAACATGCATAAAAACTTGCTGCATAATAAATCACCGATGGAAATGACGACAGCAAATGTCTGTTGATTCAGAACGTAAGCTGATTCAGATAACTGCTCGACTACGAGATACCTGTACCAAGTAAATGAGACTACAAAATGTCAATATATAAAGTATATATAATAAAGTGAATTTAGAATATTATAACTTAAATATTTTAGAATATTTATAAATTGAAAAAATTAATTAATATAATATTTAAGATCATTACAAATTACGAATATGTTTTTAAAGACTTTTTACTTACATCAATCAAATCTCTTCTTCTGGTTCCTCCTAACTAATATACCATTTTTAATTTAAGTGTAAGGTATATTTACAGACTTTGGTTTGTTTCTAGCATTTTTGGCCGGTCCAACAACACTTGAAGTCAAGAACACATTTCAGTCGACTTAGGATTGTTGTTGCTCATATTGCAGAGTGGTTTTAGGTAACAAGACGTCTGCTCCTGAATTGAGTTGACCAGAGACCTGAACACACAAACACACGCACACACACACACAGACACATAAACCCACTTGGCATTAGCACCATTAATTTTGTAGGCTAGGCTTTTCTCCTTTTCAGAAAGTGTCGGGTGGCTCTTGGTTTTGGTTTTCCTTTTGTTTTTGTCGCCTTGTTTTGCTTGTTTTGTTGCTGTTGCTGTTGGCTGACAGAAGACGACGCCGACGACGACGAGCGAAGTGGCGAAGTGGCAAAGTAAAAGTGTTTCAGTTGCAAGCAGCAGATACTAGCAGTGGTTTGGCTGGCCACATTTATGGAGCAAGTGCCACATCAAGCTGCAGCCGCAACAGATTTCAACTTTTTATCTGAATCTGACTTTAGTTACAAGTTGAAGCCACACACAAAGTGGCTTAGTTGTTTGGGTCTGAGCTGAGCTGCTTTTAATTTATATGACCAAAAAAATGTGTCTTATACGCACAGACACACAAATACACAATACAATGGCACCCATAAATTTTCCTAGTTATTTAGAGCGCTGTCATTCCACTGAGTAAATGCGGCGTATACGTAATGCCTAATGGGGGCGTCGGCTTTATCAATATGCATACAAAAACTGGTCCCAGCTGACACATAACTGAAATGGCCGAAGGTACAACATAAATAACCAAAACACAACAAAAACATATAATTGCGAGCTTCCAGTGCGAGTTGAGAGTGCGAAAATGGAATTTAGTAAATAGACGGCTAGTGATAAACTTATGCCAACTGAGTAGAGTTGCTCAGAGTTCATAGTACATACAAGCCAATAACGAGTAGACATCTTTGGACAAGGACAGCTGGACAGCTGGGCAACTGTCCAGCTAGACAGGTCGGGGCTAGCAACAATGCACAAATACAAAAGAATACTCATTCACATAATTTCTCATTGAGCTGATCCGAATGTAATCCCCATGTTGGACTAAGTGGAGCGATGGCTAAACAGAAGGGCCACTTTCACTTGGTTGGCCAGCAAACACAATAAAACTGTAAAGAATGTGCTCCACTTCGCTGCATAGTTGGGGGATTGTGTGGTTTTTGTATTGTGTCCCTGTCTCCGGAAGCGCATTGTCAGCTCCATTAATGTTGATTATACGTTAATGTAAAGGATCTCCTCAGCCAACTGGTCGACACGACCCGGCACAATGTCCCAACGGGCTACAGCGACCGCAATGCAATTTTCCCTGTGCTTTGCAGCGACGCGACTTTAAGTAGCGTCGAAAAGTTTAGTGCAAAGTTTTAATTTGCATTTTAGAACGTGCCCGCCAGGTAGTCGGGGTGTGTGGCTAGGACCCCAGTGATAATTATAATGCCATTAGCGTGTTTAGTCCACAATCAGATTTAGCTGGTAATGCCCGAACAAATTGGCTCCTGCCACGCTTATCCTGGTGAAGTAAGCTGCTTCTAAACTTTTTTGCCTCTGCCTTTTGCGACCAGCTTCTTTGCCATGCAAATTCGAATGGAATGCTAAATGTTTATTTACGCAACAAGGGCTGCCAAGCGACTGGGCGTGGCACTGCCCCCCTTTCCAACTATTTTGCCGCATTTTGCATATTGCAAATATCCGCGAGGCGCTGCCAGGCAACAATTTGCTTGCACCGCCCCTGCGGAACGTTGTGCCACTGGACTTCAATTTTAAACCCCGTCGAGGACACTATTTCCTGTAGCTTGTTGCTAGCGGAATCTGTAAGGCCAATTGCATTATAGAAGACTGCAATCACTTGTAGGCAGCTCTAAACAAGGCAACAGGCAGCGAGTGAGTAGACGAAAATATAATATTTTCTTGCATTTATAGTGCCAAGGAATGTACGGAAGAAAGCATACACACAATTACCTCAACTATTTCACTTGCGACCAGTATAATCTAGAAGATTCTTGAAAAATGACACAAATTATAGAAAAATTAGGTAGGCGAGAGAGGGCGTGGTCGGTAAATTCCCACTATAAACTCTGGGGGAGGCTACCCTTAATACATATTCCAAATATGGTGAGTCTAGCTTTTAAACTGTGGCCAATATAGGAATTATTTTTGAATAGAGAGCGTGGTCGGGATGCCTTGGATTACATTTTTTTGCGGAGGTCACCAGCAATCACATTGTGGGAAATATTCACGTTTTATCGATTTGTGATCTGAGAAGTATTGACATGTTATCGACTTGCCAGACCCCAGATGCCGTGTCACAAAAGCCTTAGCACTTTATCTGAAGCAGATGGCAACAAGTATAATAGTGCAAGATTTAAGTCTCTATCTTCAATAGCGTCGAAAGAATCGCGGTCAGACAGACAGACAGACAGCCTGAACAAACACAATATACCTTAAATACTTTCGGTATCAGAGTATTTAAAGAAAAACAAAAATGCAGCATTTGTGGGTCCACTTCTTATGCAACGCTAGAGCAAATCCATTGGAATTTATTATTTACAACACTTGGCCGCAATTTCGGCCGATTCAAAGGCAGTGCCAAAATAAAAGGCTGCATGCGTCTGAGAAATGCGACCTTTGTTTGAAATTCAAGGATCTTTGCTTATTTGAACTTGTCGCCAAGAAAAAAAAACACTCAGAGTTGGCTGGGAAACCGACGCACTGAAATCTTCCAGTCGATTTGCACTCGTTACGTTGTCGTTGGCAAAGCCTTAGCTTACCTGCGAATATTTGTGATTCGGGGCTGTGCGACTGTCATTTGCCATAACGCATCACTAAAGGGCTGCACAAAAGTAAATTTCCCAAGTTGCAAATGAAACTCGCTGTTGGTAATTGTGCGAGTTTTTCGCATTGTTCTTTGCTCATTGTAGTGGGTTACCTTACCTGCTGCGTCCCATGCCCACTGTTAGTATTAGCAAGTGACGCGGGTGCCGACGCCAAACTGTTGATTCAACTTGGCTCCGTATGCTCAGCGACAAGCGAGTCAACATGCATCTAACGAGCGACCTTATCATTTTCAGCATTTCACACAAAAGCCACACAGCTCCCGGGCTGCCGGGCTGCCTACCTCGATGGTTCGATGGCTCGATGTCTGTCATCTGGCGTATTTTGATACTGGCTTCGGTTTTGGCCCTGGCTGACGTTGCCAGTGCCAGTGCCAGTGCCAGTGGATTGGTCTGATCTGGCTGGGCTGCTGGCGCACATGGATTCATTCAACTTTACGCTAATATCACATGCTTTGATTACAGCAGCGTGAAATTTTATTGATTGGCCAGCTAACGTCGCATGAATGATGAGGCAGTAACCGCCCAAGGGGCAACCGTTAGGTAAATGGGGGAAAGTAGCTGGTAATACAAGTAATGCTTACATCGAAACGCTAGTGAAAGTCTTCAGAGCTATAAGGCTGAACTATACGATGCTCTATGCAAATTTTAGCATTCCGTCATTGAGAATATTGAGTGTGAACATTATTCAAATAATAATATAATAACGTTTTATATATTTTGTTGAAGCAAAATTAGAATATTGAGCTTTGTATTGAAATTAGAATTGACATTATTATGAAGTGACCATCTAGTATTAGGTTATGAATCTTGAGAGTTTCATTACCTATATAATACAATAATAATTAAATATCGTTTATCATTATAGCTTTGACCGCCTTAGCAAGTATTATTATTAGTCAATCGAACTCTGGATGTCACGCTAGAGCATTGGCTGTGTAAACGTCCAAGCATTCAATTCCACTCACAACGTCCTTCACACTGAATGCATATATGTGTTGAGTATGTGTGTGTGTGTGTGTGTGTGTGTGTGTGTGCGGCAGGAGTTGCCGCCTCCGCGACCATATTAACTACAGCTACGGGGCTGATGGGGCAGTGACAGTGGCGCTGGAAATGGAAATGGAGCTGGTGATGGCTGCCGGCCTTTTGCTTCTGGTTTTTGTCGTTGTAGTGTGAGTACTTTCATCTACTATAGAACCCCGTTTGACAGTTCCAGATTTTCGTTTTCTGTTCCCCCGCCGCCTCGCCTCGTCTGGTGGCTTACAATGTGCGCTCTCATTGCTGTTGCTGTCCTTGGCCGTTCTCGATTTCTTTTTAAAAATACGAAAATCCTTCGCAGAAGCAGAAAATGTCGTTGTCGCTTAAATTCAATTGAAATCGCTTCAGCTTCAATGGCAGGCGAGCGACAGGCAATCTGTTGAGTCCTCTGATTGAATGAAGCGCGAATGCGCGAAATGCGCTTCGTTGGATAAATGTTGAGACCCTTCATGATTGAACGCTGTCAAGCGATATCATCCCGAAACATTCACTATGTACCTTGGGCATAATGATAATTTCATACAAATCGCGAATGCGTAACTCTGTTAATTGAATGCCAGCAATTATCAGTCAAGGGCAAAGTACATTTATAAATAAATGGCATTAAAACATTAACATATGCCAAATTTATCCTACATGATAAGTCGAATACTCTGAATCTGTGGTTGATTTACTATTCTTGATTCTACATTCCATAATCTCCAAGATATGGTGAGTCGGAAGACAATATTAATCGATATTTAAGGTCGGAAACATCTCAGTTTCCCGTTACACGCATATGAACAACTTCTTTTACTCTTTTCGAGTATATTTGTTTTGTCGTCCTAAGCATACTGGAGGTATTTTTGTGGATTTTCGCCTTATTCGAAAAGAGCATGTTAACAACAATTTTAGCTTGTAAAATGCTTTTTGGGACCCTTTGAAAAATTTAAACACACATAAATTTGCCAAAACTATACAGATTTTTAAGCTCCTGGCCAATTTCTTCATGTTTTTTTTATCAATTTTCATATTTTTTACTTTTTTCCGAAAAAAATGACGTTCTTGGAAATATATATATATATATTTTTTTTGGAAATTTTTATTTTACCTCGAACTGAATCTGAATTCCAATCTGAATAATTTAAATATTTTAGTTTTTCTAATGAAACTGAAGACATTATAAGGCTACTCAATTCATAGAAAAGATTCAAAACTCCCATGTCTTTACAGCTTAATAAGCTTATTGAAGCTTATTATATATAAAGTCCGAATTGTTAAGATAAACAAAGAAGCGCAGTGACCGAAATATTCAGCTAACACTACTGTATCAATATTTGTTTTCTGTTGCAGACTAAATTATTGTATAAGACATATAAACTTAAAACGTTTGTTGATAAGAACAGCAGCAATGTGAATGGAATGGACTGGTTAAGAGATCACCCAAGTAAAGACAATAACATCTTTGCATTGAAAAACTTAATTGACTTAAGCTTGGGACCTTGCGTTATCGAGTCCGTCGTTCATACAACTAAGCTTCAAAGGTATTCAAACAAACTTTGACTCCTTTATCGCTAGACAGTCAAATTTTTTTTATATGTTCAAAAATTCGTGATACAGGGTATACCAGTCTAGGCTCTTTTCTTTTCATCTTGGTTTTCCTACTTACTCAAATGTTATTTGCCCTTTAGTAAATACTTAACACATCTTTACATCTTGTTTTGATGATGAATATGTATGCATACCCTGCACGTGTTAATTTTGATGCATACTGTGTAATTGTATCTTACGAGAAGCAATAAACTTGTTTGGAGGCTGTTCAACTGCTTTGCACATTCGATTAGCAACAGGTTGTCAAAAGAATCAATAATATCATAAAAATCGTATCAGCATCCATGTACATACATTTCAAGATTACATTGCTGATTAGAGCAATTATGATAAAAAATATTGTCATACATTTTTACTCCGCTGCGCGATACGAAGCCTATAATGATATGAATAGCGCAGCAACAAAACACTTAGATATGTAATATGTACATACATATGTATGTATGTATGTATTCGAATATGTTTGCACATTTGTGCGCTTAAATAAGGCAATGCATACACATCTGCATATATACGCATGTTAATATATTTGTATGTATGTATGTATGTACATATGTACATACATTTTGTGCTCAATTGCAACAAATGATTTGAGCAAACGCCACAGCTGTTCAGCGTTTAACAACACCGTCTTGACCAGTGAAGAGAGCAGCTGAGAGACAGAAAACAAGCACTCGCAGAGTTGTCAGCATCGTTGTGAGTTTGTGCCCAGCTATCTAAACATACTGAATGAAATATTATTATTGTGGTAGAGTTAACATTTAATATGTTTTCTTTAGCCAAGCTTAAATGCAGCTTGTCGCTGCATCTGAGGACGTCAATAGTACCATATGTATATAATTCTGCAAATTATATTCCGTCGACAGCTGACAACCCTGTCTTGCTCTCGCGCCGCCGCTGTACACGTCATCAGCTGTGCAGCAACAACACGTAACAGCAAATTGTTGTTGCTGCGCTGTGGCTTATTCTCATTCTCATTTCCACTGCAATTGCGATTATTTAATTTGTGCAGTTTGTCGTCGCAAAACCAATTGCAATTCGGGGTAAGCAATATTCGGCAACACGTGAAAATAGTAAGCGATCATTTGCTACTAAAATTAGAATCATTCCGTGACGACAAACGACGTGCCGTGCGTCCGTGACATTGAGTCACATTCAAAGAGGCAAAGAGAAAGCAGCTGTTGGCTGCGAGCAAAAGCAAAAATAAAACGAGGAAGTGTGTGAGCGTAGGCCGCCGCCAGTATATCAGCTGCTCGCACTGCCCGTTGGCTGAAATGTATTATTAATTGAAAATCCGGCTGATATGTACACTAAATTGTAGGATTTGATTCGCACATTCCCAACAATAACATCGACCAGAGCGGAGTTAACAGCGCAACAACAGCATCGACAGCTTTAACGGCAGCAGCGAGCGCAACTGGAAACTGGAAGCAACGGTGCATTTAATCAGAACATTTTGTGTTGTGTAATCGGCGAAAAGAACGGAAAAATTTGCTGACATGTCAGAGAAAGAGTCCAGCAAAAAGGTGACGCCGCCCGCGGGTCTGAAGTATCTGATTGGCGGTACCAGTGGCATGGGCGCCACCATGTGCGTGCAGCCACTGGATCTGGTTAAGAATCGGATGCAGATCGCCGGAGCCGGTAGCGGTAAAAAGGAGTTTCGCAACTCATTCCATTGCATCCAGACGATAATCAGCCGCGAGGGACCCATGGCTCTCTACCAGGGCATTTCAGCGGCTCTGTTGCGGCAGGCTACGTACACCACGGGACGCTTGGGAATGTACACTTACCTGAACGAGCAATATCAGCTGCGCTTTAATCGCGCTCCCAACGTTGTGGACAGCATGGGCATGGGCATGATAGCTGGCGCCTGTGGTGCGTTCATTGGTACGCCGGCGGAGGTGGCGCTCATTCGCATGACCTCCGATGGCCGCCTACCGCTGGCGGAGCGACGCAACTACAAGAATGTGGGCAACGCCCTGGCGCGGATTACGCGCGAGGAGGGCCTGTTGGCGCTGTGGCGCGGCTGCCTGCCAACCGTGGGTCGTGCCATGGTGGTGAACATGACCCAACTGGCCAGCTACTCGCAGTTCAAGACGTACTTCCGCGACGGACCGCTCCAAATGGACGAGGGCATCAAGCTGCACTTCGTCGCGAGCATGTTGAGCGGCCTGTTGACCACGATCGCATCCATGCCGCTGGATATTGCCAAGACGCGCATCCAAAACATGAAAATCGTCGACGGCAAGCCGGAGTACAAGGGCAGCATGGATGTGCTGCTCCGGGTTGCACGGCACGAGGGCGTCTTTGCGCTGTGGAAGGGCTTCACGCCCTACTACTTCCGCCTGGGACCGCACACGGTGCTCACATTTATACTGATGGAGCAGCTGAACGACGGATTCAACAAGTATGTGCTGGGCGTGGAGAAGCGTGGCTCCGCCCTGTAACGGAATGGAGGCACCTGTAGCGAGCTGTGGTGTGTGGCGTTGTTATTGTTAAAGTTTAAATCTGTACACTGCTAGCTAATAGGTTGATCTATTCAACTGCATATTCCAAACAACTCCTCGAACGATGAATCAAATCAATGGACAATATGAACGATGATGATGATGATGATGATATGGGCTTAAACCGGGATATTTACGATCCAATGTGGGGCATTTAAATGTTGCAAGTTCCGCTGACAATATTACCAAAATTTTATATGTGTTATGGGTGTTTTCTATAAAAATTATATGTACATGTAATTAAAAGCGTAGAGTGTTAAGTAAAAGTAGATTCTCAATAAAGCACAATATGAAATGCATTATATGTGTACTCTCGATTTATGACGTCAATTATCTGATTGCTATTATATGACTTGATATTTGCGATGGAAAACGGGGCCAGGCGTGTGTCCGTCCAAATATCATTATTGCATATTAAATGTCGTATTTACTCACTCACTGCGCTTAACGTAAACATTCCATATCGCTACCATTTGCTAATTTCTCTGATAAGCGCTATCACTAGCCGTGTTACTTAATGGTACAAAGTTGAAAAAACTAATATGCAGGCATAAAAAGCTTCAGCTTCTCCAACACAGCCTTACAATGATAACGGAACTTAGATAACCTTTCGGAAATAGGCCAATCAATCGAACTCTACATAGTTCATCCCCCAAAGTTTGGCATACACTTAATGGGAATTTAAAAAACATGTATTTTGTATTGGCTAACTGTATCTGCTGGTAATACCTTCAATCGCTTTGATTTAGCTGCTTAAAAAGATATGTCCATGTAGCTTTAATTCCACATATATATCTTCGCTCTCAAATTAAATACATTAAATGGAAAAAATGACCAATTTCATTTTGACTACACTTTTTTGTTGCTTTCATAAAATTCATTTGAATGTGAAGTTATATTTATTACACACAGACCATAAAAATTTGAGAAAATTTATTTTAAAAGTTTTTTCTACTCTTCAAGAGGGTATTTGAATTTTAGTATTAAATATGTCATGGACATATAAAGTTAAAGTTATATATAGATAAAATAGATAAAGTAAAGTTGAATTTGTTTATTCGAAATCAGACCAATTATAAGCAACCATTAAATTAGGTGCAAGTGTATAAATTGTTCGGCTCTTTAATTTCGTAGGTTTGTTTACTGAAGCGTTAAGATTCCCAGAAATGTGCCCCCTAGTTGGAATAAAGGAAGCCTTCGTTTGCCACAAGCAAACATGGCATTATATACTCAGTTTAGTGGTCTGGGAGCTCGGCTGGGACTGTTTCTGCTGCCAAATACTATTTGCGTAATAAAATTGCGCAGCTAAGGGGTGAGGATGAGTGGGTTGGGTTTGGGTTTGGGTTTGGGTTTGAGCTTGGTTTTGGCCACAACCTCTTCAGCCATAACAAATCAAAAGTTTATCTCATAAATAAATGAAAATAAAAAGCTTATGACCAGCGGGCACAGTTAGCGAGCTCTGCGTTTTATTAAACACTTGTGTTTCTGCTGTTGTAGCAAGATTAAGTTAACGCACACTTAAAATTCAGAAGACGTTATCCTTTGGCCTGGGCCGTTAGCCGCTCAAGTTGAACGTGAACTGCACTTGGGGCTAATTACACTCTTTCAGCTGCCCCATTCAGCATGGAGCACTTGAACCAATCTGGCTTCGAATGGCACTTTGATGATCCGTTGAGTGATGAACCAGCACTTTAATATCACTTGTAGCTCGTCTGTGACTTTATAGCATTTACACAGTCATACAGTAATTGCATTAAGTGAGCAGTTATCCCAGTCATATAGACAAACCGCACTTATCGCAGTAGTATCCTAGTTGTAACTGCATTGAGTCTCTTGCACATTGGAAATCTATTTAACATGTGGTTTTTCATTAACACTCGCAAAGAGACTGGCACTTAGCGGAAAATTCGGCCACACATGAATCCATATAAGTGTAATTTGATTACCGTTACACACACGCACACACGCACAACAACACACACACGCACATGCCACAAGTTTGCTTTGATTTCGGTTCGTTCAAACTAATCCCAGATTTGCCAAAGCGAATGGGTGCAACTTTGTGCTAATTAGTTCCCCTACTTTCCCACTTTAGTGACATAAAAAAACATTAGTTTTGTAATATAGGTCTTACCTGGACAAACAGTAGACAAAGTAAAAGTAAATTGAATTGTTACTTAATACTGTTACCAATACTTATATTGTATGTATTGTTCTATTGAATCTTTTGATTAGCTCCATTTGATTACAGGGTATCGCACTGGTGATACTGCTCTCTCTCTCTGTTGGTTTGAAAATGTATCCGAATTGATTTTTGGAAACTAATGCACCAGCGCAACGAGCTAAATCATCAATAAGGGAGCGGGCGAATCGGGCCCAAATCCTGAAGGCCGCAGATGTTTTGGCGTAGGCGTCGGATGCCAGATCCAGGCACATAATTCATCGCATTCAGTTAACTGGCTGGTCGGTTGGTCGCTTGGCTGGATTCGTGGGTGGGTTTGGGAGTGGACTGCTATCCGCAGTTGCCCAACGCTGCCCATTTGGCGCTGTATTGTTTTTCTGCTGCTTGTTTTTGCTATCGTTAATTGCAATACGATGCTCAGCGGCCTTGGGCGGCAAACTAATTGCTTTTGCAGAATGTTTCCAACCCGCGAAACTCGTCTTATTTGAAATTTATGAACATATTCAGTAATGGTGCGCCACATAATATTCTATTACACAGATTCGTCACGAGCGAACTGCAACTGGCAAAGCAGTGCAACTTTCATGCTTGTCTCCATGGCATACGACATACGCGCCATGGCGGCAGCCAGCAGCGGAAACGGAAGTGCAGAACAACTGCTCTGTTGTTATAATGTCGTGTTGTGTTGTGTTGTGTTGTTTTGTGTTGTTCTGCTGTAGCCGCTTGTTGTCTGTGTGTTGAATTTCGTTCAGTTTATATTCTTTTTTTTCACTTTGCACTTTGTGCTCTTTGTGCACCCTAACAACTCATGCCGAATTACGGTTGCTATTTTAGTTTTCCCATTAGTCGTGTACATATCGTTTAACTAGCGCTCGAGATTTAGTTCAGCTAACTGGAAAGTAGAAGCAGAAGAGTGTGCTACAAACTTTGCGCGAGTGCAAACTTTTAAATTGATTACTAGCTGCTACCCAAAGTAGCAGTAGTCGTCGAGTCCTCATCCCTCATCCCTCATCGAGCACCGCCCACTGGCAGACAAGTGGCTGCATTTCAATTAGCCATTCTCGCACAAAGTGCTCATGCCCAGCGCATGTCTAATATACCCTGAATATAAAGCAAATGGGTAAAATGATGTTGTGCTAAAGTACGTAACACAAACTAGGAAGAATCTACGACCATATAGAGTACATATAGATTCTTGTTCAGTATCAACCGCCGAAACGATCTAGCCATGACCGTCTATCTGTCCGACCATCTGTATGAACAAACGGATCTCTAGAGACTTCATTTTTGGAAGAGAAGTCAAATATTCTGCCGTCATATCAAGTTTATTTCAGTTTATCGATAACTCGAGTTATCGTGGCCATAATTTGAAAGTTATTAGAGCTAGAAAAAACTTTTCACTTTTTGAATACTGACCGCCCGACCCACCCAAAATGTAAGACTCTCATTTTTCAAAAGTAATACCGGGTCAAAAGTAGGACTGGCTTCAGGGTATTTCCTAGTCGGGCACTCCCGATTGGAGCACTTTCAAAGAAAAATTGTTTTCCTTGGGGTGGGCTTGTCGTCAGATGTCGTCTCCTTGTCAGTTTTATTTGGGTTGCTGCTAATGGTGCTCAGTGCAAATAGATAATACTCGGTCAGCCACTGGAATGTTTATACTAGAAATGTCGAGCTTAACAGTTGGGGCTACAAACTAATCGTGGCTATAGTCAGTCTAGCGGATTGAAATCATTTCGAAACTTTCTAAAAATGGCTTGAGTGAGGATATATTTTGCCTTCAATAATTTATATAAGCTTGTAGTGTGTTACATATTTGATGTTTGTTTTAACGAGGCTAAAAGCGAGTTAAGCCTTATGTAACCCGACTATACACAATATAGTTATTACCAGATATAATCGGATTCAGTCCTGCTTGAGACCACCAAAGTTACGACCGCTTTTGAAAACGCTCATGAATGAGTAACATTTTATCCCAAATTAGTCTTTCAATTCCGTAGAATTGGGGGCATAAAATATATCTAATAGATAAGAAAAATCGCAACATAATCCCAGCCGTTTTGGGTTATGTTGCGAGATTTCCTATCTTGTGCCGAAAGCATTTAAATGTAAATGGTTTGAAAATCACAAATAATGTTGTTGTACGCCAACTTTTACATACGCTGCCTGTTATTTTTATGGCTTCTATTTGTGTTTATGCGGCTTGTTATTTGTGCCACAAAATGAGTCTGGATTGTTTCGATTTGTGTGTATCTGTATGCGTATGTGTGAGTGTGTGTGTTACATATGTCATTTGTCAACTTGGATGAATGGCAGCCGCAACCATGCTCAAATTCAAATCAAATACAAATGGAAAGCACAAAACTTTAACCCGATTGCAAATGAACTTTTTTTATTGACTGGCAAACTTTTCAACATGCGCACTTTTTATTAATACGCCCTCGGATCCTTATTTAGCTAAAATATCCCCTTTGGCAATACTGTTAACTTTGCGTTCTCATTGTTTCAACTTTAGCTTTGATTTTCTGTACTGCCAGATTGACTGTCTGCCAAATTGAAAAGAGAAAAACTTCTCACTCTACTTGCCCTTTTTTCACTTTATATTTCTGGCTCCTGTTCCTGCTGCTGCTGCTGCTTCTGCTCCTGCTCTTTACTCTTGTGACATTTAAAAGCGATTTAATTTATTTTTATTACACTGCAACGTCGCTTATGTAAAATGCACTTTAATTTATTTAATTGAATTCAATTTGCTACGAATCGCAAATGAGTCTGACTTTGTGAGTGTTGTCCTCGCGTTTTTTATTTATTTTTACTGTTTTTTTTTGTCCAGGCTCGGATTTATTAAAGCATTAAATTTAAGACTTGCAATTTAGCGTCAAAGCGGGAAGCTTTACGACCACGACAACGACAACAACAACAGCAACAAGAAGAACAACAGCAGTCAGTGACAGTGTCAATGTCGGTGTTAAAGCTGCGGCTGTCCTTTGCCCTACTCTGGCTGCTGCTGTTTGGCAATGGACCAGGACATCTACGTGATTACCATGGGAGGCTAGTGCAACAGCGGGTGGTCCTTCTCGCTGGCTTCTGGTCGTTGCTGCTGCTTCTGCTGCCGACTGAGCCTGTAATTTGTACTTGCACTCATGAACAAGCGCCATCTCCCCCTTGGTATTGGCATTGCTCTGTATGTGTGAGTGCGTGAAGTTATTCAACGGAAAAAACGAAAAAATGCCGAGGCTGCGACAAAGAATGGGTCTGCTCCCTGCCAAGGTCAGTCCAAGGATAACGCATATTTACGTGCTGCCCCCTCCAATCCACTCCACTCCAAGCGTCGACACTTTGGCGAGCTGCTCTCTGTAATATTTCATGCTATTGTTTTGCTGCCTCTCACGCACACACCACACAAAGCACACACACTGACACTCATCCGTGCATGTGCGTTTATCTGTTTATTATGCTTTGTTTTTATACTCTTTTCGAAGAAAATAGTATATTAAGTTTGTGCTGAAGTTTGTAACGCATAGAAGGAAGCGTCGTAGACCCCCAAAAGTTACTGCCAGTATGCTTAGAATGACAAAACAAATTGATCTAGCCATGTCCGTCTGTCTGTCTATCTGTATGTATGCAAACTAGTCCCTCAGTTTCTTAGTTATCGTGATCAAACTTTGCGCAGAGACTTACTATTTAAAGGGACAGCACATTGGTCGGAACCGGCCGGATCGGACCACTATATCATATAGCTGCCATATAACTGGAAGTCGGTTTTGACCATAAATCCCATGTTTTCAAAGCTATTGCGATGAAACTTTGCACAGATACTTATTATTCAAACATACATCACATTAATCGGAGCCGGCCGGATCGGCCCCCATATATCTTATAGCTGCCATACAACTGGAAATAAATTTAATATTTCAATAGAACATTTTACAGTTTTTACAGCTAGTGAAAGTGTTGAAGTTGGCCGAGTGAAAATTGTCTAATGGTTCGAAAAGAGTCTTAAATCTTCGGCATGCCGAAGATAATCCTTTCCACTTGTTTTTTTGCTTTCAATTTCAATGTTGCAGAAGGCAAGGAAATTGCGCATGTTTGTGTTTGGTCCTGATGCCGGCGATAATCCACTGATGCCATTTATTTGGCTCGCTGCGTCGCCGTTCCCATCGATGCAATCCACCCACTCCCACCATTACCATTACCTGCCAGTGACCAGCCCAGGCCAGACCTTATAAGCTTGTTTCTCCATCAACAGCTTGAAGCTACGAGAATTGTTCACTGACGCACAGCGAAATTCACGCTTCAATTGAAAATTGCGTGCGACATATTTAGAGCCATGTGTTGCCATCGCATCAGTCCCAAAAAAATAAAAGGCCAAGTCCCATAACAATAACACAATACATCAACTCTCTCTCTCTCTCTCGCTCTCGCTCTCTCTATCTATCTCTCTATTGATACAAGGAGTGTTGCCAACTACGCGCTTCCCAGAATACATTTTTCTATACCCTAACAGAGAAAAGTTGAATTTTATTATGAAATCAATTGAAGGGCGCACTTTAAATTCCATGAAGCAAATGTATTATTTATTAGAACAATCTTAAATTCCTATTTTCCTAGAAAACGCGTCTTGACTTCCTAGGAAATTTCACGTGTGTAGACAGAATTATTAAGGTTGCAGTGATTAGAGCAGATTGCCAAATCAGTTAATTCCTAGTTGAGACGTAACCTAAGAAATAAGTTGAAAACACTTTCAGGTACAGATTAGAGGTATAGGTGTAGGTATAGGTATAGGTATATGTATATAGGTAGGTATAGGTGTATCTATAGGTATAGGTGTAGGTATAGGTATAGGTATAGGTATAGGTATATGTATATAGGTAGGTATAGGTATAGGTATAGGTATAGGTATAGGTATAGGTATAGGTATAGGTATAGGTATAGGTATAGGTATAGGTATAGGTATAGGTATAGGTATAGGTGTATCTATAGGTATAGGTGTAGGTATAGGTATAGGTATAGGTATAGGTATATGTATATAGGTAGGTATAGGTATAGGTATAGGTATAGGTATAGGTATAGGTGTAGGTATAGGTATATGTATAGGTATAGGTATAGGTATAGGTATAGGTATAGGGTATAGGTATAGGTATAGGATAGGTATAGGTATAGGTATAGGTATATGTATAGGTATAGGCGTAGGTATAGGTATAGGTATAGGTATAGGTATAGGTATAGGTATAGGTATAGGTATAGAGGTATGGATAACACTTCAAATGAGCATGCTATAGAATAATGTCTCGTGGTGTAAGCATCTGACTATTTAAATTCAATTCAAATAGGTTAATTAGAGAATCAGCGATACAGTTGCATTATCATATAAGGGTAATGCATATTCAGCAAGCGGAAGAAACCGTCTCTTAACTGCTTGTTTCTTACTTTCAATTTTATGTATACATTTTGCCATGTTGTGTGGGTTTGGTAATCATTCGAATGGCTTCTAATAACATTGAGGTGGGCGTTCATATATTTTTAAATTGTTAAATATAAGCCAAGGTTCACGGGCATAATAGAAATTGTGAAAGCATCGAACGGAAATAGCAACGCATTGTGTATAGATATGGAAAATCGGCAGAAAGCACACAAAAAGGCTGCGCTTCAATTGGCCCGTCGTGCCGCAGCAAGGACCAAGGAGCAGTCGGAGCAGGCAGAAGGCAGCAGTCAGAGCATCCTGGCAATGGCAACGGCAACGGCAACGGCAACAGCAACTTAATGCCAGACTTCGCCACGCTAGGCGACAGGATACAGGAGACAGGGAGTTGCAACACGGAGCGGCCTCCGCACAGTTCATTGAGTTCGACTTGTTGTTTGTTTTATTTCCAGACGCGCTTTAATGTCGTTTATATTTATACAATTTAGGGCCTCTTTCCCAAGTGCAAGTGCCGCTTTGTGGGCTGACAAACATCATCTTTTGTGTTCACTCCTCCATCGTGGCATCAATGAACGGGTCGATCGACTTTTACAGCATGCCCTCCATTTACGACAAGGACACCAATAACTCCTTGTCGGGCCGTTGTGTTGTGTTTGCGCATTCGCCGCAGTTCATCAATTTATTTAGCATTTTTATGCGCTTTGCCAACTCGAAATTGTTTAAAACGAGCTATATTGATTTAATTAACATCCCTTTAAGGACACTAAAGGACGCCCACGGCTTTTGGCCACTCCAGCCCAGCTACATGCATATTCAATTCATTTCAGCTTTTTACATTGTACACTCTAACAGCATTTTTATGTACGATCTTTTAAACTCGATTTATTCATGGCTTGACTAATAACAATGAAAAAACAAAAAGTTTTTCAATAAATTACAGCATTTATTAGATTGAATCTTTTAGTTAATTCGTAGCGCT
This sequence comes from Drosophila flavopinicola, assembly GCA_035042425.1. Taxonomy (NCBI): domain Eukaryota; kingdom Metazoa; phylum Arthropoda; class Insecta; order Diptera; family Drosophilidae; genus Drosophila; species Drosophila flavopinicola. The sequence goes on from JAWNLL010000166.1 coordinate 2,215,543, forward strand.
GTTTCAACATAATAAATTTCATCGTTGCTTTCAATATTTATTCAAATGTAAATATAAAATCTTAATGTGTAAATATTCGATTTATTGCTAGCATTAAAATAGTATGAGCTTTAATACTTACCCGCTGAATCCTTAATCCATTTGATACAAATTTGATTAACATGCACTTTCTGTGAAAACAGAATGTGGCTAACATGAAACAGAGCTTTTACACATGAATTGTTTAGAATACCAAGCAGCAAACCATAACTATTGTTACAACAATAATTGCAGGTTATGTCAGTTATGTGCACTCAACCATTTATGCAATTTATGCAACATCAGCCTGGCTAACTGTCGAAATTCAAAAATGAGAGGCTAATTGGCATAAGCATAATTGAATTTAAGACGTCCTCAGTATATTCGCAAATAAGGGTGCGGAGTCCAGTTTTATTGTTATATCTTAGCCAAAGATCGGAGCTATTTATAAACTCATTGCTTTTAACCAGTTGAATCCATACTCAATCCGTTATAATCTGCACTACCCGAACTACGGGTACAAATCGCCTAAAACCATATCTTTGTCAAAACTAAACTAATTAACTTAATATTGTAATGCAAACAGCAAATTCAATTTATCTTGTAATTAAACGCATTATGAACTAGCCAAGTAGAAATATTATTGGTATTCATATAATTGTGTGTGCACAACTATGATAAACTACACACAGAGTATACACAGAAAAGCAAAGCGCAGTAATAAAAGTGACCGAATAATCGTAATCCCCTAACTAGGACAACACGCACACACACACACACACACATACGCCCTGCCCCAGGGGACTAGGGACTAGGGCATAACCCAGCAAGAAAGTCATCAGGACAATGATTGCTCTGGCCTTATAGATTGGCAAACAAATTCGCTGAACAGCTGAAAAAGCGCAGCGAACCCGTCCCGTCCCGTTCCATCCCGTCCAATGCCAAACACTAGAATCCCGAGACAAACACGCGCTTCGGTTCATTAACCAACCCAACAAAAGAAGCTAGGAAAACAAAAAAAGAATACACACACATATATCTATATATATATAAATAAAACAGAGCGAGAAAGCACGAAACTGTAAAGAAGTAGCAGCAAAAGGAAACGAAATTACCAGCAAGCAAATAAAATGTATTCGAGGGTTCGACGCCGCTACAAATATAGTTTGTGTGATAAGTTGGCTGCCCCTACCCAAAAACCAAGCAACCCCACACGACAAGCTGAAGATCTGTGCAGTTTGCGATTTGATGGGCGCCCCGCGCTGTGCAACGTTTCTTTTTATTAGTTCTACGCTTATCCGCCATTTTGACAGTCGTTATTTGGCTGATTACAACAAGGACAATGGCCAAGCAGTCATTGTGTGTGCGTGTGCTGGCAACTACAGCTACACTATGCAACACAATTGAAGAACAATACTTTGTGCATGCATTGTTAATCTTAGCTAATTTAGAAAACTGTGACAGCTATAAGAGAAACTATCAGCTATGTTTATATCTGGAAACTATTCAACTTTTAGAAATGAAATGTAGCAGAGTGTCATTTGTGGGGCAAACTGCTTTAACTTTAGCCGCTTTTGTGGGTCATTAGTGCGTTGTGTATAGCGTAGTTTTTGGGCTGCTTGCTGGGTTTGTTGCTTGCTGTTTGCTGGTTGGGCACTGGCTTATTTTCTCATTAGTTAGTTGATGCACGTTGCGCGATTTGTCCCCACAATGTTAGCGCAACGATCCAGTTTTCGGTGGGGCACGCACTCCGCTTAAACTTTATGGAGCTGAACATGGAAGGCAACTAGACCAGATGTTCCCTGTTCGTTGTGCGCTGTGTTTGCCTTTTTGTCAGTGGTTTCAGATGCGTTGCATGCATTTCGCGCTTTGCTGGCTGCATTTATCTTGGGCCAACCACCCAACCCACCCATCGCAACTCTAACTGACACAGACTCACGGACGGACTGACTGACTGACTGACTGACTGGCTGACTGAGTGTCTGCTTGAGCGACAGCTATACAATGCAACCCCCGAGTTGCTGGTGGCACTTGCAATTGCAACTCTATTGCTTGCTTGCCCCGTGCAACCGCTGCTGCAACAAAACATCCGAATGCTAGCTGTAAACTATAAAGTTTATGTCTGTAGTTTGGCCTTCGCCTCTTGCGGCACTCGTCCGGCGTCCTGCGTCCTGCGTCCTTCGACCTGCATCCTGCGTGTCCATCACAAACATGAAGTGTTACATTTCTTGCTGTAAGCCACATAAACTGCGTACTTTGCCGAAAAAGAAACACTGCTTTAAATTTAAATAATGTTACGTCAGACACCAGTTACCGCTACTGTTTCAGCATGTTTTAATCTTAATACACATTAGCACATACATATGGATAACAAATCTGTTTTGCAGCTTAACCTACGGGCTACGGTTTACGGGTTACGGTTTACGGGTTTCTTGGGCTAATGGCTATTGCAAATGTGTGTGTTTTTGTTGTTTTGTTAGCACTATTTGGTGTTTGTGGATTGGCTCTAGGTAAATATACTCACTTATGTAGTACTATGCATATTATAAATACTAGCTGCAGTTGCTGCCTTCTTGCTCTGGTCTGCACTTAATTGATTACATTTTACACATATACACAAATAGAAATACTGGCTTAAACATACACTTAGTGCTATTTATGGAACGCACACACACACACATACAAATTACTCTATGAGCTATGAGCTTATTTGCTATACATATTGAATATTAATAATTGCCATTTGTTTCTATTCCCCCTTACTTTTCATTCCTCCTCTTCAGATTGATTTGTTTTTGTTTTTTAAACAATGAGCATGATATTTCATTATTTCCCTATCATATCTGCCTGAATGCATTATGATGTAATAGTGTTTGTCATTATTGCTAGTTCTTAAGTTTGGTTTTGCAAAAGCTGCTCGCTCAGATGTGCATTTAATGGGACCAATACTTATATCGATTCTTATGTATATTATTATTATATTATTTAATATGCTGTGAGCAGCTCGCTCTTATTAATTTAACTATTGGTGTTTTTTCCAGTGAATACTTAGTATGCCTGTGCTACCAGTTTAGAAAAATTTACGCTGTCTGATAACTGTTAACTCAAATGTTTAAAAACCATAAAAACTTACGATTAGTATAATTTTGTTTAGTTCTTATGACTTTGAGCAGATCATATATATACCTCTAAACTCGTAATATCCTTGCTCTTATCCACTGTACATATAATTATTTAGCTATAAGCTATTGTTAAACCAATATATAAAATTTCAGCTCCACATACAAATATTTACACATGCTCACTTTTTTTTGTGCTTGACTTCTGATTCCTTTTTGCTACACGCAGCATGATTTTAATGCTTTTATACAGAGTATCAAGAGCCCGTTTTCTCCTGTTCCTTTTCAATTTGGCCATCATGCGAACGTGTCAAGCTTTTTCTTTCGTTTCTTCAATGCCTTTGTTAACTTAACTCTCTTTGAAAATGGAGAAAGTAGTCCGGTTCAGTCCAATGTTGAAAATCATATATAAGTTTAGTGTTGCCGTTGCATTGAACTAATATTTTTAGAAAAGTAATTTTCCAAGTTAGTTGCAAATGATTTCGTTCATCACAAAGTTAAAGCACAAAAGACATGAGAAAACGGGCAGAGTGTTTGCTTTAAAGGTGGATAAGTAAGAATCAACTTGCCATATACTATATATAGATTGGAATAATTCATTGAAGCCTTTTGCTTTGATTGGTTATACATATTTCTGAGGCTAAGTTAGGTTTAAATTCATTTGCACCCGTAGTATTGTACAGTTTGAGTAGGTAAAGGAGAGAGTATATTTTATTTGATTTTCGATAAATATAGAGACTCCTGAATGGAGCCGTTTTTAAAGGGGAGAGAGAGAGAAAGTGTGATTCAGGTACTTGGACAGGTTGAAGACGTGGCTTTCAGTTAAATCAAATTCAAATATGAGTGGACATTTACAAGATGAGGTTACAATCTAATCATGGAAGAGCTAAGATATGACTGCTAAATGTAAGTACTTAAACAATAAATTAAAACAACTACTGACTTGTCGAGCCAATAATAAACTTAACCCCGACTTATATCGCTATATAGTAGTATAACTATCTGTGCAGATCTTAACAGTAAAACGGTCGAGTGCATTTGGACAAGTTTACTTAACCGATGCGCTAGAGGAACTCGAAGCCATGCCCGCCGGGTACTCGAGCTGTGGCGTCGTCTCCACCAGGGCCAGACCCACGCTCCCGCTGCCGCTGCCGCTCCCGCTGCTGTCGTCGCTGCTGTTGCCCACATCCTCCAGCGTTGTGATCTGACTCTGCACACTCTGGCGCAGCTCGAGCGCCGCATGGGGCGTCTGTGTCTGCGTGGGCGACTCTGCTGCCTCCATCAGCGAAGGCGCCGAGCTGGCGCCCACGGCCGTTGCGGCCCTTGGGGAGCCGAGCGATGAGCTGGAGTCGCGGAAGCGCTTGACGCCCATCATGGGCAACGGCACGGGCATAAAGGACACATGATGGCCCGATCCCGACGACGAGTGCGTCGCGCCCATGGCGAAGCTGGTGTGCTTCATTGCGGGCGCAATGGGCGTATTGGCCGCACTGACCGAGCCGCCTTTCAAGCCACCCAAAGATGCCTCCAGCAGCAGCGACGGCGGCACCGAGGCCAGCGTCAGCGTCGACACCGACGTGGGCCGCCCGCTGCCCAGATGCAGCGTGCTGACCGAGGCAGCCGCTGCCGGCGGCGCCGTTATCGTCACAATCGTCTTGGCCGCGCTGTTCACCGCCGACGTCGAATTGAAGTCGCCCCTCAGCTGCATGCCGGAGCTGCGGCGCCTGGAGCGATGATGATGCCGGTGGAAGCTCTGGCAGCGCGTGCAGGAGCGCTGCGAGGACGAAGGCGTCGCTGCCGCCGATGTGTGATATTGATGCGAGTTGCGGCCACCTACTCCGGCGCCTCCAGCGCCTCCGCCTCCGCAGTTGCTGCTGCCGCTGCAAGTGCTGCAGCTGCTGGGCTGACGTCACATGAGGGTGCGGTCCAGCTGATTGACGGAGTGGTAGCCAAAGGATGTGGAGGCGGCCACCATGGCGGCGGCAACATGACACTGCGCGTGAAAAACAGAAAGAGAGAGAGAGAGCGCAGATAGAGGGAGAGAGAGTGGAAGAGGTGGAGAAAAAGCAATGGAAAAATTGTAGTCAAATTTCAATTTGGGCGCTTTGCACACAATTTGCAGGCAGTGTTCAGAGTTCTGTGTTTGTGTGTATACATATATATAAGAATGTGTGTGTTTGTGTTTGTGTTTTTGTAGCCAAGGCAATAACAATTTGCCTTCAAGCAGCGCAATAGCAGCAACAAAGATGTTCAACAACAACAACTAGAGCATTGACAATCGTTTCAAAATGTTGCGGGTTTGCTTTCAGTTTTGTGGTTCTTCTTTTTGTTTGTGCACTTCAGTGTTTTGGTTTTTTTTGGGTGCAGTTAAGTCAAAGCGGAATGCATGATTGCGAAAACAACAACAAATAGCAACAGCAAGAGCAGCAAAATGAAATACAATGAAAACCAAAGCAACACATAAAAGAAAAGCGATTTTTTGGCGCAGCAGCAGCTGGTGGCTGTGATAGGGTCAGGTATGAACAATATAACACAAAAGCACAATTTCCGAGTACACATTAGCTGCAACACAGCCACACCACATCTCGGCCCACACTCTGAGCCGCTGGCAGAAAAATTTCAATTTCTGGCCACATCAACGGAACAGCCCCAAACAAACCAGCAACAACACAACAACAGCAATATAATCATCATCTTGCTGATCTTTATCGTCTCGTACAGACATAATGGCAATGCCATTTCATAAACAAACCTGCACTTGTATGCGTGTATGTGTGTGTGTGTGTGTGTGTGTGCGTGTGTGACTTCCGCAGGATTTCACTATAAATTGTGTGGTTGTTGTGTGTATTCCTTGGGACTTGCAAATTGCAATTGGTTGCATCATTTTTAAGGCAGATTGCACGTTCAATGCAATTACAAGCAATGACAAGCAATTGTGGCTATTTCAAATATTCTCTTGCTTGCGGATGACTTTTATTACGCATACGTAACGTGTGGCTGGTCCTTAGGCTCTGTCACAATTTGATTAACTGCTTCAAATGGCTTTTGATTTCAATTTTTAGCCTGGGATAATTGAAATTACTTTTTGTTTGACAACATAGGATTGAAATTCATTTTGAATTTGCTCCTATTTGGTTTTTAAGCACTAGATGACTTTAGCTTGAAACATATCAAAATATGTCATACATTCAAACCGTTTCTTTAAGGAACCAAATTTTAGCTCTAGAGATTATGTAATAGAGTAAATAAATTGCTTAATTGCCTTCAAGGACATGCGATTTGTTGGCTTTTACTTTATTTCGGATTTATGACTCAAAACATGCAAGCAGTGTTATCTAGAGGGCGGGCCAAGCCCTTACAAAAAGGCGTGCTATGCCCAAAGTTCAATAAACTCCGGAGGCCCTAAAACTTTTTTTTTTCGCCCGCGAATTAGTCACGACCACGCCCTTTGCCTTCTAATTTATTACTTAAATACTTCATTTGCAAGCAGACAGGATACAGCCGCGTATCCAGCTGCCAGCCAACAGAACAGAAACGACGTAAAGCGTAAAAGTTTCGGACATTACGGACACTGCACATACGGCAGCGGAAAAACATCTTAACAGGCTGAGCTGACTTACAAATACCCTGGAATAAATCGATGGATAAAGCTGTCAATTTGGTGGCAAGTGTTGCATTTGAAATATACTCGTCCTAACTTTAAACAGTACTAAATGTACTATATATTTAGTATAAATAGGTATATACCCGTTAAAACATCTAAACAGGCTGAGCTGACTAACAAATATCCTGGAATAAATCGATGCACAAAGCTGTAAATTTGGTGGCAAGTGTTGCATTTGAAATATATTCTTCCTAACTATAAACAGTACTAAATGTACTATATATTAAGTATAAATAGGTATATACCCGTTAAAACATCTTAACTGGCTGAGCTGACTAACAAATATCCTGGAATAAATCGATGTACAAATCTGTAAATTTGGTGGCAAGTGTTGAATTTTACTATTAAAAGTACTAAATGTACTATACAATATTTAGTATAAATAGGTATATACCCGTTAGAAACTACAGGGTATTTAACTGGTGAAGAGTTTTGGCTTTGGTCCCCACCACCGAGTAGCGGCTGTGGTCGCTTTTGGCGACTCTGTCACATAATTATAAACGTTAATTTCACGTTCACAGTCCATTAGGGATAATTGATGTTTTTGCAACAGTTGTGGTAAATTACATTTTGATGTCCTGCCTCGCGAAAGGACCGAAATCAACCAAAAACATGGAGAATAAACCAAAAAAAAATAACACTCACACACACAATCTACAATAACTGGTGACCAAATTGCGGCAGGCACGACATCGCTTAAATTTGGCCATCATTTTGTGAAGCGGTCACGAATTAGTTTGATTGATTGTTTTAACAACCATTTGGTTGGCTTATTGGGCAGGTTTTCATAAACGGCACAAAGCGCCCGCCAATAATTAAAGCAATTAGCAGCATTTAGCAGCATATAGCATTTAGCACAGCAGCTCAACAGCAATGCGAATTATATTGAATACATGATAATTGCCTGCGGCAAGGACAACGCATGTACGTATCCTTATCTACTCGAAGGCGCCGAAACGCAGCAGGTCCGTTGCGGCCCCCGGCCTCAGTCTGGCCAATGAGTTCTTCTGCAAACATTGAGAATTACAATTGCATATTATATGTACGATTTGTGACATTCCTAAGCACAAAGCAATGCAAGTGAATGTCTATGTGTATGTGTAAGTGTAAATGTAAATGTGTAGGTTTTGTAAGCATGTGTATGAGTGTACTTGTATGTGTGAGCATTTCCTTTGGAAAGTACAGCCCAAAAGGCATACCTGAAACACACAAATGCAAATCGATGTCCATTGACTTGACTCCTACGGATTGTCAATTTAGTACACTGCTCCAATTTATAAATAGTTGCTGACTTAATTCATGCATAGCTAATGTCAAAGCCACAATATGAGAGCAAACCGATTAAGAAGTCAAGATTTATTATTTATTTCTTACTCTAAATGAATATCCTAGCTTACAATTTCAAACGATTCAAACTATTTTGCAAGTAACAGATAAGCAAAAACAAGTGGGAAAGGAATATCTTCGGCGTGCCGCAGATTTTATACTCATTTCGAACCTTTAGAAAAATTTCACTCTGCTAACTGCAGCACTTTCATCTGTAAAAATTGATATCATGTCATATCAATATGAATTGAAATATTAAATTTAATTCCAGTTGTATGGCAGTTTTAAGATATAGTGATCCGATCCGGCCGGCTCCGATCAATGTTATGTATGTTTGAATAATAAGTGTCTGTGCAAAGTTTCATCGCAATAGCTTTGAAAACATGGGACTTATGGCCAAAACCGACTTCCAGTTGCATGGCATCTATAGGATATAGTAGTCCGATCCGGCCGGTTCCGACCAATGTGCTGTCCCTTTGAATAATAAGTCTCTGTGCAAAGTTTTATAACGATAGCTCAAAAACTGAGGGACTAGTTTGCATATATACAGAGAGACAGACAGACGGACATGGCTTGATCAACTTGTTTTGTCATTCTAAGCATACTGGCAGTAACTTTTGGGGGTCTCCGATGCTTCCTTCTATGCGTTACAAACTTCAGCACAAACTTAATATACTATTTTCTTCGAAAAGAGTATAAAGATATTAACAGTCGAGTAATCTGCCCAAAGATTCGAATAGAATATGATATCATTAGCAAGCCAAACAGAATTCTCTTCTCTTTTTTAAGGCTTTACTTCAGTTATCAGGAGAGTATTTCTGTTAACTAAAACAAATTTTGAGCATATTTACTTCACTCGTTATTTTCTCCAAGTGTGACTAGCATACAGTGAGCACTGATGCTGAAACCTAATCAGCGCGTGCCTTAACCTGTGCTTGTATTAGTGTGTGTGTGTGTGTGTGTGTGTGTGTGTGTGTGTGTGTGTGTGTGCGTGTGTGTGTGTGCGTGTGTGTGTCCGGCAATAAGCCAGAGGACGATTCAAACAACAGGACAAACAGCAGAAATCGTCAATGAAGTTTATTTTCAAGTGACAACACGGAAGACACACTCACAGATACACACGCATACACTCAGATATACACACACACACACACAAAACAAACACACATTCTGCTTGCGGCTGACCGCTTTAGCCTTGACGGTAAGTGAGAGGACAGTGCACAAATAACGGACAAGGGACAACAGATGACTGAAACGGAAGACAAGGGTGCTGACTGCAGTGCGAACCACAAACCAAGTCCTGCAAAATGGGCAAGCGTGCACACACACACACACACACACACACACACACACACACACACACACACACACGCTTGAACAGAAGGCTTTTGGGTGCCAGTTAACGGAACTAATCTTCATTTGTTGGCCGTCTAGTGAATGGCCAACGGAAGTGGACTCATTTGTCGCTAATTTCAGCCATTACAGGAAGTTGTGTATGTTCTTTTCACTGTCTGCCTTTGAATTTGGGCTTAAACTGATTTGTATCGTACATGATGCCAGTTTAACGTAGCTTAAAGGCCAGTAAACGATTCAGCTGCACTCGATTTTTTTGCCGTTTGTCAATTTAATTATAAAATTGTTTATTAAATTGTATTTATTGTTTGCGTGACAATATTTTTGTTTTTGGTTTTTGCATTTTTACACAATTATTTGTTTAATATTCAATAAAATGCAACAAACAGCAAATCGCTTGAGGCATTTGCATTCCTGCGTTCAAAGCGGAATATAAATAAAATTTGTACATTTTACTGAGAAATATGTTCACTGTACATTTTACACACATGTCGCTTTTCATGGAAATGTACAAATGCAGGAAATACACCGGGAAACATTTTTTTATCGGAATATTATTAAAACTCGATACATGTGAAGCCAACATAAACATGTTTTTTGATCTCTGTCTGCAATAAATGGATTTGACAAAGCCAATGCAAATAGTTTCTTTTATAAGCTAAACCTGTGGATAAATAATTAATACATTTTTAAAAATATATTGCTGTCAGGTGGCAATCTCAACTAAATACCAAAGATTGAGAGATCAGAAACCGACTGCAAATGAAATAAAATACACTGTAATCCTTTTGATTAACATAACGAAACAATTGGAATTCGATATGCTTTTATTTTCATCCGGTGTACTTTTAAGTGCCTGGCCCGAATAACCTTTTTCAACAATGCGTTAGCAACAATACAAAAACACAATTGGAATAGTAGGAGGAATTGGCATGCTCCGGGTGTAACTGATATCATGTCAGCCCCCTAAAAGCCCCACCCCAAAATGGAAACGAAAAGGAAAAGGAAAAGCGACTCCCACCCCTTAGGGGCATTCATATAGTTACTATTGAGAGCTGTAAATAACATTTTCATCATTAAATTATATAGTATATACGTTATGTGTCTGTGTTTTGGTGTGTTTTGATACTGATGTTTGTTGAAAATTGAGTTGGAACTTTGGAGTGCTAAGAGTGTTTATGGTTGGCTTGATACCATTCCCAAAATGTCGGATGTTGTGTTGTGCGAGTTGATTTTAAAATATGGCGAAATACACATAACGGTGGATGCGGTTACTCATTGAGTGTGTGTGCCACAAGAGCCGAGTCAAAAGGCTAACAAGTTAAGTTAAAGTAGCAACGATAACAGCAACAGCAACAACAACAACAACAACAACACCAACAATGAATGGCAAGTAAAAATTTCAAAGTAAACACAGAAAATACACATACATACATATACTTACAGTGGACAAGAGACGGAGAGAGCGTGAAAAGGAGAGGTTGAAGCTTAAGCAAAATCACAAAACAACAAGGTAAACAGTGGGGAAAGTGTGTGTGAGTGTGTATCAGTGTGGGTATAAATTTATGGAGATTTGTAGTGAATGCTTAGCAATAGCAGTAATCATAGCAACAAACGCAGCAAGGACAATCTGACCTTGGCCTGCGTATACGCGTTTGAAAGAGTTTGTGTTACCAGAGAGATTTCTTTAAGTTTTCCCCTTACCCTCCAAAATGGATGCGAAAATACTTGGCAAACACAAGCAAACCTTTTGCCAATGGACCTATTTTGCTGCTTATTCGTAATATTGAATTTCTAGCATACTTTTGGGCCGTCAAGGCAATTAGATGTCTCAATTGCGTGGTATCTGACGGGCTGTCAAGTATGTGGCTTAACTCCTCTTGCGCACTACATTCAACAACAATAACAATAACAACAACAACAACGACAAGGACAACAAAAGCAAGGAAACAACAGCTGCCATGCCAAAGGGAATTTTTCAAACAGAGACATTAAGCCAAGTCAGTGCTGGGCAGGACTCCTCCTTTCCTTCTACCTACATGGTATTATGTGATGTACGAATGTGTGTATGTGTGTGTGTGTGTATGTAAACGTATGTGGGATCGTGGGTTCAGGTGCAATACATTCAACAGGTGGAATCACAGTTCAAGTTGCGTTTTCCTTCGCCTCCTTCGCATACACTTAAACAAATAAACAACAGCGGCAGTGAACGAACAGAACAACGATGGCAACACATTTATGTAGAGACAAAGAGAATTAAATAGAGACACAGATAAAAAGACGGACAGATAGAAAGAGACACACAGAGAGACAGAGAGAGAGAGAGAGAGACAGAGTGGCTGCGGCGACAAGAGTGAGGCGTGGGTCAACAATGTGCAATGTGTTTTCAGCACACGTGTACTTGGTGTACAGTGTATAGTATGTATGCATGTATGTTTGTGCCTTAGTCGAGCATCCTTTGACGGCGCTTGCTGTGCATGGCTTTATAGTTGCGTCACAGGACGAGCACGAAACAACACGAAAATAGTTTGGTCAAGTCGCTTACCTTGCCATTGACTTACAAACTTAAGAGTTTGGGGAAGCGCCTCAATCATTGCGAGCGAGCCTGTTGTTGGGTAGTAGTTAGAGTAACTAAATCTATGCTAAACTATATGTAAGTCTGCTCGCAGGAATTGTGGCGCACGTGCTGAATGCCGTGCAGTGAGCAAGTCGAGTAGCAGCGTCGTGTCGCAAATCTCTGTAAGAACACCACCAGAATCATAATCATAATCAGCAGCCGCATTAACATCTATGAGAAAACCCACTGGCATCGGTTCGCCCTTGTCGCGTTTTTTGTGTGGGGCGGGCGGGGGGCGGGAGTTGTGAACATGGTCGAGATCCCTCAATACGTACTCATAAATCGATTCAGTTCAACTGATGATACAGTTTAATATATGTATGTATATGCGATATATGTATGCGTTATATATACAGCGCTCAGAATTGTTGTGCTTGATGGTTTAGTTTCTGTGATTTATTTGGACTCTTCGTTTATTTATGATGACTACTTGGGGTGGCTTGATGTGGCTATAGTATATGGAAGTGAATGAATTAAATATGTATCATTAATAAACGAAGCTTTTTAGAGCAGTTGAAAAAATTGCCAATTGAAATCAAATGGTGCAAAACTTTTGCAATTTTGTTAAAAAATATGAAATTCGTCAAATTTAAAAAAAATTTAAAGACGATTTTGGAAATTGAATTTGTGCCAACAGTAAACTTTGACAAGCGGTTATGGAATCAGTAAGCGGTGTGACTTTTGGACTTGGCGGATGCTGATCCACTTTAAGCAGAGCGCACACATGCATTAACTAATTATTCATTAAAATCCCGACCAGCTTTGTATGAGTGGGTGGTGTGGTGGTGGGGTGGTGTGGTGGTGGGGTGGTGTGGTGGTTGGTGGGTGGCGAAAGCGGGCGCAGTTGCCGATGACGTTGACTGATGCGCCAAGCTATTTATTTATGCTGAATTATGAGGATATAAGACTCTGCACAAGGCATTCAGTGTCCTGCCGCATCTGCGAGGCATGTGTGACTGCTAATGGGGAGCACTGGAAAGAGTCAGGGGCAATGGCCTGGCCAGGAGCAGGGCAAGGTTAAAGTTCGCTGCGTGTTTCATTTTCCAGTCTCATATTCATTAAATTTGTAAATTAATTTCGTCGTTCGTTGAGTTTTGTATTTAGAGCATACAAAAGTAGATGCGGTGGTGCATAATACATAAACAGTTTTCAGCGTCGTTTAGCCGCCCCACAAGAAGACACAGAGTTGAATGAAATAAGTAGAAATGTGTTGCTAACTTCACCAATGAGTCAGAGAGTGAAAGAGAGATAGACGTACTTAAGACTAAAGAGAGATAGATAGATAGATAGATAGAGAGAGAGAGAGACAGTCGCGAATGCATGAGAAATCCCAGCCATACGCTGGACAACAACTAACCTGCGATTTGGAGCGCATTGTGGGCTGATACTTGCGCCGTATCTTGCGGGGGCAACACATGCACAGGAGGCGCACAAAAGCTCTGAAATGGATGCCAAATGAATGTGGCTTATAAGCTGGCGGCGAAACGTAGGTTACCCACCTACGAAAGTCTCTGCTCCAGCAGGCATAGATCACCGGATTCATGCAGGAGTTTATCCAGCCCAGCCAGGTCACAATTGCCGATACAATCTCCTCGTGCTCTATGCACTCCACGCAGAAGCCGGACAACAGATTGACCACAAAAAACGGCAGCCAGCACACAATGAACACGCCCATCACAATGCCCAACGTTTTGGCCGCCTTCTTCTCCTTGGCGAACTTGGCCAGCTTCCGCGAAAGCGAGAAGTTCTTGCCCATATGTCGATGCCGGGCCAGACCATTATTGTGCAGCGCCGATAGCGGCTCATCGTCCGGCTCCTCGGGCGTGGATGTCGTTGTGCCGCCGCTGTGATTGTTGTGATGATGATGCGTATGCGAATGCGAGTGGCTCAGCGAGCCACCGCCACCACCGCCCGACACTTGGTGGGTATTGGTGGTGGGCTCGCGCGTGGTGCCGCCACGATGAATGCGCAGGGTGAGCTGCAACTCGCCCGAGGCCATGAGTACCTGCTTGGTGCCGATCTTCAGGGAGCGCGTCTGAATGACCGCAGCGCGATAGATGCGGCAATAGGTGAAGACCATGACCAGCAGCGGCAGGTAGAAGGATATGGTGGATGAGAAGACCAGATAGCCCAGATGCTCGGTGAAGGTGCACTTGTAGGCGGGCATCTCGCCATCCCTAGCTGCACGCCACCACACAATCGCCGGAAAGCTGATCGCACTCGAACAGATCCAGACAGCCGCAATTAGGCCAGCGGCACGCTTCACTGTCATCCGCATCGGATAGCTGAAGGGGTCCGTGATGGCCCAGTAGCGGTCTAGCGAGATGACGCACAGGTTCAGTATCGATGCGGTGCTGAAGAGCACGTCCAAGGAGCGCCAAATGTCGCACCAGTCGGTGCCAAAGAACCACGTGTTCTCCAGCACCTCGTAGAGCGCCGAGAAGGGCATGACCACCAGACCCACCAGGCAGTCGGCCACCGCCAGGCTCGTGATAAAGTAGTTGGTCGCCGTGTGCAAATAGCGCTCCCGGATGACGGCCAGGATGACCAGCGAATTGCCGAATACGGTTGCGAACGAGAAGAGGAAGAGGAAGGCAAGCAGTCCGACCCGGTCGTTGGGCAGCGCCTCCAGAAACTCCGACAGATCCGGCTCCCTCGTCGTGCTGCTGGGCGCCCCACTTGTCGTATTCAGATTCAACGCCAGCTCCGTGCTCGTGGGCACCGCATTGAAGCCATTGAAGTAGTAGTAGACATCCTCCGATATGTTGTAGCTGTTGTAGAAGGCCGGAGCCCGCGTCCGATTGAGCACAATGCCGCGCAAGAGCGCCAGCACGGGATCCACAATGTCGGCGGTGGCTGCATCCGTTTCCGGCACCGCCAGCTGACGTGGCTCATCATTGCGCTCGGTCGTGGCCATGGCACCTTCACCCGCCTAATACAATGTCCGTGCAGCTGGCACACTACCTAGTTCCTGTTCCTGTTCCAGTTTCACACTGTGACTTCTGAGGCAGCTAAGCAAATTGTTGAGTCGCATTTTGACGTCTGCAAGACAACAAGAGAGAAATTATTCGAGCAGTTTATATACAGAGTTATTAAGACTGAACACAATTCTCTTCTGAGAATATTTAATTACGCCAGTGGTTGTTTTCATCACATTTCAGCATAAGCTGTATCAGATGATTTGCAGGAATTAATTAGAATTCCGATTGTAATGGATGATACTTAATATGAAATTTCATTCAATTAATTCACTAACTCCCTTTATCTTTCCCACAGCTAACAATATTTAAAGCACAAAAGCTATACAAAAAAAAAACATATTAATTAGTGAACCGGTAAGATTCGGTTTTGTGTCCTCTTGTCAATACGGCTACCATTTTTGTGCATTTTATTTGTGCTCTGGCCTCATAAACGATGAAGTCTGAAATCTGCCAGAGTGCAGCTGCCCTTAGCAAGGTTCGCAATTAATTTACAAGCAGACACGATAGCTGTCACAGTCCGCTGCGGGCCGAACAAATAAACAAATTAAATTACATTTCAAGCGGCATAAGGCACAGGATGTTGCACATAAGGCACTTGCTGTATCCACCCAGTGTCCGCCCAGTGTTCGAAAGCGGAAGTCAATAATTACACAGTATTTAACCAAGAGTTGTTGTGGCACTTGCCGACAGAGTGAGCATTGCTCAACTCCGTTGATTGGCCCACTTGTACCCAATACCCGTACAATATTGTAGAGCTGTACAGGAAAACATTCAAGAAAATAAAGTAAACAGCAATTTAACAAACTGATTACATAATTCAACAAATCATAGAATGTTCAGAATAAAGACAACAATTTTCTGTCTTATAATCGAGTTATGAATGACTACAATTTTAATCTTTAGAAGATATCAAAAAATGCCTATGTAGTTGTAGCTTTTATTAAATACATTTAAGTGTATTCGGAGAAATATAATGCCATATAGTATTATTTTGAAATTTTTTGTACAAATATCAAATCTATTTTACAACATTTGCAGAACATCAGCCATTCTAGGAAATATTGTTTAATTAAATTTATAGTTTTCCATTGCAGAACCATTTCCATTATTATGTGTAAAATCAATTAATCATTTCATAAGCACGCTGATTTGAATTTATCCTGATCTAATTAAAAACAACTGAGAAAGGAATTAATGTACATGTGACTATTTTAGCTAGTAAAATTAATTTGTTGTCCTTTGAAGACTTTAAACTGCCAAAACTGAACCGATTTTTAAGCTCTTGGACAATTTGTTCATGGTTTTTTTTTCTACTTTTGTTCTACATTTAAGTTTAGCTCATTATTATTTTGATTGTTTGTTTTTTCCTTGTACACCTGTTCTTTCACAATATTTATTGATTAATCACTTTGAATGATAGTTCTATGTGCAAAGTTTAATCGCTATGAAACTAAAGCTATAAAACTTTAAAAAGAGCACGGATTCCAGATATGAGATTTGAATTTTGATCTGATTTGGATAAACTTTCGATACTTATATAGGTATTTATTTTTAACTTTATACCACAAACAAAACCTGAACTGTAGCAAAGATACATACAAACTATTTAGTCCTTTGTGCCAAGCAGAGGGGCATAAGATCTGCTGACAATTTGATTGAAATCGAGTGAATATGCGGTCGAGTGACGATAAGATTTGGGATGCGATTCACTCCGCATTCATTGAATTGGGTCCAGCCAATCGTGCTCTAGCTGCTGCCTGTTCAGTCAATCCACAATCCACTCGGGGCGAAGTAAATCAGTCTTGCATTCTAAACGACCTGTGGCTTGGCCAGGGCATCTGTTAGTTTTTGTTTAGCCAGATTCCGCCTTTGTCACATCGTTTTTTGTCTGGCAGCTCATCTGGCGTGCTATTCATTTCATGTCTGCGTGTGATTATCACCTGCCAGTCTAAGGCCGAGCTGATAAGACGATGTTGGCAAGCCAAATGTAACCACATACCTTGGCTTCACTTGCCTGCCTGCTAGCCAGAATTTCACTCCTCATTTCCGGCGGATTCGAGTCGCCTGCATGCCATAAATTTTGCCCGCCTGCCTGCCTGCTGTCGTTGGCTTATCTGCCCCCTGCACTCCACTCCACTCTCTTCTCGACCATGTTCCCGGGTCGTTTCGGTTGCTTTCTTCGCCCACACACATAGTGTAGGAGGGAGCAGGAGCAGGAGCAATGTATTTTGCCTTTACTTTGCCTGTTTTTCTGCTGTTTAAGTTCAATTTCCTGGCGCAATTTCTCACGCAGGAGAAAAAAAGTGGCATACATTTTTTTCACTTACGTTGAGCATGATGAGGCCGTTGATGTGCAGTAAGTCAAATGTGAGCCAAGTGGAGCTCGGTGTGCCTAAAAGTGTTGACTCTTCGACTAGCCGAACCATCACCCATAGAAACTTACCCACAAGCACAAAAAACAGGCAGCCACATGAAATACCAAAGTAAAGAGAAAAAGAAAACACAACAAAACCTAAAACCAGAAATGAAACAAGTAAGAGTGTCTAGTCGAAAGTGCCCAACTGGGAGATACCCTGAAACCAGACCATACATTCACTCATATTTACTGTCTCTGGCTCTTAGACTCTCGCTGAGAGCAGCTTATTCATAAATACTGATTTACAGACGGACATGGCAAGATCGTCCCGGCTGTTGTTACTGATCAAGTATACGTACACCTTACATGTTCCGAAATGATTCCCTATGTCTGCTTCCCTATACCTTCTATACCCAGTTTTAATGGATTCAGGGTATAAAAAGGCAAATTCATATGGCATACGAACACTGCCCCCACTGCCTCTATGCCAGCGCTGTGTGGATGTGGCTGAGTCCTGCAGCATCGCCCGCTGACTGGCACGGCGCAACAATTTAATTAAAGCAACCTTAAAGCTGACCTCCATTGGGCAGACTGCCAAATCCGTCCCTTTCACAGTAGCCTCTATGCAAATGGTGTTGGCCACGGCAGCAATTTGTACATGTGCCTAAGCCCCTTTGCCCCCCAACATGTGCTGTGCCTGTGATTCTGCCGTTTTCGGCTGCAAAGGGCCGCAAAATGGTTAAGTCATTGAATGGCCGAATGAAAGTTAACTGAAATGGTTGCAGGCATCCATTTATACGCACTGATTTTGTTCACACTTCTGAAGGATTCTGCAATTTAGATAACCAGTTTATATATATATAGTGTTGTCATATGAAATCAACTAGAGGTTTGTTGTACGAGAAGTAATTTGTATAATAACTCGAATAACATTTAATAATTTGAATAACAAGCGAAGCAATAATAGTAGCAACAACTTTGATTTGACCAACATCTTGGACTCAATCACAGCTCCTATTTAAAAACCGGATTTCCTCCTATGCGTGTTGAGCTCCTTTCGGAAAGAGTATGAGTTTGAAGGTATCTCTGATTATCTGCGATTAGAGTGTTGGACAGGATAATAAATGTGTTGACTTGTAACCACTATTTGGCAGTTTTCCCAAGGTGCATAGGGACAATATTCTACTAAACTTTGCGTTAACTTACAAAAAACTTGAAACTTTTAAGAAAAAGCTTAATGAATAATGCATTATTAGATTGCATTTGATTTCATGCTAGTATTGTCAGAAAACACAATTGATTACGACCCTACCAATAACAAAATTTCGTTTGATATTTAGCACACAAATTCTCGGAAGAACTTAAGAAAGTGCAATTTTGCAAACACACAAAGAAAAATAAAAATGTGTTTTGTAGGAAAGATAAAAAGGGAAAAGGAATTTCTGATTCGTGAAATACGCTTCAATGGAAATACATTGTTTGTGAGAAAACAAAGGTTTTTACATTCACTTCAGTTGAGCTCGAATGTGTTGTCTTCGAAGGCCTTGAACACAGGAAATTAATCAAATCTGGGAATCATTACTTTCCAATTGTAGTTGAACTCAACGAGTGCCATTAAAGCAGACAAAACGACATTACATTTCAAATAAAACAGCTATCGCAGCAGTTCCCAACTTCAATTCCACAGCAATTGCAATTACAGGCATCGACACGCCCAAAAGCTTAACGTCAGCTGTAAAAACATTTTCCTTATTCAAATGATACAAAAAATGATACAAGAAGCGGCTTCCCGGGTCAAATGCCATTGACTGTGGTCCTCGAATGGTTTGTCTTCGTTTCGTTGTCGCCCATTTGTCGAATTTCTCTGTGAATTGTAATTACATGATACGATTTCACTTGTTACATTGATGTCCTTTCAATTTGTAAAAATTCCATTTTCATTTTCATTCAGTTATTTCTGTTATTTTAATGGTATTCAAAGTGGCCGCCCGCTGCCAAGGCGTCGACAACTATCTGTAAGTGAATGCTTGAAGGGTCGGCATAAGGTAGGCAAGGCTATTTTTATGTCGCTCCATGGACATTTTCCCCAGATATTGTCAATAATGTGCCAAAGCTGTTTCGATACGCCCACGGAAAGCGGCTCAATGACAACATTAATTTATTACAGGCCGAATTTTGTGTTGCGAGTATATACATTTATTTTATGCACTATCATTGAATTGGAATCGCAGACCTTCCCCTCCCATAAGAGCGAGTAGCTAAGCAGCAGGTACTCCCAGGACCCAAGTGCGCTCCTGGCTGTGACATTGAAAAACCTTTTCCCATGCGGGTTTGCCATGCAAATTGCCAGCGACAAGCAACGATATAAGTAGGAGCTGTTATCAGTGCCTATCAGCGTCACCCACTCACAGTTGTGCGATAAATCGTTGCCTTAAATCTCTCAAATTGCTCCCCAAGCGTTTTTAAGCTAACACACCAATGTCAGGCAAGCAGCCAGCCCAGTGGCAAAGGGCTCTTTGACAATGTCGTCGACAATGGAAACAGTGGAAAAACGCAATGGCAATGGCAATGGCAATGGCAAAGGGAACGGGAACGGCATTCAAATCTTGCCAATCTTTATGTGAGCCAAGCACTCAAACACGGAGTCAAAAGACTCGGTTAAGCACTAAAACGCCGGTAAATACTTATTGCGAGTCGACTAGCTGAGCTGTGTCTACAAATGGAATTTAATCACGCGTGCGTGGAGCTATCCACACAATCCGATGCTTGCTTTATTTTCGTTCGCTTTCGCAACTTGTCCCTTTTCTGATTTGATAATGCGCTGCGTCTCCGTTCCCGTTCACAGCCAGGTCCCTGGCGGTATCATGCTGAGCGCTGCTTAATTATGTCACAAATATTTACACCAACAACCGAATGGCAGGACCTTTTGCGCCTTCAGTGTCATGGCACGCAAGGAATCTGGCGAAAACAAACAAACGAACGAACGGCAACAACAGCCAGCCAGCCAGTCAGAGAAATCAACAATACAAGCCAAAAATCAAATTAAATGAGGCTAACTCCAACCCAGCCAGCGGAAACGGATAGCTCCTCGCATTTTTGCAGCAATCAAGGACGACTAAGGACGCGAGCAGCAGCAGCAGCTACCAAGACAACTGATGGTTTTACGAAAGTGGGTTTCGTGATAATGGCAGGCATTAATTTTGGCCATATACCGATACGATTTGTCCCGTTTCTCTTTCTTGCAGCGCTAAAACATTTTTTACAATACCCTACTAAAACGCAAGAGGGTGTTCTCGAACTTCAACCTAGCACAATTTCCCAAAATATGCATACATAATTTCTCATTGGAATTTAATATATTTATCATGCGAGAAAGGCGCAAGTTAGGTTATAGGGTGTCTGATAGGACAACTATGAGCTCAACTATAATGATCTCATTTATGAGGTTTTGCCAAGTTTCGCAATTTCCACTGTCCGTTGTTGTTTTTCGCTTGCGTGTCATTATTTGTTGCCGCTTTACCTTAGCCATGTTAAAAGTTATTGGCAACCTTAGCCAGGCAAACACTGGCATACAGGATAACGCTGGCTCGCGCACACATGGCGACTCGTTTTGTGCGCTTGTCACGCAATGAATAATGATGGACAGTAACAGCAACAGCAACAGCAACAGCAACAGCAACAGCAGCAGCAACAACAACAACAGCTAGGTGCACAGAGACATTGGATGGACGCATTGCCCGTCCGCGCAATCAACGTCTGCCGCCTGTCACTGAGCCAATCGAGCGTTCGTTAAGTGGCATATTGCTCATACGACATGCTGTCCCCAAACAAAATGCACATTCACAGTGACAGACGTCAGCATTGCCATTCCCCCCAGCGAATGCCGTGTTTAATAATTAAATACTGTTGTTAATCTGAAGTGTGCAGTGGGCGGTGTAAGTCTGCCCGCCCAGAAGCTGATTGGCAGCTGGATTTCCCTTGGCGCACTGACTGATACTCGAATCTTTAAGTGGGCAGCGCAAAATAAATAAAGAAACACCTTAATAAAACTTATTCAAGTGAATTCATAATGGACACCAGCGAGTGTAATTGAATTTTGGAGAGATGATAAGCTGTCAGGCAGGCTCAGGTCAATTACCAGCACTTTGAGTCTTGGCGCAGTGATATCAGATGCTCAAACAACCCAAAATCTCAAAATTTAAGTTAATCTATTGAGAAAATATGTATATTAATCTATATTTAAAGATTTCCTTTTATCAAAAAAGGCCCAAGTTGCCTTTTAATCCAATTAATTCATACAATTTAAATAAAAACTCATAAGTATAATAATGAATTACTTATTTTAGGCGAGACGGAAGTTAGTGTTATTGTTCACAGGTTCGTCTTCCATATCTGGCTGTTGGCTGTTGACTATTGGCTATTGGCCTAATGCCTGTTGCCTGCTGGCTCTTAGATACAACACAAATAGCTCTTTTCATCTGTGCCCCTGTGCGATTCAGCTGTCAGTGCCTTTATGCTTCACTGAACCACGCACGGCTGTCAGCTCGATTCACTCTCTATATATAGGAGTATCCTTTCGCTTTGCTTCGTTTCGCTTTCATTTGAGGCACGCACGCACACATTTCGTTTGATGCCCAGAGGACATACATATTTAAAGTTTTGTTTTTGATGAGTTCGCATATGTTTTATTAGCAGCGTGCCAACTAGTTATTTGGCCCCAATTCTTAGCTTGACCATGTTTGCGCAGCGTTAATAAAACGCAATGGCAATAAACTCAAGAATATCGTATCATTTGCGTGCAAGAAGCGTCTCTGGTAGCCAACTCTCTCACTCTCCCTCTCTCTTTAACAATTTCTTGAAATATTTTCAGTTTGCATTGCAAATTTCGCTAGGAAATTAATTCCAGTCACATGCTTAGCAAAAATGTCTGCTTATCGCCTAATATGATAAAACAAATAAGAATGCGATAGTCGAGAGTGTTGGACTAGTAGCTACCCTGTTGCTCAATACATGCATATTTAATAATAAATCATTTTCGTTTTTTTCCAAGGCACTTTTAGTTTCTTATTACAAAAATGAGCATATATTTAAGTAATCGAAATCATTATAGGGTCGATTTTGGACTAAGATCGCAAAGTTTAGGCTCTCTTCTGCCACAGACTTTGGGCCAGTACGTTACACCACAGTTTTGTTTTTATCTTCGGTACACAGTATATTTATGTATATATATACTACTCAAATGTATTTATAGCAAAAATGAAACGAACAAAACTGTGCGTCATGTACGAGCATGAGTAAATTACAAATTGGCCACGCTCCCGCTCTGTTTCCTCTGACGTCTTGGCACGTGTGAACGCAATAACTCCATTGCGAAACAATTCAACTAGGCAGAAGAATAATTTTGATATAATGACAAACTGACAAAGTCACGTCGCCGAGAATAGAAGGCAAATTCATCAGCGAGCCAATATTGACGCGCTTGCCAGACAGCAGCAGCAGTAGTAGAGTTGCCGAAGCACCAGAGACAATCACCACAAATATACCCCAGGCGACTTCAGAGAGGCCATTAACGTCGTCTCCAACTGCACGGACAATCGGATAGGCAAAGTCGCCGACTAAGGCGAGTCGGAAGAGACAAAATTGGACCGGTGCTTATTGACGGCTTCTAATGATGTCGCCAAATGGCCACTTATATATTTCTATAAGTAATATGCCCATATCTATTTTGATTTACTTGCGTCTTGGCGAAAACAATTTTCCATCGAATAGTTTATTTTGTGAACATTGCGCATACGCCATGTGTGCGTGTCATATATGGGTCCATTTCACTGTGGCCTTATGACTAATATGATTTACACAACAAATGCCATGGTAAAAATCTTTGCCTCATAACTTTGCTCCACACGCAAGTGTTTGCCACATAATGTAGTAATAATGCAGTTTAGGGGCCAACAAGGACACCCGACTCGGCTGCCTGAACTAACCATTAGCTCTCCATCTCTGTGGCCAAGTTTATCGTATTTATGGCATTTGTTTTTTTTTTTGTTTCTAATCTGACAGCTCAACAGAGTGAGAAACTGAAACAGGGCAGTCGGGGTTATATCCACAGACACTGTATGTGCGTGTGTGTGTGTGTGTGTTGGTTGGGTCTTTTAGTGGCTTTCGAGTGACATTCCAATCAACTGCATATTAGCATGCTGAAATGGGCCAACATGCAACTCATTTTCATGCTCCACTTGCCACGTGGCCTGACTGCCTCAGTGCCTGAATGCCTGCACTTGATTAAAGTTTCATTTATCGCACTTGCTGCAGCTCCTGTCGCTGTAGTTGCTTTTTTTGCGCTGGCGCACAATTTTATGGCTAATTAAGTCACAAAATTAACATTAAAAGGCAATCTGGCACGAGAGTGCAGCCGTTGCAGCCATTGCAGCCATGCTTGACATTTTGCCAAACTAAACTTTCATATAATAACACACGTAAACACGCATTACCTCTAGATAACCAGCCACTGGATGGAGCAGTTGAGTCGCTCAGCTGACAGGCGAAAGGAAATTTTCATTTCACCTTAATTAGCTAAGGGAAGACAGCACACACACACACACAGTCACATACCCATCAACATACACATCAACCGACACGGAAACAAAACACCTTCGAGTCAGCAAGCGAGCGCGCACAAAAGCAGGCTACAATTTTCAACACTATATTTCGGTTGCTCGTTTCGCTGGCTTTGCAAGCAATTTTTTGTTTTTATACCCTGAACCCATTCAAAATGGGTAAAAAGGGTATTATGGTTTTGTGCAAAAGTATGTAATAGGCATAAGGAAGCATCTCCGACCATATAAAGTTTATATATTCTTGATCAGTATCAACAGCCGAGTCGATTTAGCCATGTCCGTCTGGCTGTCTGTCTGTCTGTATGAACACGCGGATATCAGAGACTATGAGAGCTAGAGACTTCATATTTGGAATATAAGTTCTCGTAGTGCCGGGACATATCAAGTTTATTTCATTTTATTGATAACTCGTCGTGTTCAAAGTTATCGATCAATTTCGTTTTCAGACTTGCGTTTTTGGGCCATAACTTAAACGTTAAAATAGCTAGAGGACCCAAATTTGGCATGTATAATCTCGAATATCATACACATTTTAAAAATATTTCACTTTTTTGATAACACCCCCAAATCCCCCCAAAAGTTCAAAAACGCATTTTTGAAGGTGTGACCTTGCAATTTAGTTTGGTCGCACATTTCATTGCCAATATTATGTCCTACAAATTTCAGAAAGATCGGACAACAAACACAGAAGTTATTTAAGATTTTACTTTCCATTGTGTGGGGCTGAGTGAAAAAGCAAGCTAACTGCTTAAACCGCTTGCACTGCTTGCAGTATGTGATTGTTTGTATGTATGCACACTATTAGGCAAGTATGAATGGATGTCGGAGCTGGGTTCAGGGTATCTCCTAGTCGAGCACCCCGACTAGAGCACTCTACTTGTTTTTTCTTGTGTTATTATTTTTATGCCAACTCAGGCACCTTATTTATGCTCAAAATTATTGCGGCGTGTGCAATTCTAAGCAAGAAAATACATTTCAAGCAATACATACACATTACGTGGACCTTCAAAACGCGGCATACAAAAGCAAACGCAGGCCATAAAAACAAGCGCTGACTAAAAAGGTGAAAATTATAAATATAAATAGACGGACAAAAGTGCTGGCCCAGGACCCAAGAAGCGCAACAACAACAACAACAACACCAAAAACTGCTTGCTGCGCCTATTTGCGATCATGAAAATATGATTTTAATTTCGCAGCTATAATTTGCAGTAAAAAACATAATTTGCCCCAACAGCGAACGCGCCCAGGCAGCCAAATGCGAAATGCGAAATGTGAAATCCTTGCCAGAATGTAATGAATTCAAATACCTGTGCGCGTCGCCAGCAACCAGTTTGGACGCAATGCGGGCGCCCCGCTGGCGACGTTCCCCAGATGTGTAAGCCACATGGCCAAACACACACACACACACACACACACATATGCATGTACACCCACACAGAGGCATAGTAGGGCAGCAGGCACGCATTGTAAGCCACGAGCAAGCGGCTTGAGTTGTTTACTCGTCCTGCAGCCGCTGCTTGTGGATTGTCATTCAAATCTGTCACTGTGCCCCGCAGCGCCTGCCTTGCGGGTGGGTATTGCGAATTAGGCAGGAGACGTGAACGGTGGGGCTGGGTGGTGCTGGGTGGGGCTGGGTGGCGGCTTCGCAGCTCGCTGTTTAAATTGTATTTGCGACAGCAATTTTGAGCGATTTGAGTTTAAAAGCGGTGGTTGTGGTGGGCGTGTCACTCATTATTTTCAATTTTCAATTCACAAACTTTTTGCAGCTACTGTTGAAGTTTTGTGTGTGTGTGTGTGCGAGAGTTTTTGCGTAGCCCCAGCCAATTTTCGTGGATATTCAAATTTATTATGATTTTCATTTAATTTTTTCGCTGCTCACAGGACACGGCTCAAGTACAGCTTTAAACTTTTCCGGCGCTGCGACTTCGCATTTGACTGGATTGGCTTTTCACAGCAGCCACTTCGATTATTACATGTAAATTCTTTTTGCGTTTGGTTTTTTCTTCTTTATTTTTTTGCATGCGTCTGCAATTGTTGTTGTTGCTGTCACAAACTTTATTGTTGCTGTTGGGCAGCTTTTACATTTTCAGGTCTGGCGCCCGACATAAAGTCAATTAGCGCAATTGAACTGCCAATTCGTGGAAATGCGAAAGTTTCCAAATTATTTATTGGCTTTGCTACGGCGGCACCATAAGCCAGGCAAATTGTTAAGTGATGCCACGTGCAGGGACTTAGTGACCCGATGATGAAACGTGTCTGGGATCAGATGGGCTTCGCTGGTGTTAATTCGCAGTGAAGCTGCGGGACACCGCTTCAAGCGAACTCTGGGGATAACTAAGTATCTACAAGCTCAAAACTTGATTCAAATATAGGTTTTATGATTTATTCATTTCATCTTCCAGTGAATTCAATTGCAAAACGTAAGCTAGAAAGTAACGCTTGTACTTCTCTATGATTTGATTGAATCTCATTGGCAACTTTGTATGCCATATAGTTATCAATTTGCTTCAGCTGCCAGTAACAAAGCATACACATTTCTGGCTGGCTTCAATGCTTTTGGCCAAATGCCCATAAAAAAGAGTTACATTAATCATTTCCCACCGACAGCGGCAACCGCAGCAGGAGCTGCAGAAACAACAGAAAGCACAAAGAGCAGCAGCTGACTATATTGTAGCTCTTCCTGCCTAGCAACCTGTCATAAGTTATTAACCAGACAAGCTTCTAGGCTGCCCACATACGGCCAGCCAATTCACAAAGTGCTGGCAAGAGAGAAATATTGCTTGTTGTAAGAATCGAACTCGGTTTGGACTTGTTTGTTACATTTGCAGGTCTGGTGAAAAATTTCAAGTTCGCTGCATTTTGGGTTGCGGCGAGCTGTCATAGCCCAAATTATGAGCACTCGGACGCAATTTACTGGCACTGTGCCAAGGACGCTGACGTAGCCCTTGTGCCTGTCAGTTCATTGGAATTTTCATTAGTGTTACAAGTGTGCCGCCATTGAGACGGCAATGACGGCCAAAGCTGCCAACCGATGCGACGCGACGCGACTCGACGTAGACGGTGACCTTTCACAAATACTAATGGACACACACGCATCTAACATCAACAAGAAAGGCAGCCAGTCGGCCTGTCCCTTGCAAGCCATTGCCAGATTTACAAAAAAAAAAAAACAAGTGGGGAAGGATTATCTTCGGCGTGCCGAAGATTTTATACTCTTTTCGAACCTATAGGCAATTTTCACTCTGCCAACTGCACCACTGAAATTTCATAAGCTGTACAAAATCGTTTTGTCGCGTAACATTTTTTTTGTTCTAAGAATATTTAATTCATTGCCAGTTGTGATAGCAGCTATAAGATATAGTGATCCGATCCGGCCGGCTCCAACCAATGTGATGTCTCTTTGAATAATAGGTATCGGTGCAAAGTTGTCATCGCGATAGATTAAAAAACATGGGATATATGGCCAAAACCGACTTCGAGTTGTATGGCAGCTATAAGATATAGTGATCCGATCCAGCCGGCTCCAACCAATGTGATGTCTTTTTGAATAATAAGTATCAGTGCAAAGTTTCATCGCGATAGATTCAAAAGCATGGGATATATGGCCAAAACCGACTTCGAGTTGTATGGCAGCTATAAGATATAGTGATCCGATCCGGCCGGCTCCGACCAATGTGCTGTCCCCTGAAATAATAAGTGTCTGTGCAAAGTTTTATCGCGATAGCTCAAAAACTGAGGGACTAGTTTGCATACATACACAGACAGACAGACAGACAGACAGACAGACAGACAGACAGACAGACAGACAGACAGACAGACGGACATGGCTAGATCAATTTGTATTGTCATTCTAAGCATACTGGCAGTAACTTTTGGGGGTCTCCGACGCTTCCTTCTATGCGTTACAAACTTCAGGACAAACTTAATATACTATTTTCTTCGAAAAGAGTATAACAAGTAGGGAACGATTATCTTTGGCGTGCCCGAAGATTTTATACTCTTTTCGAACCTATAGGCAATTTTCACTCTGCCAACTGCACAACTGAAATTTCATAAGCTGTACAAAATCGTTTTGTCGCGTAACATTTTTGCTTTAAGAATATTTAATTCATTGCCAGTTGTATAGCAGCAAAGTGCAAAGTTTCATCGCGATAGATTAAAAAACATGGGATATAGGCCAAAACCGACTTCGAGTTGTATGGCAGCTATAAGATATAGTGGTCCGATCCGGCCGGCTCCGACCAATGTGCTGTCCCCTGTGAATAATAAGTGTCTGTGCAAAGTTTTATCGCGATAGCTCAAAAACTGAGGGACTAGTTTGCATACATACAGACAGACAGACAGACAGACAGACAGACGGACATGGCTAGATCAATTTGTATTGTCATTCTAAGCATACTGGCAGTAACTTTTGGGGGTCTCAGACGCTTCCTTCTATGCGTTACAAACTTCAGGACAAACTTAATATACTATTTTCTTCGAAAAGAGTATAAAAACAAAAAAACAAGCAGCTTTGCCAATGTTTTCAAGCAGAAGGTCGACATTTACAAGTCCGCTTATGAAGAACGCAATTACAGTTTACGAGCACTTTATTCAATTTGCACAGACAATTTACATTTATTTCACTGCATTTTTTCATTCGCATTTATCAGTCAATTCAAGTGAATTTCGTTCACAAAACACAGGCACACGAATGAATCGTCCATTTGTTTACCAATTTCCGAGATATGCATTTTTAAATGTGTACAGACGACAAGACGACAATAAAATACTTAATTCCAAGAACTAGAATTAAAATCACTTGATTTGACAGACGTCTCTAAGGTTTTCATTTCGAAATATTATTGGCTTTGCAATTCTGGGTATACCAGTCTTACTTTTTATACCATTAACCCATTAAAAATGGGTAAGAAGTGTATAATGAAGTTGTGCAAAAGTAGGTAACAGGCATAAGGAAGCATCTCCGACCATATAAAATGTATATATTATTGATCAGTATCAACAGCCGAGATATTTAGTCCGTCCGTCTGTCTGTCTGTATGAACACGCGGATATCAGAGACTATAAGAGCTATATTTGGAATATAAGTTCTCGTAGTCCCGGGACAGATCAAGTTTATTTCAGTTTATCGATAACTCGTCCCGTTAAAAAGTTATCGATAAATTTCGTTTTCACACATGCGTTTTTGGACCATAACTTAAAAGTTATAATAGCTTGAGGCCTCAAATTTGGCATGTATAATCTCGAATATCACACATGTTACAAATATTTCACTTTCAGAGAACGCATTTTTGAAGTTATGACCTTGCAATTTGGTTTGGTCACACATTTCATAGCCAATGTTATATTCTTCAAATTTCAGGAAGATCGGACAATAAACACATAAGATATTTAAGATTTTACTTTACATTGTATGGGGCTCAGTGAAAAAGCAAGCTAACTGCTTAAACCGATTGCACTGCTTGAACTACAGCATGTGTATGTTTGTATGTATACACACTGATAGATTAGTAGGAATGAATGTAAGGACTGGGTTAAGGGTATCTCCTAGTCGGGCACACCCGACTAGAGCACTGTTACTGTTAAACTATGTACAAAAATGGTTTAAGATTGTTTTTTTCGGTAATTGCTTATGTTAAGCTATAATCGGATGAATCGTAGTTACAGTTTTGATTGAATATCAATTCGGTTCAGTGGCATGGAATATAAAATTGATCAGATTACTAAACAATTCAATCGTCGATAGCAAGTTCTTTTATTAAAAAGTTCTATTATTATGAAAGTTGAATTGCAAAATAACAATAAACAGCGCTGGCAGGTGGGTAAATATCCAACACGTTACACAATTTCAATGATATTATAGCTGTATTATAACCATTTTTGTGAACTGAAAACCATTTGTAGCTGCAACTTTTGTGCGGCTGTGGCTGTAATGGGTGAAACATTTTAAGTGCCTTCCCGCTACTCACACGCAACATGGTCCGACATTGTTGCAGATTGAACCCCTTTGTAGTAGTAGTAGTAGTAGTAGTAGTAGCAGTTGTTGTTGTTATTGTTGTTGTGGTAATTGCACTTTCGTTGCTTTATGAGCGACAAAGTCGTAAAACGTCATGCACATCATGCTGGTACTTAAATGTGTCCTGTTCTCTGATGCTGCACCAATTTTTGACTACCAACTCGGACAGTTTAGTGTTACATTTTTGCTCTCTCTCTCTCTCTGTCGCATACCCCCGCCCTGTCTCTCTCTCTCTCTCGCTCTCTCTCTCTCTGCCTCTGTGTCGCTCTTTTGCGGCATTAAACTATGCAACTGATTCCACAAAATGTTTTGAATGGCATCGCTTGTTAGTCAAGCTTTCGCTTTTTTGTTTGTTTTAAGTGGAGAACAAAAGCCGCATGCGACACACATACACAGGCATATGTGCATATGTGTTAGTGTGTGCATTTGTAGTGGAAGCGGAAATGTGTGCTTGATGTTTGGCTTTCATTGTTCTTGTGCGACGCCTACTGTTAAAAGTGAAAACTAAGCTGAATTGAAATCACATTAAAAAACAAAACAGCACTAAACAATGCGACAAAAATAAATTCTGATGATTTGCAATAGCATAGTGTGTGTTGTGTTTTGTTGCACTTGTGTGTGTGTGTGTGTGTGTGTGTGAACGGTGGCAAGCGTGTGTGTCACCGTCTCATTACTTTTGGGAACTGAGCTCAGCAGGCCTGTGGGTAAACAATTACTTCTGTGACAAATGGATTTCCTTTTGTTTTATTGAAAACATGTTTCGCCCCCCTGTACACACACATACACACACATGCACACAACACACACCACATATGAGCCACGTTGTTGGTTGGCAAACTATTTCAATTACAACTGTGTGACTGTGGGGACCACCACAGAACACGGCAGTTGGCAGTTTACCCATGCGAAACCTGCCACCTCATATTTACCCACCTCCTGCCATATCTCTCTCTCTCTCTCTCCCTCTCTATCTAGCTCTCTCACTCACTCACTTGCACTGCACCAGCAGCAGGCGCAACTTATTTCAATAACAAGTGCTTGCTGAGTGTGTGCGTGTGTGTGTGTGTGTGTGTGTGTGTTTATGTGTTTATGCGTGTGTGTGTGTGTGTGTGCCTGAAGTAAGGCATTTCCTTTTGCCCCGGCATTGAAATATTTATATGCAAATAAATAGTTTAGCGAGCTCTCAGCTTTGGTTGCGTTGTCATTCAACGTAACGTATACGCACGTATGCACATGCACACATACATACACACATACATACAGACAGGAGGGGGCGTGCTAAAAGCCAAGTCGTAAAACACACGCTTACACATACTCACATACACCCTCTGCACCGAAATACACACAACGCCCCAGTCTGGTATACTTGTATTATTACCCGTTAATTGTGCGTGGCATTTAATTGTTAATCTATTGTAATAGCTTTGGATGGGACACACCCTGTAAGCCAAAGAGTATGCCGGTCTATATTTGAAGTATTTTCCACCTGCATCAAATATTGTAATATTGATAAATAATATCGCCTAGGCGACTCTTTGATCAACCTATACTCTAATGATTATGATATTTATCTTAGCTCTATTCCAGTAACTTACTAAGTTAAAGACTAGGCGAAACTATGCAACACATTGTATAGAATCTCAAAAGCCGGAGCGAAACAAAAGTCTAATCTATGACTGAGGAAATAAATATTCATTTATTGCCAGGACAGAGTAGCAGGCACATCAGGGTACAGGGTATCTCTTGACTTTGCACACTAGAGAGTTTCTACTGTCGTTTGTGAGCCTCTAATGACAAACAAGATTAGAAATTGTAGTTTGCGTTAGGTGATGTGCTTTGAAATATTACTTGGTAATTAGAATTAATTAGTTGGCATTTTAGATACTGAGTAACAAAATCAATAAAATCCTAACGATACGAGTCAACATCAACACACACCTTTCATATCTATTTAACTGCATAAATGCTTGTGTGCTTATGGAATTTCGTATCCAAAATAATTTAGTTTAAAGTAAAGTTATTTGCAACATACATTTTCAGAGCATATGCAGTGAGCAATTCAATTTGCGTTATTTTGCACTGGGAAAACTCAATTAAAATGCTGTGTCCAAATAAATACACTTAAAAAATCGTATAATAGCATTACAAACAAATAGCCGTCAGGTTTTCAAAAGAAAAACCGCTAATAGTCAAAAAGTTATCAAAAAAAAGCTCGTTTTTACGACAGAGCTATTGAAAAAGTTATATTAATAGTAACATAAAAGAAAAAATCGCTAAAGGAATTTTTTTTATCGTTTCAAATAAAGTACATAATTTACATTTATTTAATATTTGTGATCTGATCTGCGCTCTTGTATGTTGACGCTAAATTCTTGGGAAAGGTTGCTTAGTCACTTTGTCTTTTTTGGATCTATGAGACAGAGATTTATAGCTGTAGATTGTGGGAATCGTGCCTTTATGCTTCTATGCAAGAAATTTCTTTTATTAAGATTTGTAAAGAGTTGAATTCTAGGGGCAGGTGGGAAAGGACATTTTGAATGAATTATGTTTAATCTGACTAGATCAGCAATGACGCCAATTAAATGTAATTAAACTAATAAAATGTAAAAAATACAATATTTAACTCTGAATATGTATTCCATGTTCCATGTTTAAGAAAATAATACAAAAAAAACATAAATAAACATTGACACATACGAGTTGCACATGAAAATAGTTTGCGAAAAGCTCGTGAAAATGATGCATTTGCATCCAAAGTAAATATTAGGTGGGTATACAGAAATTGCGCATAAACATAGTTACGCTGTTGACTTTCATTACCTTGCGCAAATAGCGAAAAAGTCATTAAAAATTTTAATGAAGAAACTTTTTTCTTTTGTTTCCGGCATCGGCGTCGTCATCGTCATCGTCGTCGTCATCTTAAACATCGTTGTCACTGTCGCCACCGCTTTAATTTTCTATTCAAATTTTGTTTTGTCTGCAGTTCTTCGCTATATGCTCGCATATTGTTAATCAAAATCAAGCCAAGGCAATCCAAGCCGAACATATCCAGCGAGTGCTGCCAGGAGTCCCAGCGACTAGCGACTAACGCCTGGCGCCTGCTTTATGATTTATTAGAGCGATAAAATGATGAAATTAAAATTGATTTAAATAATAAGGAAGTGGGCCAGCGTCGTCCAGCGGCAGCCAGATGCTGCAGACGACAACTAACGCCACTTCATCTGACAGCCAACAAATGCCCCGTCGCGTTTTCTTGTTTTGAGCCACGATTATTTGCCTGTTTGTTGTTATTGTTATTGCAAGAATTTTATTTCCGTCAATGCCAAAAGTTAGCCATGGCCGCAACGTTTGCTTGGAAGGCGCCCCGGCTAACACCAAGAGTGAAAACCTACTAATTTATGCTAATAAGTCAACAGCGAAGGCGTCTAGGGCCGTTTCCGTCGTCCAACACGGCGTATGATTAACCTAAATGCTATACTTGTCGTCGCTGTCGTTTTGCCGTCCGTCCCGCTGTCAAACGGCGTTTTACATTTAAAATGGCAAAAACTAAAAAATAACGCTCACGGCTTTGAGTAGACGGAAAAAAGGTCCTCGGTCCCAGTGCGTCCTTGTGTGTTTGTTTATTTGGCCCATTCAAAAGGGCAACTAATTTTGTTTAACTGTAATAGCACGAGCCCAAAATAAAAGGCAAAATGTCAAACTTTTGTTCGATCAAATAGCTAAAGCTTAATTGGAGAAAACAACTGTACAAACATGAAGAGCAATTAAAGGTTTGCCCAGATCAAATCCTCTACTCAAGGACACTCTATACAAGTAAGCCCATATTCAATGTCGTACACTTTAAACGCACCGTTGGCTGACTGCGAATCCTTCCTTCCTCTCGAGGGTGCCTGCTGCACCCAGCAGCAGCTCCTGTTGCTGTTACTGTGGAATGCAATTTCTCGTTTCACTGCCTGCTGCTGTTGTTGTTGTTGTATTCTTGTTGTTGGCTTCGTTGGTATTTTTAGTATTTTTTATGTTTTTTTGTTGTTCCTTATATGTTGCTTGGTATCCTGTCGCTTGTGCTTGTATGTTGCGTGTTACTCGCGTTGCGGTCGAAATTGAATTTCACTTGGTAAATATATTAGCATGATTAATCACTTAACGAAGCAGCCTCTTTCACAGCGACCGCACTAAAAGAGCATCAAGTGAAGTATCCTTGACTTGCTCTTTTCAACATTTGTGTACGAAATCCTTGTTAATTGCTGATATAATTGAAAATATTAGTCCAATGCTAACTTGGAAATCTTTGAGCCTTTTTTCAACAGCATTCTGCTTTTACACACACGCAGACAAAGAAATTTCTCATTAATTATTATAACAATGCAAACCATTAAAATCTTAACATTTTATTTTTAGCTTAACTAATGCAAGTCGTATTTTAGTGTATGTTTAACTATTTGCATTAATATCTAAAGTTTAATAAGACTTTGATATAGAAGTTCGTTTTAAATAAATTTAGTTTTAAAACCATTACATTCGCAATGAATTTTCTAATGTTCTCGTTAACAAAAACAAAAAACTATATACAACATTTTTTTGAAAAATATTGCAATTCGAAACTTTGCGTTATTATCTGTCATTATGAAATAATTAAAAAGATGTGTCACATTATGTGCAATATTTTTGCAGATAAAATGTTTGTGTAAACTATTGTACGAGTGTATTATTCCAACAGTATTTGCATTAGATTTTTTAAATTAATAAACACTTTTGCACCGTTTATTTGCACTAATTTAATTACAGTCCAATTTGCTATAGGCTTTAGCGCTTTATTCATTCACTCGGTCGCGAGCCGAATTCATTCACAACTATCTGGCGATTGCGAACGCGGAAGAAACGCGTGCTGAACGTCCCTGTTGTAACTAACGCGAGTGAATAGCTTCAGAAAGCACGCACAACTTGGCAAAAGCGGCGGCGACAGAACTTCCCAAGACAACGGCTAGCGACTAACGGACTAACGGTGCCGACAGCAGCGAGGATAACGGCAACGGCAACGGCAACAACGACGGTGTTCAGCTTCGTGCTTGGCACTGAATGACGAGCCCAAACATTCGCTGCCACTAAAGAACCTCAAATCGAGGCGCGCACCAAAACACGAGGACGATGATGGCAGCTCAGCCTGCAAGAAGCTACCATCGCACTGTTCGTACGACAACACATACACACACAGACACACACACACACACACACACACGCATACACATGCATACATGTTTATATTTATTGCAACGGTACTTCTGTTAGCACACTTCTGTGTGTTGCGCTCGGCATCAGCACGAACGCCGGCAAAGCACACAGCTTACGAATTGGCGCCAAAATTCTGCTGGGCAGCGCGCAGGCGTGAAACTGTTATACGCCTATTGCACGCAGTGCATAGCACAGTTATGGCCAGGTCCGTTTCAGCGCAGTGGTGGAAGTCTAATTACATACATACATACATATACTTACTGCATTGAATTCATATGTCTTTTCAAATTCTTAGTTACACACTCAAGTAGATTTGCTACCGGCTTGTTCTCAAAATATCAAGTAGAATATATTCTTGATTCCAAAATCAACACATTACTTTAACAATTATAATAACTAAAAGTCGTGATCAAGTATAAATTACTTAATCTGAGCAGTTTTGTACTTAAATTAAAAGTAAGCTTTAAACGCATCGAATCGCGATCGCAAAGCCGAATGTTACAAAGAATGTGTTATGCTTTTAAGCGACTTGGTGTACATATAAATTAATAAATGATCCGCTGACTAGTTAAAATGTTTTTCGTCTTAAAATTTTTTTATTTAGCTCATTGTACATATTATTTATGTTGTTTTTCCGCAGCTGACAAAGAAGTCATGACTCTCAACGTTATATTTGTTGTAGATGTTGTTGTTAAGCTGACTTCCATCCTTTGCTGAAATACAAAACATAAGAAATAATTTACAGAATTAATAATTATAAGCGAAATGTTAAAACACTTTTGTCAACTACATTTATTTAAACATTCTAATAATTACATTGCAATGTGCTCGAAAAGTTTACTCATGTGTTACATTTTTTTGTTGTATAGATGAATTCAGCAATTCTGATTAGTTCAGGATACCTTTTCAGATATTAACCACAATCCAGACGATACGAGGATGTAATGTCCAATGGTGTCATATATCCTCATTCAATGTACTGCTAATGTAGAGCTCCTCCTCTAGCGGCTCGGGCTCGCAGGCAACAGGTGTTGATGTAATTTGAATCATAATTGTGGCATATGTATCCTCAACAGCTACTAGTGGATTAAAGCGGAGGACTGACATGCAGGCAGCAACGGCCAGGAGCAGCAGCAGCAGCAGCTGTTGTGAATATTGCATCATGACAAATGTCAACCACGATAGCCGATAGTCGATAGTCGTCGATAGCCAAAACGTAACTGTGCGAAAAGTGATTTGTGCATTGACCAGGCCCAGTAGTACCCTAGTAGTGGCCTACTACACGAATCGAGTACACGGCACCAATCAAAATGGCACACCAGGACTCAAACACGAGCTGAAGACTTGCCCACTGGTTACCATTCGTGTTGTTGCTGCTGATGCACCGAGTCGCGATTATGAAGATATATATAGTTAATTTATCGTAACAGGTAGCAACAGCAACTCAAAACCGCAGAACACCCACGGACAGCTGCGTATACGTCATATACTTTATACATATTTCCAGAAAAAACTGCATTCTGAAATAAAGCTCAATCGGGATTGTTAACAGTTCGTTTTTATACCCTGAACCCATTTAAAATAGGTAAAAAGGGTATAATGAAGTTGTGCAAAAGTATGTAACAGGCGTAAGGTAGCATCTCCGACCATATAAAGTATATATATATATAGATCAGTATCAACAGCCGAGTCGATCTAGCCATGTCCGTCTGTCTGTCTGTATGATCACACGGATATCAGAGACTACAAGAGCTAGATACTTCATATTTGAAATATAAGTTCTCGTAATCTCGGGACATATCAAGCTTATTTCATTTTATCGATAACTCATCCCGTTCAAAAGCTATCGATAAATTTAGATTTCAGACTAGCGTTTTTGGGACATAACTTCAAAGTTATAAGAGCTAGAGGCCCTAATGTATAATCTTGAATAGCATACACATATAACAAATATTTCACTTTTTGGATACCACCCCCCAATCCCCCCAAAAGTTCAAAAACTCATTTTGGGAGGTACGACCTTGCAGTTTGTTTTGGTCACACATATTATTGACAATTGTATGCCCTAAAAATCAATTCAATAAGATCGGACAATAAACACAGAAGTTATTTAAGATTTAACTTTCCATTGTGTGGGGCTCAGTGAAGAAGCAAGCTAACTGCTTAAACTGCTTGTACTGCTTGCAGCATGTTTGTGCTTACGTGTGTGCACACTGATAGGCAAGTATAAATGGATGTATGAACTGGGTTCAGGGTATCTCCTAGTCGGGCACTCCCGACTGGAGCACTCTTACATGTTGTACTTATAATTTTAACATAAGTATTTCGTACGTAATTCCAGTATTATCGGCACAGACATAATTCTAACACCGTTAGTTAGTTGATTTGCGTACGTAATACTTAATGGCAGTGGAGTATATATAACATCAAACGGCATCAAATATAGCTAAGCTGTTCATAAACTATAGTTAAGTATTAAGAGTATTACCATATGACCAAATGGCGATTCGTTTATGCATATTTACAAAAACACACACGTTTCTAAAAAGAATTTAAAGACAAATGTTGGAAGAAAGTGTTAAAGTGTTAAAGGCTCCAGACCGTAGAAATGCCCCATGAACACTTTAAACTCACATTCTTACAACTAACAAATAAACCAACAAAAATCATAATTAAGTGGCCAGATCAACAATGCAAATTTTTTTAATTTTTATTCTCTTTTATTATTATATTTATGTCGACAATGTTTTCAGCTCCCAAAATGTGACATGAACAAGCTCCTTGAACGGTATTTAAAAAGTTGTTAAACAAACTTTGATATTAAATACTCAGGTGCTTAAATTGTGTGAATGCCTTTCACACATGCATGCCACCATGCAAGCATCCTGCCACATACGCACACACACACACACACACACACGTAACACACACACACACACACACACACACACACAAGATACTGTAGTATGTTGACGTGCGTAGCTTTGGCTGTTGACTGCATTTTTTGTTCAGTGTTTATTGCATTTTACCCGAGTTAATTATAATGTTTACGTCACGGAAAAAGTGAAGAAATCTCCTATTTAATATTGCTTTGCAATAAACAAGTCCACAGCATGCAAAACAAATCTTTGAATATTTGTTCCAGTTAAACACATCTCAAATGCAAAGCTCTAAACTAGAAATTAAATTTTGTTAGAAATTTGCATTGAAAACATGTTGTTTTGACAGAGTAGAAAGAGTAGATGTTTGTGTTTAAATAATTATATTTCAATAAATGGCAATATATTTCCGGTAACAACAACAATATTTATACCAATGATTTTATTAAAGCCATTTCATTTTTATATGGTGTTTTTTTGCCTATATTTAATTTTCATTTTCGATGTGCTGAAGATTGCATGCTCTTCTCGAGTCTATGAACAAATTTCACCAGCTTTAATCTTACGCTTTTGCGATCCACTCGGTTCCGACAAATGAGCTGTCCCTTGGAATAATAAATCTCTGTGCCAAGTTAAATCGCGATAGCACAAAAACTGAACGATTAGTTTGCATACATATAGACATACAGTCGGATGTGGCCAGATGAATTTGTTTTGTCATACGCAAAGAGCTGGGCGGGGTCTCCCACAATTTCTTCTATGTACTAAGTATTTTCTTCGAAAAGCGTATAAAAACTTATTTACGAGATAATAATTTTCGATTCAATGAATTGTACACAGCATTATTAATGTTGAGCGTTCCATGAAAAAAATAGACACAACAAATCATTGATGCAAAAGTTTTACAGTAGTTCACTGTTTGGCAAAAAATTGAATGTAATCTAAAAGTGCATGTTGAATATAAAAAAATAAATAAATAAAATTCAAACTCAGAACCAATTTCAGCATACTTTTGCCAGCCACATTTATTTCACAGCTTGCCAACATAGTCAACAAGAACAAACAAATCAAAGCGCTTTAACTTTGAACCTACTTTAGCACTCTAAAAGAAATATGCAAAATGAGAACTGGGTAACTGATGGCAGAATGCCAGTCTGCAGCACAATTGAAACGGATTTAAAATGCATAACATCAATTATACAAAGTTTTCTTAATTTTCTCAAGTTCATAATTCAAATTGAGGTTCATACGCATGCAAGCTCTTGCAAAGGCCAACAGCACCAAGGACAAAAGCCAAAAACTTGCGACGGCTCACACACACACACACGCACACATTCACACAGATGTGCACTGGGTGTGCATTTGTTTATTCCTCGATTGCGTACAAACATTTGCATTTACAAAAGACAAGCTAAAAGCATTGCCAACGCCAGGACTGGCTCTTTGCATATGCGATTGCAAATGTGTGTCAAAAGTGTGCCTGCCGCATGCAGACGCAGATGCAGACCTGCCTCCATCTTCGTCTCGGTCTTGATGTTGCAACTGGCAATTGGGATCTACCGGCAGTAAGCAGCAAGCAGCACACATTTTATCTATGTAAATTTTGCACTTCCTCAGAAAATTATTCAAATTATTTGCAAAGCTTCAGAACGCAGCTGAAATCAATGCAAGCGGAAACAGATAGAAGCAAAATGGCGTCATTTCTAACAAAACTTTACTTATCCACGAGCAGCATAAAACACGTAACATGTTACATGTAGCAAGTGGCGAGTGGCAAGTGGCAAGAGGCAAGTGTCAGGTGGCAAGTAGTACAGCCTTGGCCGCTTTGCAGCTCATCATCTAAATTGCTGTGTCTTTGCTTAGAGCCAACTCAAGCATACCAAATACACACAATATTTGCCACAGTCATCAATCACCAGCTCTTGGCTTCATGGCTTGTAATCCTTTAATATTATTAAATAATTAACACACGCATATTGTGGCTTGTTTACGATTTTGACAACAACACAACGCCGAGCAGCTCAAGCTCTAGCCGCACGAGGATTTATGTAGCTCTGCGGGGATTCAGTCATCAAAAGATAAACGCAATTATAGCGCAGTTAGATGATAACAGCGGATGGGGATGGGGATGGGTGCAAGTAAATAAAGACAATGCCGCGGTGCTAAACATGCAAATTAGCATGCAAAAGTTTGACACTGACGAGCCAAACGAAGGAGTTAGACTTCCTTTTAAGCCAAATTTGCATATTTAAATGGCTTAAATGCGGCACTTGGCACTCGGGCTGTTCGCAACATGCAGAAGCTCATCCTGTGCCCTGTCAGCGTCTTGTTGTCACGTTTCTCTTGGCTCATAAAAGTAAGATTGAATTTTGAGCGGACGCACGACAAACGACTAAATGCGAAAGGGGCAAGGGGCAAGGGGCAAGGGCAACGAGGTGTTCCGAGGACGGGGCTAGTTGTGCTGGCTTTGCATGTCTAACCAGAAAGTTTACATGATTGCGGCGCTGTCTGCGCTTAATAGGCCAAATGAACTTGAACCCGGGCAAAGATGAAGTCGACAAGCCGTCAGTTTCCAGCTAAATTGTTGCACACGCGTGTGGTGAAAGTTACTGTAAAAGTTTTTGATCCTGCCGCAGCAACCGGAAGTTATTAACGAACGAGCTAGATAGCACGTGAATGTGCTGGTATGTGTCACATTCTCATTGAGCAGGAAATTAAATTTATGCTCGTTATCACATAAATTATTTCGAATTTTATACTGCTCGAGTCTTCAAATTTCTTTCTACAAGATTTTTATCCCGGCATAAAGTGTTTCTTTTTACTGCATTTTAATATTTTTTAATATGCTATTTTAATATGCTTTTGTGGCATCTCATCTGAACTTTTCTAATCCTATGCATAGCAAATTTAATTCGACTTTAAATAGTTTCTTAGTACTTGAGACTGATAGAAAAGATTGCATCTATACAATTTAAAAATTTAAAAAGAACAAGTTGCGTATACGCAAAGATGTGCAATCGAAAACTCAATAATACAACTAAGTTACTTACAAGCACAAGACTCTTAACACAAATTACTCAATATCGCAAATAAATACCAAATTACAGAAGATTTTTGGCATTGGCCACTTGACTGACATTTAAGCTTATTAGGAATAACTAACAAGCCTTGGTTGTACATTAAGCCAGGATAAGCCGGCTTAGCAAGCAAGCATGTGTGCCCACATTCACAAAATACACACACACACACATAGTCAGTTATTGATCATATCAATTCACTTTAACTTGGCCGAAATCTCAGCAAAGTGTTTTGCTCTCAAACTCGTAGCATTCCTTGGCAAAGAGTCAAAGAGTATTTGAAGGATGCGAGCAGAGCAAATAAATCATACTGCCAAAGGCAACCAAACAACAACTCAATCGTCGACCAAAGACATCCTCGATGAAAACGCGCAATGATAAATCGAAAATATTTTTAGTTGTTTACACAAAGCACGCAGTCGACAACTGACCAGACCAACTGGACGGCAACAGAAACTGTCGCACAGCAGATCTTCCTGTCCGGCAGTCAATGGAACGCTACTTCACAAACTCCAACCACTCGACCCGACCGTCGACACTCAGTTTGCGGGGCAGTTGCTTAATGAACGTGCAAACAGACGAGCAAACAGGAGATTATGCTGCCACTGGACAGAGCCTGTGGCACAGCCATGGAGTCCACCTCCCAGCCAAAATTGTTGTGTAAACATCTTGAGCGTCCTTGTCCACTTGTAGCCGTCCGTCCGTCCGTCCGTCCGTCCGACCCGGCCCCATCCGGACGGCATTCAAGCGTTAATTGTCTGCGTGATTTAAGCGCGCACCGCGCCCATTCTGGCCGCCAAGAATAATTGCTTTTTGATTGAGTTCAATGTACATGGGGGTT
The DNA here is from genome assembly GCA_035042425.1 of Drosophila flavopinicola. Lineage (NCBI taxonomy): Eukaryota > Metazoa > Arthropoda > Insecta > Diptera > Drosophilidae > Drosophila > Drosophila flavopinicola. The sequence goes on from JAWNLL010000166.1 coordinate 2,257,639, forward strand.
GCTCCGGCCCACAGAGTTCAACTTAAATGCTCAAAAACGCTTCACTCGTCCATCGCCAGCGACACATTCCAGCAGCTCTCGCATAAAATGTTCTATCCGCAGGAGCTGGCACGTCCACGGGCACGTCCTCCGCTTTATGGGAATTACATCAATGAAGCTGGCCCTCGTGAGGCATGCTGCAGGCAGAGCAGAGGACTGATACTACCTTATCTTAAGGCGTACTGTGCCTACTCTTCAGTACATGGCATTCGCTTCTTGACAGATCCTAAGCTGCGTCCGTTTGAAAGGTGAGCACTACTTGTATTTCATATTAAAATTTATAAAGCGCGTAAGTGATGAATTGTCTTTTTTTAAGTAAATGACAATAATTTGGGCCATTAACTTAACTATAAGAATATGTCAAAATATTCATAGTAAAAAGTGTTGGCAGAACAAGTAAACTTTAGATTTTTTACAACTCGAAACGAAACTACATATTTATAGTCTTTTCGAAGAAAATAGTATATTAATTTTGTGCTGAAGTTTGTAACGCATGGAAGGAAGCGTCGAAGACCCTTAAAAATTACTGCCAGTATGCTTATAATGGCAAGACAAATTGATCTAGCCATGTCCGTCTGTCTGTCTGTCTGTCTGTCTGTCTGTCTGTCTGTCTGTAGTATGCAAACTAGTCCCTCAGTTTTTGAGCTATCGCGATAAAACTTTGCACAGACACTTTTTATTTCTGGGGACAGCACATTGGTCGGAGCCGGCCGGATCGGATCACTATATCTTATAGCTGCCATACAACTCGCAGTCGGTTTTGGTCATAAATCCCATGTTTTTAAAGCTATCGCGATAAAACTGTGCACAAACACTTATTATTCAAATGTACAGCACATTGGTCGGAGCCGACCGGATCGGACCACTATATCTTATAGCTGCCATACAACTGAAAATTGGGTTTGGCCATATATCCCATGTTTTTGAAGCTATCGCGATGAAACTTTGCACATGTACTTATTATTCAAAGAGACATCACATTTATTGGAGCCGGCCAGATCGGACCACTATATCTTATAGCTGCCATACAACTGGAAATAAATTTAATATTTCAATAGAAAATTTAATTTCAAATGATATCAATTTTTACAGCTAATAAAAGTGATTCAGTTGGCAGAGTGAAAATTGCCTAAAGGTTCGAAAAGAGTATAAAATCTTCGGCACGCCACTTGTTTTAAGCCATTTGGATATTATGAACAATAGATACACATTATGGTTGTAGGATACCCAATTGTTTATGCAAGCTGCTGGAAAATTAATATTGTAAAAGACTAAGGTATTTACTATTGATTGCTTCAGGTTCATATGGCTGCTGATTTTAGTTGCCACCTTTATTTGCACCACTATTGTCTATGTTGACCTCACCGAATTGTATAACTCGGCCCGTGTGCACACAACCATTGAGAACAGCATGCAGCCAGTATTCTTTGTGCCATTTCCGTCTGTGGGCCTCTGTCCACGCAGCCGCATCAATTGGCCAAAAATGCGTCAGGAGGTGCCAGATTATTTTCTGGGCACCAATGTCACCAGGGAGAAGAAGGAGCTATTTAAACTCTTCTTTACTGCTGTCTCGGCTGCACACTTCAACGATCTGAGGAGTCTGAAGAGCTTCTTTGAGAACGAAACGCTTGCAGCCAGTGTCGACCAGTTGGATGAGTTGGATATCTCAAAGGTGTTGGAGTATGTGAGTGTACAGTGCAGTGATTTATTTTCGGTTTGCAGCTGGAGGGGCAAGCCGCATGATTGCTGTGAGATATTTGAGCTGCAACACACCGAATTGGGTATTTGTTGGGTCTTCAATTCGGTAGTTAGTACACAGACACGACATCGTGAGGTGAGTGCTGAAGACCATTGATAGGCAGCTCTTAACTCAGTCATTTATAGAAGATCGACAAGTACTATCCGCGCCGCACTGCACAATCCGGTCCGGGCAGTGGCCTGGAAGTGTACATACGCCTAAACAAAAGCATTGCTAAGCCCGGCATACGCGGCATATACGCAATGGTTAAACAGCCGCAACAGTGGAGCGAAGGAGCCCGCTTGTTACCCCACGACTCGCAAAATAAGATCAGTGTGACTCCTCGCTTCACCGGCTCGGATTCAAGGACGCGGGTTCTAGCGGCAAAGAACAGACGTTGCATCTTCCCCGATGAGATCGACGATCCGTACTACAAGAATCTGCCCGGCTTTCTCTACTGGCGTGGCAACTGTCGCTCAAGATGCCACCAGGAGTATGTGGTTGACCAGTGCAGATGCTCACCAGCGCTGTTCTTTCCACGCAGCCAAGAAGGCAAGTACAGACTTAAGATTGGATTGACTTGCATTTAAGTAACTTTTTACTCCGCTACAGACAACTTTACGGATTGCAAGCCATCGGACTTCAAATGCCTATACGACCACCGAGGTAAGTACTATTATCACATTTATTACATTCGTAAAATATAATTGAATAATATTGCTTTGAAGTGACATTTACCGTGGAGCGCCTTCCTCTGCAGCAGGAATACGTTGATGATGTCTTCGAGAATAGCATGACCTGTGACTGCCTCAACAGTTGTTCTCAGCTAGTTTACGATACCATCCACAGCAGCAGTGTTATAGAGTTCGTAGACATTTCTATATTTATACTCTCAAGAGAGATCTCAGCTTGAGTGTAATTGACGTGTTTTATTGTGCTCTGCAACTTTTATTTTTTCTTAACGCTGTTAAAGCATTTAATTATCTAAAAGTTACCCAATATTGTGGTCAAGTGATAACGCTTTGGTTTTTGTGCAAAGTTTTATCAGCTGTGCATAGAATAATAGCAATTATTCAATTTATTAACGCGGCGTCAGTTCTGCACTTGTTGTTTGTGTTCTTTTTTTCGTCTGCTTATCTTGTTTCGGTGCTTTCGTTTGCAAGCATCTGTTTGTGCGTGTGTTCGCCTGTGCATATTCTCTTTGTGCGCCGCGCTCACCTACACTTGTTGTTATTGTTTTGTTCTTCACACGCATTATTATTTGTGTATTGACTCTAGTTTTGAGTTAAACTTGAGTGCTTTTTTTTTGTTGCTTCAATTTCTACGCCTCTCTTTGCTTTGCGCTCTCGCAAATTTCTGTATCATATTTGTGTAATTTATTAGACCCCAGTAGTCAATATGTCGTGCTGCAAACTTAATTGCACTTTTAAGCAGGCTGATGATGCTGCACAGCCACAATTTATTTTCTGTTGGCTGTGTGATAATATTATGCATGCTAAATGTGCAGGACTTACTGGTCGCGAATGTGACAAAGTCACCGCAATTGCTAAAAAAGGCAGCGGTGGCTTGAAATGGTCGTGCCCAGTATGCATAGACATACAAACTGACTTCTCACGCATGTATAATTCCGTGAGAAATCAGTTTACTAAATTGCAAACTGTGGCTAAGCTTCTTGCGAATGATTTCGAATCAAGCGCTGAACTGCTTAGCCAATATAAATTTGAGTCCCCCCTGCTCGCCAGCTAGAGCGAGTCGCACTTCTTAAGTGTGCCTGTATCTGTGCCGCCTTCTGCTGCCCAGTGTACTCCGACTCTTTTGGCAACTCCAAAAAATGTGGACGTTTCGCCAATACTTTCTTTGTCTCCTTCTCCATCCCTCCAAATTACTCCACTACCAAGCACAGTGGATCCTATCATACCCCCTTCTGTAGATCTGTCAACATCGGTGCGAGTTGTTTCTCGGCGGAAACGCAGAACAACTCATAGCCCGATTACAAATGGAATTAGCAACAATTCTAATATTGCAATTTCAGCGCAACCACCAGTTTTAAATGTGATTGCCCCTAGGAAGCAAGTTTTTATATCTAGGCTTGCTTCTGATACTACTTCTGACTCTATAGTCTCATACATTGCTAGCAAAACTATCGCTAGCGTATTAGTCACCAAATTTAATTTTTCTTCACCTCGTGAAATAGCGTCTTTCAAAATAAGTGTTCCAAATGACACTTTCCACATAATTTGTGACCCGAAATTTTGGCCACCACACATGATTGTTCATGAATTTAAGCCAAAAATTCGAAACATCCCTCCACCTGTCACACTTCCAGCTGGTAGTTCAGCATCCAGCAATCCCTCAAAAAACTGAATTTTGATTTAACTACCATTCAATATCAGAATGTTAGAGGCCTTATGTCTAAACTTAAAAGTCTATTCTCAAATAGCACATCTTTTGAGTCAGATATTATCGCTTTCTCTGAAACTTGGTTAAACACTACTGTTTCTGATTGCGAGATTTTTTCAAATAATTTTAATATCTATAGACGTGACCGGCCGACTAGAGGTGGTGGTGTTCTAATTGCCATTAAAGCCACGCTCCAATCTGAACTTTTTAATTTTACTATGCCCGCTGATGTAGAAATTGTTGCTGCTAAAGTAATATTCCCATCAATGGCTCTTTTTATTACTTGCTCTTATATCCCTCCCTCTTCTGATATTCAAGTTTATATGAGACACATATCTTATATCAGAGAAGTTTCTACCCATGTGCGTGATAATGACCTTTTTGTGGTTTTAGGCGATTTTAATCTGCCAAATATCATATGGTCATTTTTCAGCAGCACAAATTATCTTATTCCGTCAGCTCAGCATGATTTTATTGATGGCATGTTTGATCTTTCGTTGTTTCAGATCAATTCAATTCATAACCAATTGAATAGAATACTTGATCTCGTTTTTATCAACGACTGTCCCAGTGCTTCTGTGTCTAGGTCACCTCCAGTAACTGTCCCTGAAGATTCTTACCATCCCACTATAGAAATTTCTCTTTTCTTTTCAAAAGCTTCCGCCTTACCTTCACCAACCTCAAATATGCCAATATTTTGTTTTCGTAAGGGGAATTACACCCTACTTAATCAGCTTATTTATTCAACTGATTGGTCTTTTTTAGACAATGCTGTTGATATAGATGTAGCTATTAAAAGATTCTACGAAAACATATATGCGCTCTTTGACGTTTGTATACCAAAATACATTCGAACATCTGGTTTGAAGAAACCACCATGGTTCACGCCAAGACTTTCTTATTTAAAAAACCAAAAATTAAAGTGTTTTAAAAAATTTAAGAAGTCTGGCTCCAATTTCGATTTGTCTAAATATTCTATAGCCAAGTCAAACTTTTTTCTTCTAAACTCTCAATGCTATGAGAATTATCTTGCTCGCTGCAAACGTCAGTTTAGTCAGGATCCTAAACAATTTTACAACTTTGTGAATTCCAAGCGCAAATCTTCTGGTTTGCCTTCTTCGTTTTTTCTTGGGATAGAAAAAGCTAGTAATGATTCTGCTGCTTCTGACCTATTTGCTAAATTTTTTCAGTCAACCTATTCCTCTGTCACCCCTACTAATGTGTCTTATCATTTTCAAATTTCGCCTTCTAACCACCTATTTACCCCAACCATCTCTAACACTTCACTTCTATCTTCTATTAAATATCTAAAATCTTCTTTCTCTCCAGGGCCTGACAACATCCCTAGTTGTGTGCTCAAGGAGTGCTGTAATTCGCTTATTCAACCATTGCTAAAGCTTTTTAATCTATCCCTTGATTCTGCAGTCTTCCCATCTATATGGAAGGAACGTTTGTGATTCCTTTACATAAAAAAGGTGGGAAGTCAGATATTTCGAATTATAGAGGTATTGCAAAGTTATCAGCCATCCCAAAATTATTTGAAAAAATCCTTACTTCGACTTTGCAACATCTCTGTAAGTCGATTATTTCCCCTGCCCAACATGGTTTTATTAAGAGTCGGTCCACTTCGACCAACTTGCTTGAATTTACCTCCCTGGTAAATGATGCATTTCTATCGAAAATGCAAACTGACGTTATATATACTGACTTCAGTAAAGCATTTGACTCTGTTAACCATGATATATTGCTATATAAGCTTGATTGTTTAGGATTCCCTCCCTCATTTCTTTTATGGATTGCCACCTATTTGAAAGGTCGCACTCAAAGAGTATTGCTTAGGTCGACTACCTCGAAAATGGTTCAAGTTACTTCTGGTGTACCTCAAGGTAGTCATCTTGGACCTTTATTGTTTACTCTTTTCATTAATGACCTGCCTTCGATTGTATCACACTCTCGTATTCTTATGTACGCAGATGATGTGAAACTTATTTTTTCGTACACCGATCCCTTGTGTCATACTCATCTGCAAGATGATTTGAACTCTATGCAGCGCTGGTGTTCGGCCAATCAACTGCAGCTAAATTGTTCAAAATGTATGTTCATGACTTTTAGTCGGACTAGACCCTACTTAACCACTTATACGATTGACAATGTTCCATTGCAACGTATCTTTACAGTTAAAGATCTTGGAGTCATTTTTGACAACAAGCTTAACTTTAATATGCATATGTCGACTATCACTAATGAGGCCAGAGGTGTACTTGGCTTTATTAAGCGTTGGTCGAAAGAATTTAACGATCCTTTCACCACAAACCTGCTATATGTTTCTTTAGTTCGTCCTATCCTTGAATACTGCTCATGTATTTGGTGTCCGCAGTACCAAAACTTCCAAGAGCGTATAGAATCCGTGCAGAAGCAATTTCTGCTCTTTGCCTTACGTGGACTTAACTGGGATCCCAATCTCCGTTTGCCATCGTATTCCAGTAGGCTGTTACTTATTAATCTTCCGTCGTTACTTAACCGTAGAACAACGCTTGGTGTTGTCTTCCTACACAAGTTAATTAACGGCGACATAGACTCTTCCTTTCTGTTAGCTCGCCTAAACTTTTTTGTGCCTAGTAGGCCAACAAGAAACTACGTCCCCTTGATTTTACCTTCATGCACGACTGATTACGCTTTGCACAATCCTCTTCGTGTTCTTTGCAAGGACTACAACAAAGTGTTCCATGTCATCTCGGTTGAGCTCTCTCTCCCACTAATAAAATCTTATATTCTTTTGTATTTACGGGACACCTCTGCCCGTGTTTAGTTAAATCTATTTTCCCTTTTCTTTCTTTATTTCCCTCCTTTATTTTTCTATATTCTCTCTCTATCTTCTATCTTTCACTTTATAAAATACTTTCTAATATATACTAACTCATTAACTACTTAACAAATTTTTATTGATTTTTGGTTTGATTGGGTTTTTTCTGGGTTTCCCCAATCCTTGCAACAAATGTTGGACCAATGATTTAATTTTGCTATTGATATCCCCAGAGCCTAACGTAATTTTAACTTTATTTCTTTAATTTAATATGTTTACGATTTTAAATTTATTTAAATTCTTGTATATACATTAAAATTTTTTTATAATTTTATATAAATTCTTTTGTGTCGACTGTCAGTAGTCGACAATAAATAAAAATAAAATAAAATAAAATACCGAAGACTCATAGTATATTGGTTTTGTCGAATGTCCGTCAGGCCGTCCGTCTGTCCGTCTGTCCGTCTGTCTGTCTGGATGAACGCGCGTATTTCCGAAACGATATTAGATAGACTCTTGAAATCTTTTACGTTATGATTATAGCTATCTGCTTCAGATCAAGTTTATTCCAAATTTATGCCACGCCCACTGGGAGGCTGGCAAATCGATAGCATGTCGATACACCTCAAATCACAAATCGATTAAACGTGAATAACTCCCACAATTTTGAAGCTAGAGTAATCAAATTTGGTAGGTATATTGCTGGTGACCTCCCGAAAAAATTGGATCCTAGGTTAATCGGCCACGCCCATTATTACGCCCACCAGCCCCCCTCCAAAATTAATTTGAAATGCTTATATCTCCCGCAGTTTTAGAGCTAAAGTCACCATATTTGGAATATATATTACTGGTGACGTCCTCTACAGATTACAGAAACAAAATTTCGACCACGCCCACTCCCGCCCCCGTAATCGCGAAAATCGATATACATCAATGCACAATTCGATAACACGTGTATATTTCCCGCAATTTTGAAGCTAGAGTCCCCAAATTTGGAATTTAGACTAGGGCTGACCAGCCCAAAAGATTGCGTCCTGGATTTTCCGGCCACGCCCACTAGAACGCCCCCAGCCACCCCGCCCCCACGAAACACGGAAGCCTATATCTCGCACAGTTTAAGAGCTAGGGCCACCAAAATTGGAGGATAGACTTATTGTCAGCCCCCCTAAATATCGGCAAAAAATTTTGGGGCCACGCCCCTCCCGCCCCCAAAAATCGCGAAAATGTATATCTTCCACAGTTTTAGAGCTAGAGTCACCAAAATTGGAGGATAGACTTATTGTCAGCCCCCCTAAATATCGGCAAAAAATTTTGGGGCCCCGCCCCCTCCCGCCCCCAAAAATCGCGAAAATTTATATCTTCCACAGTTTCAGAGCTAGAGTCATTAAACTTGGAAGATAGAATTCTGGTCAGCCCCTCTAAATATCGGTAAAAAATAAATTGGGGCCACGCCCCCTCCCGCCCCCAAAAATCGCGAAAATGTATATCTTCCACAGTTTTAGAGCTAGAGTCAAGAAATTTGTAAAATAGACTTCTTGTCACTCCCTCTAAAGATCGGCCAAATTTTTTGGGGCCACGCCCCTTCCCGCCCCCAAAAATCGCGAAAGCTTATATCTTCCACAGTTTTAGAGCTAGAGTCACCAAAATTGGTAGATAGACTTCTGGTCACCCCCTCTTAAGATCGACCATGCCCCTCCCGTTCCCAAAAACTTGGAATGCCGATTTCGGGTCACCCAAACACCAGCAAAAATTTTCTGTTCACTTGCTTTCAGCTGTTCTTAAAATGGTATCAGAGTATTACGCAGTCGGCTCCGCCCGACTGCAACGTTCTCACTTGTTTACTTTGACCAATAACAGTCCCATTCTTAAGGTCACAAGAGCTGAGCCCGGACGCAATCACCATGCACTTAGATGTCTTCTTTCAGTCACCTTGGTTTATCAAATACCAGACGCATATGCGCTTTACTTTTGTGGAACTGCTGGGTGGGCTCTAAACATTGTTCACTCAATGCTTCAATTGGAATGATTATGTTATATATTATAGCTAACTTTGGTGGCATCATTGGTCTGTTCCTGGGCGCCTCGCTCCTAAGCGCCTTCGAGCTGGTCTACTACTTTACCCTTGGCCTATATTTGTATTTGTACGAAGGCAACAGGAAGTCCAAGCTGCAGCCACAGGCACCACCAGCACTTCCTGTCACACTACATTTCCGGCGCAAGATAACACCAAAAAAAATTATTTATTGAAAATAAAATATATATATATGGTACATTCTTAATACGAATGATATATTATCATCTTAACAACTGTGGAATATACTAATCCTTTATCTTGCCCTTAATAAAATTGTAGAAAAATGTAATCATATAATTTTCTAAATAAACAATATAAATTAGTTGCCTGTATATTTGAAATAGTTGTTAGTTTATGTTAATGGTGCTTTCTAAGGCCCATAAATAATTGGAATACACAAAAAAATAATGTATATTTTGTGTTTTGGATACAACTACTTGTAATTTAATTTTTATTCGATATTTAATTTCCTGTGAGTATTTGAAAACTTCATTAAAAGCAATATTTATTAACTAATGCAATTATTAATAGGTTTGCTGTTTCGCATCAAGTGCTTCAAGTCGAATACATTTAGAACAAGTGGGGAAGGATTATCTTCGGCGTGCCGAAGATTTTATACTATTTTCGAGCCTATAGGCAATTTTCACTCTGCCAACTGCACCACTGAAATTTCATAAGCTGTACAAAATCGTTTTGTCGCGTAACTTTTTTTTTAGTGTTCTAAGAATATTTAATTCATTGCCAGTTGTATAGCAGCTATAAGATATAGTGATCCGATCCGGCCGGCTCCAACCAATGTGATGTCTCTTTGAATAATAAGTATCTGTGCAAAGTTTCATCGCGATGGATTAAAAAACATGGGATATATGGCCAAAACCGACTTCGAATTGTATGGCAGCTATAAGATATAGTGGTCCGATCCGGCCGGCTCCGACCAATGTGCTGTCCCCTTGAATAATAAGTGTCTTTGCAAAGTTTTATCGCAATAGCTCAAAAACTGAGGGACTAGTTTGCATACATACAGACAGACAGACAGACAGACAGACGGACATGGCTAGATCAATTTGTATTGTCATTCTAAGCATACTGGCAGTAACTTTTGGGGGTCTCTTAATATACTATTTTCTTCGAAAAGAGTATAAATTCACCAGGCGTTGTTCCTGCTATTAAACGGATGACGTAGTTTGGGCTTGGAAATTGCCTTCGCAGCCACCGGATCCTGCTGTACGTGACTCACTTCGTTTTGTAAATAACGTAGCCACCTGGACCACAGCCGTGTGAGATTCTTACGGAAAAGAAGGTAGTATTTGTTATCATAAAGATGTAGTGCGAATCCCACAGTCAAGAAGTAGATCAGCTCAACACAACTGACCATTGAGGCGCCCAGGCACAGGCCAAAAATGCCACCAAGATTAGCTGAAGAAATAATAATAAATGAAGGATCTGGCGTTATATATCGTTAGATGTGTACCAATCAAATCAATGTTGCTAAACTCCAGGCTAGTGCGATAGGTTATCATCATGTCCACTTGATAATGCACATCGACCTTGAAAAATTTTGACCCGGAGACGAGGGCCTACATAAGACAGAGATGCAGTTATGAGAAACTTGTCAGCTGACTGCTAAGTAGGATAGATACAAATATTTTTCCGACAATGGCAGCGTAGTTAAGGACGTATAGTACTGCAGCTGATTACAGCTGACCATACAAGGACAGGTCATGCCCGGCTTTGAGGCGGTGAAGTAGTCATCCTCGTCCAAGTGCTTGTCATAGCTGAAAATATCTGCAAGATGCATTTTAATTGATACTGCTCGAGTTGCACGAGCGCCAAGCTTCGGACTTGCCATTATGCAGTGAAAGGCAACGCAGACTGGACGCAGTGCAGTTCCTGGCTGAGGTACAGAGAATAGAGATAAGTATGCCGTAATTGGCCCTAATGGTGGGTCAGCTCACTTAGTTTGTTGGAAAGAAAGAAAATTGGCAGCGAGCAATTGCACATTCTGACCAAATAGGACTCGTGGCAGGTGGACAGGCAGTTGGAGAGCAGAAAACTCGGACTGAAGCGTCCCGGAGCATCGCTGGTGCCAAAATCCACATTCTCATCCGTAAAAAGACAGTTGCGCTTGCCCGGCGAAATGTTGCGTGTTGTGTTATCGGTGCGTGTCTGTTGGGGACGGATTGTCACATGCGTCTCCGTGTTGGGCGTTATGGAGTAGACCACGTGAGACATCTGGTTGGGCTTCTTGACCATGATCTGCAAGTTGCTGATATACATGAAATACTAATCGAATTGCTTACAGTATCGAGTGATTCACATAAACATTGTCCGTGGTCGGGGTGCCTGGTCGCTTGAAACGCTCATCTAGCAGTAAATTGAAGTTGAGACCCGAACTCTGGCCAGCCTTGGCGTTATGCCTTGGATAGTAGGCGGCGCCCTCGCGTTCCCTAATCTCATGTGAACGCGGCGATAACTCCGAATTGAATACTAAGCAAAAACCATACTCCGTCTTCTCCAGCACAAAATAGTCGCAGCAGTTGAAGAACGATTGTCGCCACTTACAGGAATTGGCCACTATAATATCCTCACAGCGCAGCGACAGGAAGTTGGCCAAAGCGGTGATGTTTATAAAATCCAGAGTCTCCAGATTTTGATCTTCCATCTCGGAATGGCTATGCTTGAAATTATCAAAGCGCAATGTCTCCATGTATTTAACTAGAGTGGTGAATACTTCAACGATACTTTCACTTGCATTTGCTGGCAGAAACTGCGCCTTGGCTGCTTCCAGCTTGCTCCAATTGACCCGATTGTCCGTGCAGACACCCACGGCCGGGAATTGAATGTAGAAGACCGGATACTGTGGATTCTCAATGACTGTCTGCAATTTCTGGGCACTATAACGCTCTGACAGCAGCGTATAGAAGTAACAGCAGAACGTCACGCTGACGATGAGCAACACGCACCAGATGAGTCTACATTAAGAGGGGATCAATAAGTGGGACAGAGTTGGACTTCGCAAGCCAAACCTCTCGACGTTATGCAGCCTGGGATCGTAGAGATAGCGCACAGAGTGTATGGTTGATCTCTCACAGTAGTAGCGAAAGTATTCGCGCACCAGCTCCATGAAGCCCTTCTCCACATCCTTAGCCTTATCCTTAGCAGCGTTCTCGGTCTTGACCATTTTGTAACTGTGCTGTGCACCGAAAGGAAGCTCTTTATTTACGCGGTTTCCTCATTAAAGATGAACTTGTAATTGCAGTGCGGATATCCATTACGGCTAACAACTTTTGTTATTGAGTTGTTATGTTTCGGAAGCCTGATAAGCCAGTTGACAGCTATCTGGATATGAAATTTTCAAGCCTATATCTGTCGCTGCTCATTGATTAGTCGACTCGCCTGCCAATCAGTTCGTCAACATGAGCACTGTGATTAAGTTGCCTGATTTCGATGACGATAATGATGATGACAAACCGCCCAAGGGCCATAAATGCCTCCTTTGCCTGCGCCGGTAAGCACTTAATAAGTTAAATTATACACTTAACACTTTCGCAATTGCTATCCTCAGTTTTATGCGCATTATACTAATGTTGGTCGGCGCAGTTATGACTATTTACGTGTGTGTTCTGTCCTCTGAGCGCTACTTCAAGTACTGGGTGCAGACCACTATCCATCGCACAGACGTTCACGTCTCGGAGATTAAGTTTCCAGCCATTAGTATTTGCCCCACGCGCTTGAGCCAATACAATGAAGATACCGAGGAGGAGCGCCAAGTTGGTCTCTTCAATTTGGTACAAAGCGTTCAATGGCGGAGTCCACCAGGTACCCAGGTCACACAGCGGGACTTTGATCAATTCGAAGATTTTAATAACCTAACACTGACGAATGTTGATAGTCTCTACAACTACGGCATCGACTGCCGGGATCTATTCGAGCACTGCACATGGCGACGCCAGGAGGTCGACTGCTGCAGTATGCTATTCAAACGTCTGACTTTCGGCGGTTCCTGTTTTTCATTCAATTCGATACATACCGTAAATCCCGATCCCACATGGCCCTGGTCGGTTGCCGATGCCGGTTTCAAGAGTGCACTAAATGTCAAGCTACATCGATATACAAAACACAGCAAAATAGAATCCATAGGGGTAAGCATTTGCACTATTACTGAGAAGCAATGATGCAAATATTAGTATTTTTGTCACACATGGGTTGAAGTATCGCAGGAAACTTCCAACTAACTCATTTCTTCCGCTATTGCACTAGACATTATATTAGCAGTGCGATCGATGGTTATTGTGTTTCAACTAACAAGCTTTCATTAATGCGATATTCTCAAGTAATGTACTTACTGATCAACTTCCCAACAATCCTTCTCTCCAAGGTCATTGTGCAAGAGCCCAACGAGTATGTAGGCTCCAGCGTTACCTATACCTCAGATGATCGCATTGTGGTGGCCCTGCAACCACTGCACTTTTCAGCCGAGCCAGCAGCCAAGGCACGCCCAGTGAATATGCGCTACTGCTATTTCCCGGATGAGATGAATCGGACATACTCCGACTGTATAATCCATTGCCATATAAAATACATGACACTGAAGTGCAATTGCAGCTATGATCTACCTGTGCCATTGAAAATGAATTTAGATAGCGAGAAACCAAGTCGCAGTTGCACTGTGAGTGATTTGCAATGCTTGCAAAAGAACGGGGGTAAGTTTGTGAAGGGAACTTGATTTGAATGCGTATTAATTAATTCTTTTGCAAAAGTGTCGCTCTTCTTCATGGGCAACATAATAGAAGAGTCCACTGATAACATCTTTAATACAACTGATTGCAAATGCTATCCCAGCTGCACTCATACACAGTATCACTCAGCCACATCTACGGATCGTTTGAACAACCCGAGTTACAACACCAGTTCCGTTGAGGTTGATGTCTACTTTCAGGAGGAGACCCTTTTCTCCTATCGCTCCACGCTGCACATAACAATACTCGATTTAATGGGTGGGTTCTCTATTGATTTCCCAGCATTTTCCACTCACTGATTTATATTCCCCTTCGGCTCTACAGTTTCTTACGGAGGCATCGCAGGTCTGTTCCTGGGCATATCTGTGCTTGGAGCCCTTAATAAGTTAATGGATCGCATTTGTTGCTGCAGACCAACCCGTTAAACCTGATCCCGCAGCTCATCTACTTTTACCTGCAAGAAAAACATGTGTTTCTCGTGTTCTTAAGGAGGAGACGAAAATAAATCACAAACAAAAGAATACACACCTGGCTGCATTAATTGTTTTGTGAGAGAACTCTTCAGATTTCAGCTACCTACCGTCACAGTGGAAAATTTTGAATTGAAGCGGTTGCAACGACTGTGAAGCCATGGTAATAATGCTGCCCTGCTCTAATCATAATCGGTTAAAAGGGTATAATGGTTTCTGTCTGTCTGTAGGTATATCATACAATTTCAATTAAAGTATTCATATACCCAACGCAAATAAAATTGCTTACTGTTTTTAAGCTCCTTTCATTAAATTTAAATAAATATGAAATAATTTGTTTAAGAAAAGATCTCAAAAGTTGGAAAAGCTTACGATACCACAGCTGACAGTTACATTGTTGAACTTCCTTCACAAATGTAGATGGTGTCAAACACTTTTTCTGATTCATATTTTTTAAAGTTACACCTATATAATAATTAGAAAAAAATAACATACAGATAATAGCTAAGCACATTGTTTCTTAACATTGTAACGGTAAATGGTTGCTGAGTATCATCTAGTCCGGTATTTTTCGATCATCACAACGCAACTACCTTTAAATTTTCTGCGTAGGGCATTGTAGTCCAATAAAAATTACTATATGAACACGTCAGACCAGACAACAAGATTTAAATCGAAACCCTCTTGAGGATCTACCCAATGCTCAACGAGCAATTTTGAGTTTATCTGCAGGTCACCAGCTTGCGATCCCAAGTACTTTGAACCCTATTTAATCACATCACAAAAGAGCACTTGCCGATTCCACACACAGGCAAATGTACACTCAAATAACATATACCCTAACAAGTACATAGTTTACTCACTATGTCATCAGTTTTGTTCCGATCAGAACTTTGCATTACTTGTATTGTTTTCTTATATCATACATAGAAGAAATCAAGCAAATTAATAAATAACAAATAAATATTAAAAAGCTGTATTGATCGATGAAACCTATGTGTTAATGAGTTTGGAAATCTATATATTATAATTCATTATTTAAAAAATGAAAGCAGTTTTTCATTGTTAAGTCTTGGACACCTTTTATCGAAAACATAGGGTTCGTTAATGATGAAATTAGAAAATCTTCTATTCTAAAATTCATGTAGTATATAACATTTTTCAAAAACCAATTATTTCATCTGAAAAAATGTGAGAATATTTAATCGGCGTTGTGTCGATGATAAAGGTTCTGCCTTTCATTGGAAAGTAGGTAGCGTAACCTTTGCAAAGGCGATCGCATCAGATGACTGAGTATAAATAGTAGCTGTGCCGGCCTTTTCGGAAGCAGTCCAAGTTTAATCGTTGAACCTCGCACACACAGCATCAAAATGAAATTCCTCGTTGCCATCTGCATGCTATTTACCTTGGTAAGTACTGGGAGCAACTGGGTAACTGATCCTCAACTTAAATGGCAATTCGCACACAGGCTTCAGCCGAGTATGTTCTCAAGAATAAGGATAATATGCTGAGCTACCGTGAGGAGTGCGTCAAGGAACTGAGTGTGCCCACTGAGCTGGTTGAGCAGTATCAGAAGTGGGAGTACCCCAACGATACCAAGACCCAGTGCTATCTGAAGTGTGTGTTCACCAAGTTCGGCTTGTTCGATGTCCAGACGGGCTTCAACGTGGAGGACATTCACACGCAGCTGACGCGCGGCGAGGCCAACCACGACGATGAGCTGCACACCAAGATCTCAGCCTGTGTGGACAAGAACGAGCAGGGATCGAATGCCTGCGAGTGGGCCTATCGCGGAGCCGACTGCTTGCTGAAGAATCATCTGCAGCTGGTGCAGAGCAGCCTGGCGGCCAAGTCCTAAGTTAATTAACCTTCCACCTAAATATAAGTTCAACTTCTATCCAACCAGTAATTTCATAAATTCCATAGCCAGCGCATAAATAAAACAATGATTGGCATGTAGAGCGTACTCCATACTTTTGTCTCTTAACCGCGCCCACAACTCACATTGCATATATAAATGTGAGTGCTCTAGCGAGCCCTAATCAATTGTCATGTTGCTGTACTCCAAGGAACTGGTGGCACCGCGAGCCAGGTGGCGGCAGGGTCTGCTCCGCTTCCAGCGTCATCCACTGCGGGACAAGTATGGCAGGCTGCTGGGTCAATGTTTTGCCAACTCGACGATTCACGGCATGCAGAATGTGTTTGTGGGGCAGCATCTGTGGGTGCGCTACTTCTGGTTCACTATCGTTCTGGGTGCAGTGGTCGGCTTTCTGCTCATGTTCTCGATATTGCAGCACCATCACAATGAGCAGCAGCTGGTTAGCGTTGTGCAGACCACACAGTTGCCAGTTTACAACATTGAGTTTCCGGCAGTGGCCATTTGTCCCTGGAATCACGTTAACTGGCTGCGAGCCTCCACGGCTGCGAAGCGCTTTCTGCCCCAAAACACAGATCACTATGACCGGGAGACCTTTCGCCTGCTGCTCATCGGCATGGAGCAGATGATCTTTGGCAAGTTTCAGACACTTGGCGCGTTAGCCGACCGAAATCTTTCCTCGCTTGCCCACGTGAGTTTCACCAAACTCGCCAGCTATTTGGCCTATCGGTGCGACGAGCTGTTCGAGGCGGAATCCTGTGTGTTCGATGAGACAGCCTACGACTGCTGCCAGCTGTTTGTGCAGGAGCGCACGGAGAAGGGTTTGTGTCTGGTTTTCAACTCGCTCATTTCGGATGATTCGCGCAAGAAGAAGCTGGTCAATGATTTCTATCCACACAAGTTGAGCACAGCGGGCGAAGGCTCTGGACTGCAGTTCACGCTGCGCATGAACGATTCCTTTCTGCGGGAAGGCACCCAGGTGCCGTTTTCCATGAATGTGGGTTAACATTTGAAATCGAATTTCACTTGGATTCAGCAATTCTTAACTTTCAGCTAATGATTAAGCAAGCACAACAGTGGTCAAACAACATGGTCTATCATCTGTATGCGAATACGGAAAACTTCGTGTCGATTGATCCGCTAATTATAGAAACATCAACAAACACGTACAACATGCATCCGACCAAGCGGAACTGCTATTTTGATGTAAGTACCTCAAGCTAGGCCATCCTCTACAATTACTGACTGCTCGTATTATCAAAGAACGAGCGACATCCCTACTTTCCCTACCATACGGGACTCCCCTACAGTCGTCCCAATTGCGTTGCCGCCTGCCTGCAGTGGTCCGTGCATTATTACTGCAAATGCACATTGCCCCTGTTTTTGCCGCCCATGGGTAAGTGACAATTGGCCTTGTAAACTATATCCTGTATGCATACATGTGCAGCAACCAGAAGACATGTGTATTTCTCTATGTTTCCATATTGTTTGAAATGTTTTAGTATTTGCTAACATTTTACTAGCAGTTTGGAACCTAACTACAAGGACTATCATATTTACTGCTTTCCCAGATAATACTCGCGAATGCGGTCTGTTGGACACTTCGTGCGTCTATCGTCACACGGATATCTTTGACTACGTGAAAACAGAAGGCCAGGAAAAGTATATTAATGATTCGCGTCGTGGTCAGTATTGCAGGTGTCCTCATAATTGCAACACACAGTTCTACTTCACATATCTGAATGTGCGAGAGTTAATCAAGTAAGTTCGAGAGCTGCTATTGTGCGCTATGTTCTGCGTCCTAATCCTTTCGATCTTCCAGTGCTAACGCCTCCAATGCCACACAGCCACAAAAGCGCATCAAGGCAGACATCCATTATGGTCAGAGGGTACTAACGAAGATAGATACCAAACTGAAGTATACCTTCAACGACTGGCTTGCTAGCTTTGGTGGCATTCTGGGTCTGTATGTGGGCGCCTCGGCGCTGAGCTTTGCCGAGCTGGCTCACGTGCTTGGCGAGCTGTTGTGGTCGCTGCTTAAGGATGGATACTCAAGCATAAAATCAAAATTATAATTAAATTCTATTTCATTCGTCGCATAGTGGCTCAGACGCAAAAGGATAACGTTCAATAGCTTATCGTCAATTTAGGCGCATACAATAAGGTAGCAAGCAAATATTTGTTAATACATCGATTATTGATTTTACAATTTTTATACCCTGAACCCATTAAAAATGGGTAAAAAGGGTATTATGGTTTTGTGCAAAAGTATGTAACAGGCATAAGGAAGCATCTCCGACCATATAAAGTATATATATTCTTGATCAGTATCAACAGCCAAGTCGATTTAGCCATGTCCGTCTGTCTGTCTGTCCGTCCGTCCGTCCGTCCGTCCGTCCGTCCGTCCGTCCGTCCGTCCGTCCGTCCGTCTGTCTGTATGAACACGCGGATATCAGAGACTACAAGAGCTAGAGACTTCATATTTGGAATATAAGTTCTCGTAGTGCCGGGACAGATCAAGTTTATTTCATTTTATCGATAACTCGACCCATTCAAAAGTTATCGATAAATTTCGATTTCAGACTAGCGTTTTTGGGCTATAACTTACAAGTTATAAGAGCTAGAGGCCCCTAATTTGGCATGTATAATCTCGAATAGCATACACATGTAGCAAATTTTTCACTTTTTGATACCACCCCCCAATCCCCCCAAAAATTCAAAAAACTCATTTTTGAAGGTATGACCTTGCAATTTGGTTTGGTCACACATTTTATAGCCAATGTTATGTCCTACAAATTTTAAAAAGATCGGACAATAAACACAGAAGTTATTTAAGATTTTACTTTCCATTGTGTGGGACTCAGTGAAAAAGCAAGATAACTGCTTAAACCGCAGGCACTGCTTGCAGTATGTGTG
This sequence comes from Drosophila flavopinicola, assembly GCA_035042425.1. Taxonomy (NCBI): domain Eukaryota; kingdom Metazoa; phylum Arthropoda; class Insecta; order Diptera; family Drosophilidae; genus Drosophila; species Drosophila flavopinicola. The sequence goes on from JAWNLL010000166.1 coordinate 2,276,694, forward strand.
TGCTTGTATGTATGCACACTATTAGGCAAGTATGAATGGATGTCAGAACTGGGTTCAGGGTATCTCCTAGTCGGGCAGTCCCGACTAGAGCACTCTTACTTGTTCTATTTCAAATACACTGGTTCGAGACTACTTTTCAATTTTGATCGATCGTATATTGGGTTGTAGTGAACATTTTGAGGTTTTTATTTTGACAAATAGGTGCTTTGATTCTCTTTTTATAATTATTTAACAATCAAAATTCCATACTGTCGTTTTAAATTAATTGATACATACTAAGGGTTATACACAATATTTCTTGATCATTATTTCAATGTATATACATATTCATTCTGAACCACTGTACGTCGATCGTCAATGCAAATACATAATTATGGAAGAGAGTGCGTTTATTTCTGCTTTGTTTCCTGATCAGTCGGATAGCGAATATAAATTGCCGGACTAGGCACTGTGGCAGGCGTGTCTGTGAATTGGTCCAAGTAGGAGCAGCCGATGGCGAGGGCGCTGCCATCGGTACTGAAATTAAGCGATGATATGGAAGTGTCGTACTCGTGGAACTGGCACAGACGCTTCTTATTGAAGCCATCCCAAATATTGACAATGCAATCTGAACCACCGGTGGCAAATGTGTGATAAACGTTGTGGAAGCTAACCGCATTAACCGGATAGATTTGCTCGATGTTGTGATCCCTGTTGAGATCCCGGTTGCGATGACACTTGAATGCAAATTTACGGCGCTGCACCTCCGGATCATGATCGAGGTACTCAACGGCCACACGACCTTCAATGGATGACATTACATAGCCTTCCTTGTTGGGGAACAGTCGAATGCAGCGCGTCTGATACTTGAGCGAGGATTCGCGCTTCATTATGTAGCTGTCTGTTTTGCGCAAATCCCAAATAAGCACCTTACGGTCCGATGTGGCCACCACAATTTTCTCGTCAATGACGGACATGGAGTAAACCTTGCCGTTGTTCTGTTCAAAGCAGCCCACACATCGCTTCTCGCGCATGTCCCACAGCTTGACCGTCTTGTCCCAGCTTCCAGTCAGTATGCCATTCACATATTCCGCATGCTCCACGCAGCGTATGGGACTATCGTGGGCGCCCACCAGAGTCTCGGCTTGTGTGTTGACATCATATAGACGCAGCTGATTATCGAGTCCACCGCTTACCACATGCACTATGTTCTATTGCAAACGTAATTAGTTGTGATAAGTTTGATAAATTAATGTGCTTGTGACAAACCATAAAGGCACAATCCAAGATGGGCGCATCCTGTACAAATTTTTGGCGCATTGAGTTTGCCGCCACATCGTAGAAGCGAAGCGTTCCGTCCCACGATGAAGCTGCCATATACTGATTCGATTTGGAGCCGAATTTCACAGCTGATATGAGATCCTCAGGTGGATTGTTTAATTTGAACTCTGACGGGCCCATTTCGACTGTTTTAACTAACAATTAACAAATTACAATGCACTGTCGCTTGGCTAAAGCGGTAATAAAACAAGTACTAAAAATACCCTAGAAATAAACAGGGAATGGTCACCCTTGCGCATAGTGTCATAAGCAACTCTGTTACGCATAGCGCGACACAACTCTGACAGCTATGAAATTGAGCTACTTTTTTAAATAAGGTGTCTGTTAGGTTTGAATGCAATTTCCAATGCTGTAATTAGAAAATAAATGTCCGAAAGACTTAAATGTATTTTTTAATTGGCATTTTATTTTAAATAGTCAATTACTATCACAACTAAATGGCATTAACTAATACCCTAATATTTTGGAAGTACATATTTTGGTGGTTGCGTTATGTTTACAAGTTGAGCAATTATCTGCATTATTTGTTTTTATTCTTACATGGAGGCGCTGATCCATCGTCCGCAGTGCTCAGCGCAATTGCAAACTGGGCTGCGTAATAGGTTATCATGATTTGCAGCCGAGCACAGGGCAGTGCAAAGCTCAAGAACATTGTCACTGCGATCAGAGCATCGGATATGACGAACAAAGTGGCGCCCACAGCACAAAAGATTGTCAGGAAACTCTTGGCATCCACGGCGCGTGCCAAGGAGCGCCACAACATGGTGGTAATCAGTACACAGTAGATGGGCACGCCAATTATAAGTATTTCGTCCAAGTGTTTGGCAACCAAAATGACAACTGCAAAATATCCACATTGTTATAAACTTTAAAGAATTGAGCAACATAAAAAAGGGTATGTTCGACACACCAAACCCTTGCAGATCAGAGACTTGTTGCTCCCATTTTCATAAAATACCTTCTGCAAGGGTAAACAAACTGTGATCTTAGCTATACTTACAAACTGTTACCGGTATATAAAGACCGACTCCAATAAGCCACTTGAGTGGTTGCCAGCCGAAAGCGCTAATGTAGAAGATGTGCGCCACTCCAAAGGAGACCATTCCAAAGGGAAATAAATTAACGTTGAGCAACGCATCTCCGCCGCAGGAAAACACCAAGCCCAGCAAAATAAACTGTGAGCGGCGGTAGCTACGACAATGTAAAGAATTACACACATGATTAAATGTAAGATAAGAGTTATCTTACTGCTTCTTAAGCGAGAATCCTTTGATTAAAACATAAAGCATCAAAGCCACAATTGGCAAGCACTTGAGCACGGTTGTCCATAGTTCGCCTTGGGGATCTTGACGAACCAGCGCAAAATAAAGCACCAGACTTATGAAAAACGGCGATAGTTTCAGGGCTTGGGTGGCGGCCTTTAAGATAAGTAGTAAACAAACAAAATATTTGGCGATTAGCGTTAATCGGCGGTCCAAAAATATACTGTAAGAAGCGATAGTAAGTGTATAATCGGTGGTCATATTAAAGGTGATTAGATTAATGGGCTAGCAACTCCCGCATTCGCATGTTAAAAATTTGCATAATATGATTTAACATAAGAAACTTTTACTTTTATTGCGCGAGCTTTTGACAGCCAGAGAGTGGGAGAGAGCAAGCGAGAGAGAAAACGCACGGGAGATGTAGTGAGCAAGGTCAAGGACAAAAGCTCCACATACTTTATACTTGTTATTGTTGTTGCGGTTAGATAAAGCATCCGCTGTACACAAGGTGTGGAGCACACACACACACACACACACACACACTGCCATCTACTCAAATCCATGCGTATACACAAAAAATAACAAATTTAGCAGCGACGCTAATGGAGAACAAAAGCAAATCCAGAATATCGCATTTCGTTAGGCACAATGCATATGTACATATGCATGTGAACAAGCCTGGAAAGCAGTCTAATTTTAATTTAAAATAACTGCTGTAAGCACTTACGAACTGCATTGTATGGCTTATAATTGGCGCTATAGCACGTAATTGCGTATAGTCAGAGACAAGCTGCCGTTTCGCACGATGGAACTACTACGACCCCTACAGCCCAAAATATGTACAGCCCGGCACACTGGCAAACACGTTGCGCACTTTTGACCAACGTCAATATACTGAAATCAAAACGTACAATTTGCCGTTGGGGCTGCCTCACTTGCTGGACGCTAGGCTGGCCCCGACTTTGATTGCGATTTAGCCCCCTGCGCCCTGCGCCCCGCTCCCACCGTTGCAGAGAGTGCGCTCTGGTATAACTGTGAGCGCCGGTAGGGCACGTGCAGCATAAGCAGCATTCTGCCAGATACACAAACAACTGCAAGCAAGCAGCTTGTTGTTTTTATTGTCTTCACCTTTATTATGATGTATGTACCTACCTCTGCGGAGAGCAAGAGAGCGCCAAAACACAAAATGAGCATGAGAGACGGACGGAGAGAAAAAGAGAGAGTGCGCGTTTGTATTTGTGTGGCAAATACCGCAGGGCATTTCACTCACGCAACAGGTTAATTGTTGTAGCAATGCACTACAGCGGCGCGGCATATGCACACCTATGTGCGCTTTGACAACAGCAGCCTTCACGTTTGGAGAAAGTCATGCGCATAGTCGCTCCAATCAAACTAGCGCTCACTCTCTGCTCTCGCTCTTTTTCTCCCTCTCACGCTCTCTAGCTGATAGCAAATTCAAAACAATGCAACAATTTCTGCACACTTTCACTGCAATGTACGAGCTTAAAGCTCACATCAAGCTTTTTTCTATGCTGTTTGGCCCAAAGCTTATTTCATTTTAAGTTGTGGCATTTTTCAGGCGTGTATTGAAAATCTCTGCGGTTATTTCGGAAAATATTAATAAATTCCCATAGACCCACACACACTGGCATAAGAACTTGCAAATAGCTTACAAATTCTTACAAGCTGTTGAAAACTTGCTAACAATACAGCAGGTAAGGAGCAGTGTGAATAAAATTATGTGTGCAATGCAAAAATTGTTGCCCAGTGCTGTAAAAATTGTGTATCCATTGTGAGGTGGGTGTTCGATATGCTCGACAAATTCGTTCGATGCAAATTGGAAACAAGTAGTTATAAGGCGTACGAAATTCGATTTTAATATTTGAATTCAGTTTGAACCCCTTGAAGTATGCAATTATTGCTTGTGAGGAAGAAAAAGTATGCAACGGCAGCATTTTAAGTGAGGCATCGATCTCGATGGTGCAGCCTAGAATCCTTATGGTTTTAAATGACAATAAAGAAATTGGTGACACACATACACATTGTGGGCGAAAAAAAAAATTCATCTACACGTTAAAGGGTAAGAGGGCCACCAATTAAAGCTGACCTCCGGTCGACATGTCTGACAAGTAATAAATTAAACTGCAATTACAAATGCTAATAGGTCTCTTTAAATGAAAGTAAATGCAAGCCTTGCCACACACTGAGTACACATCCAACGACCTCCGCGAATGTGGGCGAGACAACAGCCTGCAGCCTGCAGCCACTCAAGACTGCTGCACGGAGAGCACGTCAGGAGAAGCGAGTAGAGGTCACGATTACGATTTTATGGGCCAGTGGGTGGCACACTTACAACAGAAACAACCACAGGCAGGCAGCCAACACTTGAACTTGAACAACTTTTGTGCATAGCATTCAGCACAGACATCATGAGTAGGCCAAAACTGCAAACTACTCGTATATCACATATATATAGTATAGAGGTCGCTCAAAAACTAGAACGTTCCCGAGCTCATTATAAGTTGCAAATAACAATCCAAATGGCACATTGTAGTATACAATAAATTCAAATTAATTAACTAACTGCCAAGAGACCATTGTATCGATTTTTCTAGAGTTCCATTTCTAAAATTAAACTTTCAATACTCAATTCAATTAATAGACTTGTCCAAAACTCAATTCATCACATCCGGAGACAACTATCAATAGGCGAATACACGCAACATGGCGTGTCCTTTCTTTCGTCGAGCCGATTCGCTAGTGCGTCAGCCTTCGGTTACCGTTGAGCCGGGTGCTCATTGGAACTTGGAGGATGAGGAGCTGGCGCTCGCGGACGATGCTCTGACGCTGACTCATCTGCAGATGGCCATACAGCTGCTGACGGCGCCATCGAATGAGGATCTGAACACGGCCGTCACCTCGCTGGTGGCCAAGTATCGGCAGAGCTGGCCAAACATTCACAAACTGTAAGTAGCGGCAGGATCAGTAGCTGCAAAATGAAATTAATATGAGCACCTATCGCACACAGTAAACTTGATCCGAAGTTCTTGAAGACCTGCGCCAACTACGACTATCTGGCGGACATACAGGATTTGCTCTTGAAGATGGACGAGGCCAGCGCCAGTGAAATTCTGGTTTTGCTCGGCGAGGAGCTGATCACGTGCTGCTGCACGGGCATCATCGAGCGAGCCTTTCGCTGCCTGGGCACCGATCTGCAGGAGTTTCTCGGCTCACTGGACGGGGTGTACGATGTGCTTAAGTTACAGGAGGTAAGCTAATGAGAGTACATGCATGTAATGTACTATGTACTATGTTCTTCACCTTCCCAGGACGATGTCACCGATACGGGTTTCGTGTGTGCGGGCGATGGTGAACTAATCTTCACCTCGGAGCGCCCAGTTATAGCCTGGCTGTTGCTTGGCTCGCTCAAGGCCCTGACTCGTATGCTGTACAAGGTGGATGTCAATATCAAAATCGAGCCCGTGGAGGCCGATGCGCGTAGATATCGGTATTTGTTCTCGCTGGTCAAGGACAGCTCGCAGACCCTGCAGCTGGGTCGCCCGGATGTGACCACCAAGCCGCAGGAGACGGTGCCTCGCAGCAACTCGGCCAATGCCTCGGACCTGCAAATGAATTCGGCCAGTTTCTGCAAGATGTTTCCCTGGCACTTCATCATGAACGAGCAACTGGAGCTGGTGCAGCTAGGACGGGGCTTTAGCAAGCTGTACAAGCCCTATCTGGTGGACTTTGGCTGCCAGGCTAGCACCTATTTTGATTTCAAGCGCCCCAAGGGCTTGACCATGAAATTTCGGGACATTGTGCGGCGCACCTATACACCCTTTTTGATTGGCCTCAACTGTCCGCCGGGCGTATCCGATTTCCCGGCCATTGGGCTGGAGATCAAGGGCCAGATGGTGCACTGCCCGGAGTCGAATTCGTTGCTATTCATTGGCTCGCCATTTTTGGATGGCCTGGATGGTCTGACCTGTAACGGGCTCTTCATCTCGGACATTCCGCTGCACGATGCAACGCGCGAGGTGATCCTGGTGGGGGAGCAGGCACGCGCTCAGGATGGCCTGCGCCGTCGCATGGATAAGCTGAAGAGCAGCATTGAGGAGGCCAACTCGGCGGTAACCAAGGAGCGCAAGAAGAACGTCAGCCTCCTGCATTTGATCTTTCCGGCCGAGATAGCCGAGAAATTGTGGCTGGGCTCTTCGATTGATGCCAAGACCTATCCGGATGTGACTATACTCTTCAGCGATATTGTCGGCTTCACCAACATTTGCTCTCGGGCCACGCCCTTTATGGTCATCAGCATGCTGGAGGGCCTCTACAAGGACTTCGATGAGTTCTGCGACTTCTTTGACGTGTACAAGGTGGAGACCATTGGGGATGCGTACTGCGTGGCCAGTGGCTTGCATCGCGCATCCATCTACGATGCACACAAGGTGGCCTGGATGGCACTCAAGATGATTAGCGCCTGCTCCAAGCACATCACACACGACGGCGAGCAAATCAAAATGCGAATCGGCATCCACACTGGCACGGTGCTCGCTGGTGTCGTGGGCCGCAAAATGCCCAGATACTGTCTCTTTGGCCACAACGTGACCATTGCCAACAAGTTCGAGTCGAGCAGCGAGGCTTTGAAGACCAATGTCAGCCCCACAACCAAAAAGTAAGCTATATGCACTTTCCTAAAATTAGAACAAGTGGGAAAGGGTTATCTTCGGCGTGCCGAAGATCTTATACTCTTTTCGAACCCTTAGCCAATTTTCCCTCTGCTAACTGCAGCACTTTCATCTGTAAAAATTGATATCATATGATATCAATTTGAATTGAAATATTAAATTTATTTCCATTTGTATGGCAGCTTTAAGATATAGTGGTCCGATCCGGCCGGTTTCGACCAATGTGCTGTCCCTTTGAATAATAAGTCTCTGTGCAAAGTTTTATCACGATAGCTCAAACACTGAGGGACTAGTTTGCATACATACAGACAGACAGACAGACAGACGGACATGGCTAGATGAATTTGTTTTGTCATTCTAAGCATACTGGCAGTAATAATTTTCTTCGAAAAGAGTATAAACACAAGTGGGGAACAATTTTATTTTTTATTCGAGTGTTTGGACACATCAACTCGCATAGTTTTCTAAAAACTGATTCGATGTTCTATCCCGAGGTAGTTTTGATCATGGTTTGGGCTCTATGCTAGATCTGCATTTGAAATTGAAAGAACAAATTAATATACTATTTTCTTTGAATAGAGTACCAAAATGTTTTTAATAGTAGAAATCTTTTCTTTAAATTCTTAGTTTTGTTTTTTTTTTTTTGAGAACAATTCATTAACGGACAATTTGTATTTTTAGTTGGCTAACCAAGCACGAAGGCTTTGCCTTTGATCTGCAGCCACGCGATCCCGCCTACCTCCCCAAGGAGTTCCCCAATTCGAATGGCAATGGAACGTGCTACTTCCTGGAGGGCTTTCGCTATCCGGCGCTGGACAAGAACCAACCGCTGGAGGAGCACATTAATGCAGCTATGAAGACCATATCCGAGGGCGGCGATGCCTAAGTCGCTTGGAGAAACACTTGCTCAGTAGCCACTTAAACATATGCACATGTAGTCTAATTTTGTTGTCCCTCTAATAGAAAATAAACATTCCGTCAACGAGTTTGCGTTCAAGCACAAAAGACACATTTATTGAGCTTAAGCCTTGGCTGCTGCCTCCGCCTGCTTGGCCTTGATGTAGGCCCGGACGCGCTCACCGATCTTGCTGGCCATCATACACCGGTGGCCGCGGAATGCCCAAACGTCCGCAGGACTCTTCTGCTCGTTGCTGTCAATGCAGCCCTGTGCAATCTGCAGCGCCTCCTCCTCGGTGAGATCCATCTTGAACTGTTTGGCCAGGCGATCCGCATGGTAGCCCTCATGTGTGCAGAAGATATCCAGTTTTGTTGCCGTGCACAGCAGATACTGGCGCACCTCAGGCTCATCGGGGAACTCCAGCTGCTTCAGCTTGCTGATTTGCTCGGCGCTCAGCGGATGCGCCGTGATACACTCGCCGCGAATCTCCTTGACTTGATCAGCCGTTTTGGACACCCATTCTCCGTCGGCAGCGGCCTGTATAGTAGTTAAGAATATAGATGAGTCTCTAGCTAAATAACTATTCGATTGTCACTTTTTACTGACCAACGTGCAGAGCGCCAGGCAAACGATCAGATATTTGAACATGCTTAATACCTTCGAGTCGCAGCAAAAGATTTTAACTGAATGGCCTGCGGCTCGGATGCCTATACTTATAGCTAAATCTCGTAGAAGCGTAGCTGTCTTATGTTCGACAGCTTTAAGTGTGTCAAAAGTTCAGCGATAAGCCATACAGGCAGACCGTAACTACACATTTGTTTCAATAACATAGGGACGTATTTACATATATTTATTTGCATGCCCAATAGATGATAAGTTTGTACCAATGACGATAGACAACACATATTAAAATATGGAATTTGGATTTTATTTTATTTATGCATTTAATCAGAAAGCAATAACAATATAAGTATATCAATATCAAAGTTGAGTGGCCTGTTCCAGTTTGCCCCACATCTGCCAGTAGTTTTAGCTACACCCCATATAATCGTATATTCTGGACTGACCTCGCCCTTGCCGCCTTATCAGCTCCACACAAAAATACATACATAGTGTGTATAAATAAATGCCTGTACAAACGAAAACAAACTCTGGTCTCTGTCGTCCACTGATAATCGCGATTGATTTTAGAAAAAGACATGCTAAATCGTCTCGTTTTTTATATAAAATCATCATACAAATATTGCGTCATTTAACTTTGGCATAACATTTAAACAAACTGTTTAATGATGACATAGTAGAATTGCTCATTTTCAAGTTAAACTTTTTGTTGTTTTCATGAAGCTGATTTAGAAAATTTATATAAGATTTAATTCACACTTCCGGGTGCCACATGAGTTAATGAAGTATGATAATAAATAAACTATTTTTAAAAGCATCTTAGATTAGCATATGCTAAATAATCAGTTGATTTCCTAACCCTTTTTCTTAAACAAAAAATCTCTCTTCCCCTGTCAAAAGTGCTTATATTTAATATCGTTTTCGAATATTCCGCCCAAATGACCGATACATTGGAATAAAAATCGAATTTTGTTATGTACTCGCTACTCATTAGGTGTGGCCACATACAGTTCAGATTTTCTCAAATTTATCGATAGAAAACGATTGAAATGTTAATCTGCAGCTGTTCGTTATGGCACTAACTAATTAGATGTTTGCTAAATTCGTTCGAGTTTCACCAATTTTCTTTTTAAACAAGGCACAGTCTAGACCCAGTTTATACCAAGCCGCATCAATACTTCAATGTTTGCGTGAAATTGAGAATGTAGGCAGTTTTTTTTCCATAAAACAAATCAGTGCACGCTGCTAACATTTTGGCAAATGTTAAGTGCTTGGGGGTCCAGAGCAATAAGATAGTGTTGGGTAATTCTCTCTGGTTACTAGTCCCATCATAAGAAATTTTCGACGGGAAAAGGCTAGCAGAAATGTAAATTGTTGTTAACTATACATTTCGCTAACTAATACCATCAAGCTAACAATGTGAGCAACAGATAGTTAGTGCTGGTTTCTCAGTTGAGTCTATGACAGCGAAACGCTGCTCATCTTGTGCACATCGATTTTTTTCTTGTGCGAAGCGAATGCCACTTTTTTGTCTCGTTCGTCAAATCCCCACAAAAGATAAATAAAGTAAGAGGCAATGTCAAAGACTGATCACGTTGCCCTGACGCTATCGTCGACGTCCATAGCGAGCATCACAGGTGCCGCTGGCAGCGATGAGAGCAACCTTTCCCGCAAAAGTCTTCGACGGGTAAGTTAACGAATGGGAACATTTTAGATCCAAAGATAACAAAGTCAAATGATAAATAGAGGTTCTAAATAGCAAACTAAAACTAGCATCTTAAATTGCCAACGGAAAACAACTGTAAAAAAACAGTTCGTAAAAAGAGGAGTTACTGCATAACTTAATATTTCTATTGTTGCTATGATAACAAATGACTTGCTTTTAGATCGTGTACGTGTCTCATGTTTATTTATTTTTGTTTTTATATAATTTCTCACACAGTCATGGAATCAGCTGCCCCGTTGTCAACGCAATCTGATTATAATGGGGTTCACTGCATTTTGTTTTACGGCCCTGCTCTTTCTGCCCGGCGATCAGCTAATAAGCATAAAGGACCCACTTAAGCCCGGCGCATCTCCATTTCATATACGACGCGAGAATACGCTACAGAATCCACACCATCATCCCAATGTCGAGAAGGATAACAATAACAGCAAACTGCCCGGCGAAATTTCGGCAGCGGTGGCGTCTCCGATGACTGATGGCCACCTCGATAATGCGAAGCCACCAACCAATAAGGTGGAGTAACAAGTCGGCTGTCAATTAACCACTTTAGTTCTTGAGTGCCCTATCAGCGGCTGCCGCTTATCACTAAATGAATTTGTATAGCCACACCTGTACAGCTGTATTAGGGGCGCGACCCACTACAATTTTCATTAAGGCAGTTCGGCAGCGGCTGATAAGGCTGACAATCAATAATTATACGATATCGTTGGCTTTGATTTATTGAGTGTTTACATTTGAATTGCAGCTCGATGGTGATATGACCTATGCGGACGCCAATTCGGCGGAAAGTGTTGTTAAATTACCGGAAACCGTTGCCACTATCAATGAGAATGGCAATGCGCTAATCGATATCGTAAACAACGTGGAACAACCCATTGAACAGCAGTCCTCATTGGCCAACGACGAACCCACGAAGTTGCGTGCCGAGCTGGAAGAGGCTATTCGACAACCCAGCAAATTGGCAGATGTCAGCATTGAATCGCATCTGCAGCAGATGGAACCACAACTCGCCAAGGCGCAACATTTCCATGGGGCAACCAATGAGCGGCAGACAGCGGTTGTGGCAGCCTTTAAGCACTCCTGGGCTGGCTACAAGAAATACGCTTGGGGTCACGACAATCTGAAGCCAGTTTCACAAGGCTCGCACGAGTGGTTCGGTCTAGGACTGTCAATTATCGACTCTCTCGACACTATGTACATAATGGGCTTGGAAGACGGTAAGCATGCGGCATATTTGATAATGATAACCTTAACCTATGGTTTTGCAGAATTCAATGAGGCAAGCGATTGGGTCAAGAATTCGCTGCACTTTCACACGAATCGCGATGTGAATCTCTTCGAGGTGACGATACGTGTGCTGGGCGGTCTGCTGTCCGCGTATCATTTAAGCGGCGACAGGATGTTTCTGGTGAAGGCGTCTGAGTTGGGCAACCGTTTGCTGCCCAGTTTTCTATCACCCTCGGGCATACCCTATTCGGATGTGAATTTGGGTGAGAGATCTGCGCATTCACCCAAGTGGTCGCCGGACAGCTCAACTAGCGAAGTAACGACCATTCAATTGGAGTTTCGTGATCTTAGCCGCTCCACAAATGTTCCTATTTACGAGCGCGTAAGTTACTTTTATCGTATCATTGTATCTACTTGTATAGCTGTTTATCGTATCTGCATTTTAGGTGGTAAACGTGGTAAACGAAAAGATACATGCACTGGATAAAAGTCACGGCCTGGTGCCAATATTTATTAATGCCAACACAGGCACCTTTCGCAATTATGCCACCATCTCGCTGGGCGCACGTGGCGATTCGTATTATGAGTACTTACTGAAGCAATGGCTACAAACCGGGCGCAAGGATAACGACAAGTGAGTGAACAACTTGCACATTTGCGATCAGCTCGATTCTTAACCCAACTCCTTCACAGTCTTATACTGGACTACATGCAAGCAATCGATGGCGTCCTCACGCAACTGATGCGACGCACGCCCCGCGAACACTGGGTTTATATTGGCGAGCTAATAAATGGTCACGATTTTAAGCCGAAAATGGATCATCTGACATGCTATTTGCCTGGCACACTGCTACTAGGCCATCAGAATGGTATGCCGGACTCGCATCTGCTGCTCGCCAGGGATATGATGGATACCTGCTATCAGACCTACATAAGACAGCCCACACAATTGGCCGCTGAGATCTCGTACTTTGCACTGAACGACAAGGACGAGAATGATATTTATGTGAAGCCGAATGACGCCCACAATTTGCTGCGACCCGAGTTCATTGAGAGTCTTTACTACTTCTACGCACTTACCGGCAACCGCACTTATCAGGATATGGGCTGGAACATTTTCCAGGCTTTCGAGAAGCATTCTAAGGTAGCTGCCGGCTACACATCGCTGGGAAATGTGAAGAACACACTGAACACACGAATGCGCGATCTCATGGAGAGCTTCTGGATGAGCGAGACTTTGAAGTACTTCTATTTATTGTTCAGCGACAATCGCAAGGAGATCGACCTAGACAAATGGGTCTTCAACTCGGAGGGCCACCCGCTGCCCGTTTACGATCACTAGTTGTATTGCTTCATAAATACCATCTAAGGTAGTCTATAAGGTGAAATGAACCCCAAAATATGTGGATATTTGGCAGTACCCTCTTAGTCGTAGCGTAGCGCAAATGCCAAATAGAATGTCAACCTTAGGACGCAATAATATACTACTGCACTTGGCCAAAATACAATCAGACGTATGCAGTAATGCAGAATATCAATGATTTGTATAATATTAGTACTGAGCTAGCACATTATTATTATTATTTATTTATTTAATTATCATAAGCACCAAAAACATGTTGCACTCAAACTCTGGTACTCTAACTGCCGCAATGTTAATAATGATAACTAGCAATAAAATGATTTATATATATATATATAGTATGTAGCAATATTTTACTGGTAGGTACTTAGTACATGTGTATGTAATTCTCAATATAATATTCGATTTGTAAAAGCCAGCACCCAATACAGCGTCTAGTAAAATAAAAAATTAGTCCATTTTAAAAAAAAATTAAAGAAAGAGTGTTGATGCATTTAATAATGCTGGATATTATCAATCTCACTATATATATATATATATGTATATGCATGTCTACTTACCGGCGGACATTCGTGTAATACTGAAAGCTGCCACTTTGAACTGACAGTAAATAAAAGACGCTGATTTAAAATTGTCTGAATTTGTTTATTCTTATGAATACGGTTTTTTTTCAATTTTTTTTGCGTACTTTTTGCACTCACACCCAACAACATGCATTAAATGTAATTGCATTTTTGTGGGTTTTTGTTTATTTTTTAAGTTTCGTTTCTGTTTCAATTCGGGTTCTTGTTATCTGTTGCGTTTTTAATACGTTTTAAGTTGCTTTTATGCACTTAATGTTTATGACGACTATGAATGGATGGGCTTAATAAACTATGAAATATTAAACTTGCTTGATTTCTCTTTTAAGTTGATGCTGTAATTAAAACTCACAATGTTGCATTATAAATCTTTGCTTTGTTTTTGTTTCTCATTAAATTACATTTAGACACATTTAGCTGAACAATTTATATTACGATATTGGGTTTTTCTTTTTATTTGGTTTATAGGGAGAGAGGTTCTGTTGAAGCCGATTTTGAGTAACCGCTTAGTTTAGAATACAAATTGAAACATTGTATATGCATGTATATACATATATGTTTAAAATTATAGCATTTAATCAATCGTTAATTGAATTGGGCTCCTAGCGAGTGATAAGTTCTGTTTGCATTTGTTTCCATCGGCAGCTATATTATCGAATGCAATTTACCTTGACTAACTTAATTTATGCTATTACATATAAATTTTTATACAAGTGTTTTATTTATTATTTGTCTTTGTATAACAACTAGAAAGTGTTGCGTGCGCATCTGTGTTACGAATCAATACAGAGAATCGGGTTTGATTAGACGCGATCTAAATCAATTCAACTCGATGTATTATTAGATACAATTTAATGGTACCGGTACCATCTGAAATTTACTTAAGAGCTACATTTAGCACGAGTACGTCGTACTCTAGTCACATCCCAACTTTTAGCATGATTTGTAGTAGTTTTTTTTGTTTTTTGTGTGGTTTGTTTTGTGTGGTGGCATTTAAAGTAGTAGTAGTATTTATTGTAATTGGTATGCATTAATACGTGATACGGACGACTAATTGTTCAAGTCGAACCTGTGTTTGTGCTGTGAATCTTATACGCGGCTTCCTAACATTAACATATTTGGATTAAGTTCGTAGTTCTCTCTTACGGATTATGGATGCATGTATCTGTTTGAAATTGTGTTACAAGCTAATCAGACATCGATATTTAAAACGTGGCACAAATCACAAATCAGATTTGTGGCAAGATCAAGATGAAGATACAATGATACGATTCGTTTTCATTTGTATGTTTTGTATGTTGTATGCTATTGTATGTACAATTTACATACAAATATGTATTCATAAGTGTATATTTCATAATTTATTAATGTTTAAACTAAATTTGCTAAAATTGTAATTTTTCTTTTGAACTGCTTTTGGTTTGCTTCGTCGGTTGTCGTATGTCTTTTATCGGAGTCGCCTCTTTTGGAACTCCCTAAGACAAGTTTTTTTGTTTTGATGATGTCACCCGTAGTGAAAACCAAGTTGGAACTTGGCTTACAGCTTTCTAATTAAAATTGAGCACATTGGTTATACGAATTATTTAGGCATGCATAGAATTGTCTGTGTGCTAGCTCAAAAGCAGACAGAGGTTAAGCGAATTGTAAATAATAATTTAAATTGCTTAGTTCAATTTATCGAATTATTTCATTTTATTTTACGTATTTTCGCATACTTTTTGTTACACATCTTTTATACTAAGAGCAAATCCTTTAGTTTGTATTAAAAACTGCGATTCTTGAAACTGGCGCATGCTTTACATAAATATACATATACATATATATACAAATTCTTAATAATAAATAATTTAATACATATATTCTTTTGTATATATATATATATTTGTAATGTATATCGATTTTTGTGTTTGAATTTTTTCCGTTCTAATTCCAACAAAATTGGCAACGTTGTTACAATTGTTTTGCATAAATCTAAATACGAATTTGAATGCTCTCGACTGGATCCTTCCCTCCAACTTACTTAATTGTGAATTATACAACCAATCATTATTTGTTTTTATATTCTTGCAGATCTTATGTATTGTTTTAGTTTTCTTACGAAATGTTTAACAAACAGAAAGAGAGGCCACCTTCGATCCGACATAGTTGATATAGTTTTGATCAAAACGGGTGTCCATCTTAGAACTAAAGAACTATCGCAGCATGTCAGATGTAATTGTATTTTTTACGGATTGGACTACTTTATTAGTAAGCTATTATAATTTATAAGAGTTATCGAACTGCGACAATTTGATCTGTTGTGCCTCTCTCGGATAAATGAGCTATAGTTCTTATGTCCAGTCCATGATCCTCCTGGGTTCAAAATCCTCTAGTGTCAGGCTGTGGGCTCCTATTGTGGAGCAGCTAAAGAATCAATTTATTCAACAAATCTGCAAGAGTATTTAATCTACGGCATGCCGAAGAATTGATTTCCTTTGTGATACGCTTGTTTGTTAGCTTTGTTTACGTTCTTTTCACTTGTTCGCAGTTAAGATATAATTTTAATAAATTGTCTAGGCATTTGTCACTTATTTATTGTAGCTACATAATTTGTATTACATTAGAATTCATTCAGTGTACTTCTCTAAGAAGCATTTCATGCTATTCGTCGTTTTGTTTTCAATTCTCGGCGTAATTGCTTTTCTATTGACTTTTAGGGCTCCGCTGTCCCATATTAATGCTTATAATTGGGTGACTATAAATTTACACAAATAATTACCAGGCTGTTTTTCATTTCCCTTATTTTTGTTTCTTTTTAAATATTGTACAAACACATTGGACTAAAAACGAAAACATGAATTAAAACAATTTACGCTACACAACTTAGAGCTAAAATGAAGAAATAATTGTACAGAGCAGGGTGCATAAGCTGACATAACTGTGGCCTGAATAAATTCAGCACAGTGGACAACAAACAAAAAGAGAATTTATAACATGCAATGGGGTTTTACTATACAATCAATGTGTTGCCTGAGGCAGCTCTTCACAATGTGGTCGCGTTGAATTCCAATATCAGACTGTTAGCTGTTGCCGCCGGCGGCAGCTCGACTGTTGCTGCTGTTGCACTCGTGGCGGCTGCTTGCAGCCCAAGTCAAGAGGTCATAATTGACTTGACAGCATCATCGAGGCCAGCGGCCACACAACTAAAGTCATTTAGCTGTGCATGATGCTGCGGCTGCGCCTGCGACAGGCCGTGATGATGCTGCACATGATGCTGCAGATGCGGCTGCTGCTGACCCAAGTGGCCCTGCATCAGCTGCTGCTGTTGCTGTTGCTGTTGTTGTTGCTGCTGCTGCTGCTGCTGTTGTTGATGATGATGTTGGTGATGATGGTCGAGCAAAAGGTTGGCACTGCCATCGGCGACGGCGCTTACAGCTGGTCCAGCACCGCCGCTGATCAGGCAATCGCCAATATCCTCGCCCAACTGGCGACGCCTGCTGTTCACCTGCTCCTGCTGGCAGCTGGGCAAATTGGCCGCTTGCCGCTGATCGTCCAGTATGCTGTCGCCTAGAAACGAGCCAAGCGAGAACTGCAGCGAATCGCCGCTGTTCTGCAGGTTTAGTATGCTATCGATGGCACTGGCCACATGCCGGCTAATATCATCGTCGAATTCACCAGCGACCACAGATGCAGCGCCCATGTGATTTACATGCAGTTGCGTCTGCTGCGGCTGCTGCTGTAGTTGTTGTTGGATGCTGTGCTGGTAGTGCTGATGCTGCTGCTGCTGTTGTTGCTGCTGCTGCTGCTGCTGTTGTTGTGGATCCAACATAGCGAAAGCCTGGTGATTGGAGAAGCTATGTTGTTGCTGTTGTTGCTGCTGTTGCTGTTGTTGCTGTTGCACCTGTTGCTGCTCCATGAGCAATTGCGAAAAGCTAGCGGGACCGTTACTGGTCACAGCATCCACGCCCATGCCATCGTGCAGCGCCAGCATATCCGCATCCAACATACCATGTGGCGGCACCTGAACATGCTGCTGCGAGGACATGGGTGACGAGGATGTCGACGATGCTGTGCACAGTCGCTTGCTGCTGTTCTCATCCTCCATGTCACTGCTCGAGCCCATCAGCTGACCGTTCCAATGTCGCTTGCGTGTCTCGCCATTGACCAGCAAATTGTGAGATTGTCCATCGACGGTGCTGGTGCTGCTAGACATGTAGTCGCTGTAGTGGGCCTCCATGCTTTGCATCCAACGCGGATTGTTGTTGCAGTTGAGCTCAATGTGATGCTGTTGCTGCTGCTGTGATTGCGGCTGTGGCTGCTGTTGCTGGTGTGCAGCATACGACTGCTGTTGCGGTTCGCTGCTGTAGCTGGCATTGAAGCCAGCATCTGGCGCCCAAATGTTTAGCTTGTTTTTGTGATTCGCAGCCGGTGATTTCGAATCGCCGAAAATCTCATCCAGATTTGATTCAATGTCGTTCTCATCGCTGCTGTTCTTGACATCCAAATGCACCGGCGACTCTCCGAACATGGCCTCCAGACGCGTCTCCACCGACTTCTGCACATCCGAGTCGCTGCTGAAGAACTCACTGATGGCCGGATGATGATTTGGCTGATCTGGTTGCATGGCCAATGGCTGCTGTCGCTGCTGGCTGCACGAAGAGCTGCCAACAGGCACGTTGTTGTTGTTGCCAGTATCGCTGTTGTTGCCAGCAACGTCGCCAGCACAGCTGCTGATACTGCTATTGCTGCTGCTATTGCTGTTGCTCTGATTGCTCTTATCAATGCAGCCATTAGGAAACAGATCAGACATATGATTGCCATTGTTTAGCAGACTGCCAGTATTGTTGTCGTACAGATGTTGCTGTGACAAGTGTTGCTGTTGCGGCTGCTGCTGCTGCTGCGATTGCAGTGGCTCAGTGCTTATCAAATTGAGCTCCTTTTGCAGGCAGTACCAACCATCCTCGTGGTCTTCATGGCCTATATTATTAGTTTTAACATGTTGCTGCTGTTGAGGGTGTTGCTGCTGTTGTTGTTGTTGCTGTTGCTCCTGCAATACGCTGTCCGAGTAACAGTTTTCACCGATCTTAACATTTGCAGGCATTTTCTGCTCCACCTTCTTCATGATAAAACTGGGCGTCAACTCCGACTCGATATCAAAGTTATCATAGTCCTTTTTAATATACTGAGAGTTTTCCTTGGAGTTATTGACTTGCTCCTTTTTAACAGCGTCACTCAGTGAGCCATTGTCAGCCTGACTAGCATTACTGCCCAGCCACTCGCCATTCTCCTCCCGCTTCACCAGCTGCTGTTGCTGAGGCTGTTGCTTGTTGTATGCCTTGTTCACATCGGCGCTATTCTTGAGCAGATCGAATTTGTCTACAACTGCAGCTGACTGAGCGGCTGATTCCGAAACTCTTTCCAGTGGTTCCATTTTGATTTCGTCTTTCACTTTGGTATCCACTTCCGACATGATCTCGGCTGATGCCTCACAGCTTTGCTCCTCTTTGAGCCGCTGCTGCTGTTTCTCCAACAGATCCTTCTCCGCGGTGCGTATATCACTGATCTCGCCCTTCAGATCGTCTATCATTAGCTGCTGCATTTGTAGCAGCTCCGATGTGCGATGTGGCAACTGCAAGCATTTACAAAAATATATTAAATAACTGGTAGGCGTTGTTTTCATCTGAACCTCTTACCGTTGATTCTTGCATTAGAATCTCTTGGAATTTGCCATTCAGCTGCCGGAATTTATCGCGAAAGCCCAGCGCCGTTGCTTCAAATTCTTCATCCTCGTCGGATTGCTGCTCCAGATCGTTCTCATGCATGCAATGATATCTGCAAATAGGCGAAGAGCTCAGTTAGCTGCTAGTCAAAACCAAAGGTTACTCCTTTAGCCACTTACCTGATAAGGCGTTTGACCGCCTCGTCCTTGGTACGAAATGGCTTCACATAGTCCGGCTTGAGGCAGCTTTCCTGATCCACCTCCAATTGACGCACAAACCTGCGAAAGGAATATATGTTAATATATAGTTCAGTAAAAAGTTAACTTAATGCGTATATGTTGGCCTCATTTCTTTAAAATCGGCATTTTTTCAACCAACTACTCACAAGGAGAGGCGTGCAATTTTTGGTTTTGGTGTTGGCAGCAGCTCCTCCGTCTTGGGCACGGGCAAAGCCGGCAAAAACACGGGCAGCACTGGCAGCGCTGGGGCAATTAAATTGCTTAACGTTGGCGCTGCTGTTGCTGGCGTCGGTGGGGGAGGGGGTAGCGTTTGTAGCGGTTGAAGCTGTTGTGGAAGTGGTAGTGGTAGTGGTAGTGGCAGTTGTTGCTGTAGCTGCGGTTGCTGTTGTTGTGATTGTGGTGGCTGTAGCTGTTGCGGTTGCAATGGTGGCATGGGCAACATGCTGCTGTTATTGCTGGTACTTATGTTGCTACTGATGTTGCTGCTGCTATTGCTACTGTTGTTGCTGTTATTGTTGCTATTGGATAGCAGATTGTTTGAACTGGCAAAGATGAGCGGCGGTGGTCCGTTTTTAATGCAGACAACGGGTGGCTGCTGTTGTTGTTGTTGCTGCACCGGCGCTAACAACATGTTTGTTTTTGGCTGCAACATGTTGACCGGCACATTCGATTGCTGCTGCTGCTGTTGATTAACAACATTCGGTTTGCTGCGGCAGGGCGATTCCTTGAGCTTGGTTTGCGGCGTCTGTTGCTGCTGCAGGTTGCAGACTGATGCCGCTTGCTGCTGTTGTTGCTTCTGTTGCGCCAACTTTTGTTTGCTAGCCATTTGCTGCTGCTGTTGATGCTGCATGGGATAGATGTGAATGCGCTGAGCAACATTCAGCTGTTGCTGCTGCTGCTGTTGTTGCTGTGCATTGATTGCTGCTGAGGCTGCTGCTGTTGCCGCGCCGGTAGTGGAATGATTGTTTGGCTGCACAACATTAGCTAAGATAACCCCACCAGCAGCTGCTTTCAATGATTCAGCAGACTGTTGCACTGGCGTCTGTTGCTGTTGCTGCTGCTGCGGCACTTGCTGAAATTGCTGCGGCATCAGGCTAAAGCTGCCATTCGCATTGGGCGTAGGCACCATACCCTCCGGCGTGGGCACCTCCTTACCAGAGGCCAATATGCGATGCTGTTCGGCAAAGAGGCGCTGCAGAGCCACATTGATTTCCGCATCGCTCATGACCTTGTTGTACATGCCAATTGCGGCGGGATCAATGTCCGGCGAGATGGGTAATGTGGGCACAAACGACTTGTTCTGCAGCTTGATGGTGAGGAATTGTATCTGCATTTGCACCGTACGAAATACCTGCTGCATCTGTGGTGTTAGCTGAATTGTTTGCACGCGCGATATTGTATTTTGTTGCTGCTGCTGTTGCGGTGCGGGTTGAGCTTGTTGTTGCTTCGCCGGCGGTTGCTGCTGCTGCTGTTGCTGTTGCTGTAGCTGCGCTGGCAATTGTAGTTGGGTAACAATAGGCGGCGCTGCAGCAACTCCATTGCTGCCGCTCGGCGCTGATGTTGTCGCCGTCAAACTAAAACTGCCACGCTGCTGCTGTTGTTGCTGCTGCTGTTGCTGCTGCTGCAATTGAACAGTTGCTGTCGTCGCCATAGGTTGCTGCTGCTGCTGAAGCTGCTGTTGCTGCTGCATGGGCGCTGTGACGCCCACCAACTTGGTGCCGCTAGTCGTCTGGAAGGGCTGAATGCTATTGCTCATGATGGCCGTTGTTGTTGTTGTGGTTGTCTGGCCACCACTGGAGCTGACAACAACAATCATCTGCTTGCCGCTGGCCACATTTGGCTGCACAATTTGCACGGGATTGTTGTTGGGCTTTTGCGAGAGCGGATCCAACTTGGGCATCGGCTTCACCACACCGGCATTCTTTAGGCTAGCCAGCTCGGCTGCTGTTGGCGTCGCCTTCGGTTTCCGCACCGGTTTCTTTTTGGCGACGGCACCGGTACTATTTCCGGCTGTTGTTGTCGTGCTGACCTTGGCCGGCTCCAGTTTCGCCTTGCTCTGATCAATGATGGGCGCCACATTGGCCACCTGCTTGGTGACCGTTGTGGTGTTCGTTGTGGTGTTGCTGCTGGTCGTCAGTGTCGTTGTTGTCGTCGTGATCAGGGGCAGACCCAGACTCAAGCCGTGCCCATTGCTGATGGGTTGGATGGGATGTACGATTTGCTGCTGCGGCGGCTGCGGTCGCAGTGGAATGGGCAATGTTGTCGTTGTCGCTTGCTGCTGTTGCTGTTGCAGCTGTAGCTGTGTGGGCGGCAGGGGATTCACATCGTTGAAGTGTAACTGACCCAGCTGCAGGCACTGCGCCAACTGCTGTGCATTGATGCCCGCGGGAGCAATCAACAGCCGCTCCGTGGGCCCAATCGATGCCGCCGTTTGCCCAGCACTGATGGCCGTTATCTGATTGGATACACTGTTCAGGCAGAATAGCTGCTGTGTGCTGGGATCGATTGGCGGCAGTGCCACATAACGTTGTGCATTATTCGCCAGCGGTTGTGCAGGCAGCTGTTGCAACGGTGGCTGCTGTTGTTGCTGCTGCTGCTGCGGTTGTTGCTGTTGCTGCTGCGGTGTCGCCTGTTGCTGCTGTACAAGCAATTGGGGCGTCGGCGCGGTAGACGGCAATGGTGGAAAGGATAAAGTTTCGTTAGGCTTTGCAGGCATAGTCGGTGGTTTAATTGCATTGGTTGGTGTGGCTGTAATATTGCTGCTGCTGGCGATGTTGCTGATCAGATTGCTGGCTGGCACGGTGGACGTTGATAGCTTCCTGTTGTTGGCAACTGGAAAACGCAAGTGAGGAACATTAGTAATTGACCAAATAGGTGGAAAAGGTGCTTATGGTTAAGAGTTCAGTGACTCTAAGCTTTTCTCTAAAACTGCCACACTTACCTTTGACTTCTGGTTTGGGCGCTACTACTGGCGCCGCTTTGGGCAACTGTTGAGCAGCAGCAGCAGCAGCTGTTGTTGTTGTTGGCAAATGCTGTTGTTGCGGCTGCTGCAGCTGCAACGGCTGCTGCGGTTGTGTGGAAGGCGCTGGCGGCGGCGTTGGAGCTGGCGGCTTGTTGGTGTCCATGCGCGTGGGTTCATTGATGATGGTCACGTTTGGCAACGCGCCTTTGAGCAATGCCTGCAGTATTAGCTGCGACTGATGATCCTGCGGATTGTTGGGATCGTGACGCAATATGAGACGCTCGCAGTGCTCTGACACGGCCAGCGTTAGGCTGCCCGTCAGCTGCGGCACAAGCGCCGCCGCTGAGGCCGGTGAGCCCACCGAAATGGACACGTTACCGGGCATGCCTGTCAGCTGTGGCGGCAATATGGTGGCGCCACCTGCCGTCGTCACTGCTGTGGTCGGTGGAGGCGTAGCCTGTGGTATTGTTACCAATTGCATCTGGCGAAAATCGCTAGATAACTTTATTGTTGCCGTCTCTGCAGCGGATGTTGTTGTCGCTGCTGGCGTTGGCTGATATACAAGTTGCGACTGCTGTGAACCAGCTGTTGTTGTTGCCGCTGCTGCTGCGGGTACAGCACCACCCATAACGGTGGCACCGGGTGGTAATATGGGCATTATTTGGATTTTATTTTCTACTGCGCTGCTGATGGGCAACGCGGACTGATGATGATTCTGCAC
>JAWNLL010000166.1:2902500-3280000 GCA_035042425.1 Drosophila flavopinicola
AGTTTTTTTTTTTTTTTGTGTTAATATATTTATTAATTGTAGAAGCTGTACATCAACTGTACAGTTGATGTACAGGTTCTACACTGAATAAATATATATTAACACAAAAAAAAAAAAAAAAAAACGTTTACAACACATTTTTGGTAAATTTTATTTAAGCCGAACATCATACATAGTATGATGATTTTAGATGAAGGAGAAGGTCCTAGTGGCGTCCAATTGTTTTGGCAAAACCTTGCCGCTTAAGTCGCCTTAAAGGACGGGCAGGGAGTAGACCTCTTGCGAGTAGGCTGCGGTGTCTTAGCAATCTTTCGCTGTATCTACTTGTATGTCTTCCTATTTGCTCTTCAACTGTTTCCAATTTGAGATCTCTATGTAGTGTGGAGCCGCGTACGTACCAGGGACAGTTTGTTATCTGACGTAGTACCCTATTCTGTAGTACTTGTATGCTTTTATAGTTTGATTTGGCAGCAATCCCCCAAATCTGCACTCCATACAGCCATATCGGTATAATACAGTGTACATATACTGCTCTTTTGCATCTCAGCGGCAAGGTGCTCCTTTTGTTGTTGAGCCACCGCAGCTGTAGCAGTCTGTGAATAAAATATAGTACTTCGATGTTTATAACTTTGATCTAGTATTCGGAAGATAATTAAGTTTGTAAACAGAAGCATACTATTATATTTTTGTAGTCATGATAGTCATAGATGCAATTTAGCAATTAATAACGTAACATTATTTATTTATTGTACTTATACGAGGATATATATAATAATTGATGCAATACAATTATATATATTTTTCTTGTGTATAAAAGGATACGACCGCAACTAGTTTTATTAACTGTTAAAATTTCAAAACTTTCGAACTCATTGAAACAGAAAACAAAATGTTTGTGTTGCTTTAAGGACCCGGCTAAACCCTCCCGTTTATCTTGCCCTACCTGGGATTAGTTACATGTCATTTTACAACTGTAAAAAAATATTGCATATCTGAAGGAGCTAATTTTCACGGCATCCTCTGTGATTCCCAAACGGTTCTAAGCGCTCGACCATGGTAGCCCAGCCCGAGAGCTGAGAAAAGCATACTTACCTGGCGTAGAGGTTAACCGTGATCACTAAGGCGGTTCCTCCGGAGTGAGGCTTGGTCATTGCACATTCGGCTGAGTTGACCTCTGCGATTATTCCTAATGTGAATAACTCGTGCGTGTAATTTTTGGTAGCCGGGAATGGCGTTCGCGCCGTCCCGACATTTATTAATACATTCGAACCCAACCCAACTAAAGTTAAATATACTCAGTATTTGTAACAGTTGGTCTCTCTCCATCCGCTTACTGAGAGCAGACAATTGTTCGTTCCATGCCATGTTGTTGCACGAAAGTGCTGACATTGTGTAGAGGCTTCAAATCGGCTTAATTTTCGTTAAATCTTGCTGGTTGCCTGTGGTTACGGCTTTTAGGGTTCCACCTCTCCGTAGTTACGGACGGCCTTGCTCTCGTTGTCTCGTCCCTTTTGATGATTACTGTGATGACGCTCTTGCAATCGTGCGAGGGATGCGCTCCCGGATTTCTGCAAATGGACACCAACCAACCCTTTGTGCAGTTGTGATTATTGCTCTTGCTTGATTGAATGTGCGCATTTGTACCCCTTGCTATAGTTACCAGTTAATTTATGGGGCTTATGCTGTCTGCACAAGTGCAAATGTTCGGATACATAGCTCCTGTTACGGCTGCAGCTCAAACTAGGACTAACTGCTCTTAAATGTGATTAGCAGCTTGGCGTTTTATTGCTGCTGGACGGACGCAAACTCAACATCCCCTGTTAAATGGTAAATGTTGTGTGTTCCCTTTAAGTTCCATTCGAAATGTGGGTCACATTGCTGTCTTCTCAATCGAGCAGCCATTTCTTCCCTGGCAACGTCTTCCGACATGGACTTTATCTGCTGCGGAAAATCTTATCACTTTCAATGAAGATAAATATCAGCAGACAGCCGCAGTCAAACACTCAGCCAGCCAGGCAGAAAGATAGACATGTCCATTGGACTTTTATTTGCTCGGCACACTGCTGCCTCCAGCCACTGTCAATGCCCATCCGTTCGCAGCAGCCACCGAACATTATTAACAACAACATCAGCCGTGCGAGAACATCCTTCGGCTCGGCAGCCCTTTATGAGCATTATTTCACTGGGCCCAACATCAACGTCAACGTGCTCGTCATCACATTGTATAAATATCCTCGAGCACGTATATTTCATGGAGACACGTGCTGCATGTTTGCGGGCCGGTCCAAATCTTCAGAGATTAATGCACGCATTAGTAGATTTAATGCATATTACGTTCAGCGCACGTCCTTGCTGTCCTTGTTGCCCTTCATGTTGTTGCTATTGCTATCGCTATCGCTATCCTTGTTTGTATTCGTGTTTGTTGCTATTGGCGTCTCGTCGCCTTGGCTGCCATCATCGCCATTGTCGTCGATACAATTGAGACATTCTGGGGAATACCCTCGCGTCATTTGTTGAGCTACCCCTGTGCCCAGTACTGAGTAGCATCGAATGCTGAACCTACAACTTATAAGCGAAACAAAATTTGACTTTGGCACAACGAATAATGTATACTCTTTATGGTGTTTTTAAAATTTTCTATAAATCCTTATTTCTTGTGATTTGGCTTAGACATCTATCTGTCGTTCAAGTGTATTTCAATATTTAATTGAATTCTGACATATTTTATAGAATAATATATGTATATATAGCAATGGTTCCTGTTTTACAGTCTTCTTGTCAGAGTTTCTGCAAGCAAATTTCTCTATTGAAAATGTATCTTGATAAAGTTGTTTGGCAGCTATAAGATATAGTGGTGGGATACGGCCGGTTCCGACAAATGTATGGTATAATTGAGTAATACGTCTCTGTGCCAAGTTTCATTTCTCAATCTCAAAAATTGTGGGGCCAGTTTGCATATATAAATACTGACAGACGTAGCCACATTAATGTTTATTATCATCGTGACTATATTACTGTTATACATAATATTATTTTTTTCGAAAAGAACATAAAAACCAATATATACATATGTATTTGAAAAATAAAACACAAAAACAGGTATAAACCATCGTCAGTATTAGGATACCTAGTATGAAAAGGAGAAATCTTGATTTTTAAGCTACATTATCTAGCATACTGTCGGTTACATCATCGGATAGACAAGCTAAGATCATCTTTTTGACTAAGAAATTTATTGTAACTTTTCTGATTTATACATATTACTAAGTTGAGTCGTTTTAGTAAAAGGCTGCTGGTCTAGTTCATGCATCAGCTATTAATTACCTAAGCGTTTGACAAGCTATCAATGTTTAAATTGTGAATGCATGCATCTCCAATGTTTAGTTAAAATCCCCGGCCATCATCTCCCTCCACTGGACTTAGCATTGAATTTCAATATATTTCATGGTTTTCAATCAATTTCATGGCAAAGTCACAGCGGGGTAGCAACAAATCCCCGAGGACCTGTCAAGAGTATTGCAAACAGAGTTGAAAGCTGCCAGGTCCATCATCAGCAAACATCATCATCATCGTCATCATCATCAGTATCATCAACGTCAGCATAATTTTCATACCCATTCTTATACGCAGTAGCTCAACATTATTTAAGGCAAATGATAGCCAGTGTAGGTAAGAGCCGAGTGGACTACTCGGGAATCAGAATTGTACTCCTGACTGAAATGGAAACTTTTTGCAGCGTGCACTTTTCTTTGACAAAGTTTTTGGGGGAAGCGGATTAATTTGTAAAGCAGCTGACGCTCTTTGTTTTTGACCAGCGTATTTCGTAGAGTCTTGGGATTATGAATACGACAACTATAGCGGCTGCATCTCTTTCACTTTGTATATAGATATATCTATCTGTTTCTGTATCTGTAAGATAACTGAGTGTGTGCTGATGTCGAAACAGCAGCCAAAAAGTTATACAGTTTTTGGCAAAGTTTTGAACGCATCAAAGTGAATCGCAGACATGCAAACCAACCGGATTTAGCTCTCATCTAATATCTAATATCTACTTCCGCCTCTTCTTTCCATTTTAGCTGCGGGCCGAGCACCTCCGGAGCCCTACTATGGCCGCTACATCGGACAGTTTACGAACTTTGCGCATGGCATCAAGGTAGGCAGCTCAATGAATTCATTTTGGCCACCAGCCGTTAACTGTAAAACTTGTATTCGCAGGGCTCCATCTACGCCGTGGACGAGTCAACGCTGTTTGTTAAAGCCTTCGCCTACGACGGCACCGGACCGGATGCCTTCTTCTGGGTGGGCAAAACACCGCGACCATCGCCCGAGGGCTACATTATACCCTATCCGGAGGAATACAACGGCCCGTACGTATGCTGACGCATTATTAATGCATTGAACTCGGTTGAGTTGCTGTTTTTTTTTGGGTCTAGGCGGCATTGGCGGCATTTTGGATGCCGGCTACTCGAGCGCAACGGGCTATTTCCTAACACTCACTGTGTGCATGTGTGTGTGTGCATGTGTGTGTGTGTGTGTGTGTGTGTGTGTGTGTATATATGTGTGTGTGTGCGTGGCATGTATCCTTGCAGATTTTACGTTACGCACGCTTGACAATGAAACCACTTTTAAAAATTAAAAAACATTTTTCATCTTGGCTGCCATTTGCGAAGTCGCCTTCGTTCCGTTCGTTTAATGCTTTATTGTTGTTGCTGTTGTTGTTGTTGATGTTGTTGCTGCTGTTGTCGCTTCGTTGCCTCCTAATGCGAAAAACTCATTTATTTCTTTACGTTAGATCTGCGGTCATATGTATGTATTGTGTGTGAGGATGTAGTCCACAACAACAGCAAACAATGAAAGCCACAGTCACAAGTGTGTGCCAGAGAGAGAGAGAGAGACAGCGACAGAGAGAGAGGAGCAGAGAGTGTTGTATAGAAGAGGACTCAGCAGAGCCTGGCAGATGCTAGCCGCATGCTAGTTGTATTTACTTTAAGTCGTCACAAGCACAAGGTTAAGCTGCACTACTGTGAATTTTATTTACCTTGCTTTCTTCTCGGCTGTCTTCTGTTCGCCCCACTGCCGCCTGCTCGTGTCCTCCGCCTCCTCCTCCTTAGCCACTTTCACAACTCGCGGCCACTTGAACACACTAAGCCACACTAAGCTGAGCCACTGCTAGCGTCGCGCGTCTCGACGCAATGTGTCGAGCCGTTGGCTTGCAATGTTGCATGCCCCAGCTGCTTATCAGTGCATCCAGCGTACACAATTTGACGTCATTTGGCGACTGCTTAGGCATTAGGCACTAGGCACTAGGCACTCAGTTGCTATGCATTTTAATCATTATCACTCACATTATCATTTTCATGATCATTCAATGAGCCATTTAATCCCATGCCAAGGTTAAGCTAAAGTGGCACATGCAACCACTTGTCATTGGCATTTTGTCATGCCCCTGAAAAATATTTGAAAACTGCCAAGCATTGTGGCACTCCAGCGAATCTCATTGAAAACCAACTCAGTGCACAAATGTCACGTTTAGCTACGTAAATATAACATCAAATCATGTGTGTATATAAAGAGCGCATGTGTCGAACAATTCTTTGGCAAAATTTCTTATTTTTATACCCTGAACCCATTAAAAATGGGTAAAAAGGGTATAATGTAGTTGTGCAAAAGTATGTAACAGACATAAGGAAGCATCTCCGACTATATAAAGTATATATATTCTTGATCAGTATCAACAGTCGAGTCGATCTAGCCATGTCCGTCTGTCTGTCCGTCTGTCTGTCCGTCTGTCTGTCCGTCTGTCTGTCCATATGTCTGTCCGTCTGTCTGTATGAACACGTGGATATCAGAGACTACAAGAGGTAGAGTCTTCATATTTGGAATATAAGCCCGGGACAGATCATGTTTATTTCATTTTATCGATAACTCGTCCCGTTTAAAAGTTATCGATATATTTCGATTTCAGACTAGCGTTTTTGTGACATATCTTTAAAGTTATAAGAGCTAGAGGTCAAATTTGGCATGTATAATCTCAAATAGCATACACATGTAACAAATTTTTCATTTTTTGGATACCACCCCCCAAAAGTTCAGGGCATTTTTGAAGGTACGAGCTTGCAATTTGGTTTGGGGACTAATATTATTGACAATTGTTTGCCCCAAAAATTTCAATAAGTTCGGACAATAAACACAGAAGTTATTTAAGATTTAACTTTCCATTGTGTGGGGCTCGGTGAAAAGCAAGCCAACTGCTTAAACCGCTTGCACTGCTTGTACTGCTTGTACTGCAGCATGTGTGTGTTTAGATTAGCATGAATGATTGTAAGGACTGGGTTCAGGGTATCTCGTAGTCGGGCACTCCCGACTAGAGCACTCTTACTTGTTTCAACTCAGCTGTGCAAGCCAGATTCGTTTTTGGCTTTGTAGTGTTTGCAGTAAAAGTTGTTTCAAACAAATATATGTATTATTATTATATGTACATATTATAGTTACCTTAGAGTCAAATTATCTGTGAAAACCAGTGGCTATCACATACGGATATTGATTTCCTTATTGACTGAAGAACCACTTTAACAACTTATAAAATATGTTTTATATAGAGTTGTACATAAGGAATACATCTAATGCTGTTTAAAACGATATAGAATCTGTAGATTTTGCCTTATGCTTTTAGTTTCCACTTATATCCATTTCTTGATATTTTGTATTTCTTCTTCTAATTTTGATTTTTGGGAATTTTAAAAGGATGATTTTGTTTCGTATTTCCTAGTTTTTCTAGTTTTACTTAATTTAAATTCATTAAAACGAGAACAGATTGAACTAAAGAAATGTGATTGGAAATGAACACAGTAATACTGGATATAAGTTAAAAAAGTATTATCAACAGCAAAAGTAATCAGAAAGAATCTGAACAAAAAATATACGATGAGTGCTGCTCGCTCAAGTTCAAATTTATTTTGACTTTGAAATGTTTTTCCAAATGCTGCCCGCTTTTGTCACGCGGTTTTGCGCTTGAAAGCCTTGGCCAAAGTTGTTGGTGTTGATGTTGCCGTTGCCGTTGCTGCCTGATGACGTGTACGAGTATATGAGTATAAGGATGACAAGGAGTATGAGTGCGAGTATATGGGCCCCATACCAACTGAAAAAGCGCTCGCCCACACCCGTTGCCAGCTTCATATTGTAATCGACTTTAATGCGTTTCATTGTTGATGCCACGTGCCGAGCTTTATTAGTTCAATGTATAACATTGGCATGCCTCATCCTTATGCCACCGCCTCGAAGCGTGTGTGCTTGTGTGTGTGTGTGTGTGCCGGGTATAAATATGGGGTGGCAGAGTGTAGTCCCTGGCCGGAACGAGCAGCGTCGCGCTACCGATTGCACGCTTTTACGCTTTCAGACACACACATTACCCATGCCACATGCCGCATGCCACATGCCAGATGCATAGAGCCGCGTGCACCTTCTTCTATGTGTAAGTGTGTGTGTGTGCTGCGGGGTGGCAGGTGGGCGCAAGTGATTGCTGTATTATGTGGCGCCGTTACTAAGTGCCAACTATAGCATACATTTGGGCGAACTAATTGCGCGCTTTTATTGTGTGTAATGATTTAGATGCTTATGCTATATATATAGATAAATGTGGCTATACCTATACATGTGTGTATCTGTGGCGGTAATTGATAAATGCAATGGATCGACAAGCTTTGCTGCTGCCTGTCAGCCTTTGGTAATGGCAGCTGACAGCGTTCGTCGACTTCTTGGCCGGGTAACTGGAGCCACGACTGCGTCTTTGACGCTGGCCTGGACGCCCGCCAATCAGCTTTAATTATGTAACACAGCGTTTAGTTGAAGGGCTGCTGACGTCGCTGCTCACTTCTTTTTATGTTCACGCTCGCTTTGTTCCACTGTGCGAGTGTGTGCTATGTGTGTGCGAGCTGTGTGTCACAATGGATGCATCGAGCATAAGTAATTAAATTAGAATTTTTTGAGAAGCATGAAAGCGGCAGCGACGCTGTGCTGATTAACGCCCCATTGCCATGACGATGACGCCCGTTGGCTGTTGCTCATTTGCATTTCGAACAACTTGTACAATGCACAACGCCAACTACCCCTCTCTTTATACCTCCACCCGCCCAACACCCACCACCCACCACCCACCACCCATCACCCGCTGATACTGATTTATGCTGATCTCATTAATATGTGCTGCATGCAAAGTGGCAAAACGAAGTTTTTAGTTATATGCCCATTGTCAAGCAGTAAATGAGCGAGAGACACCCAGAATGTCATCCAATCGCACAGCCAGCCCCCCACAGCCCATCGGCCCATCATTCATTGTGTTAATGTTAATCAACGTTGACAACACAGCCGCAACACATAATAATGCTTTTTGCTGTTTCTGCCAGCGCCTTTAATGCCTTTAACTTAATTAAGCGACAACAAGTTGCAGAGTACAGCCAGCAGCTAAAGGGGCAGATGCCTCAAGTAGTTGAGCCTGTTGCTGGCACTTTTTCGGTTTCGCATTGTGCCCTCAAAAGTATGAGTGTCCTTTCATATCCTGCAGTCCAATGAACAGAGACGGCAATCCTATAATTATTGCATCTTTACTATAGCAAAGTTAATTTTTTCCAAATAAAACTGCTCGTTTTACATATCAAGCACATATCCAGTCTGCCAAAAAATGCAAGAATTGTATAAAAATAAAGGTTTTTTTTCGCAGTGAGCTGAAAATCTGGTAATGTTCTTTATATTTAACAAATATATATGAAAATTTGCTCATTATTTTCTATCATTGCTGCTAACTTGTCGATGCTGAAACAGTTCATGAAGTGAGAAAATAGAAAAACTTAAAACTGTATTAAGCCACCAAAACCACATTTATTAAATTAAACTGCATACAAAGTTGTTCAGCTACTATAGCTACTATATTTAGCTGCCATACAGGGTAGCTGTTAGTCGAATCATTTGCCCTGCCGAATCCCTGCCGCATGTCGAATGACTAATGCCTACAAAAGCCCGCCCTAACGACAAATTTTATATTTTCATATAAATTTAATTGAGTGGTCGTTGTCCGGGACTCATCTGGTGCTGCTCATGACGTAGATGGGGAGTCGCATCGCCCAAGAAATTAAGCATTCATAATAATTTTGAAAGCACACCAATATATACGTACAAGTGGTAGGTATGTGTGTACGTTCTTTTGGGGGGTGATTGAGCTTCACTGTTTGCTATTTGTCTGCTGACTTGGCTCGTTCCATTGCCTACATTCTGGGCCAGGCACAATTTTTGTGCATAGTTTTTGCGAGGCAAGCAAATGTAAAATGCCAGTCAGCTAGGAAAAAGGCACAAGTTGAAAGAGTGCAAAGAGCTTACAGAAAAAACGTTGAAGCGCAACAAGTTGCTACAGCTTTGTTGTAATATTCAACGGAAATTGTGAACGCAGCCAAGTCAATAACTACTGATTGACACACTGAACTTTGGCTCTCTGTGCTGATCTATGCTGCTGGGTCTCTGGTCTCGGGTTTGTGATTTTGGTTTCAGTATTTGCTGCTGGCCAGTCGATAAATAAACAAGGCTGCCTGCCAGCTGAAGAGGACAGGACACTCGCCAGGCTTTCAAACTAATTGGGGGAAAGTGTGTGTGTGCGTGTGTGTGTGTGTGTGTGTGTGTGTGTGTGTGTGTGTGTGTGTGTGTGTGTGTGTGTGTGTGTGTGCGTGTGTGTGTACTAGTGGCAACAACGAAAACAAACAGCAATAACAAAATCGATAGATGCTTATGAATTTGTGTGCTGAGTGCAACAATGTATCTGATTCTCGAGCCCGCAGCACACAGCAGCAGTGGTGTCTCAGCAAATCAAATAAAGCACGATGCAGACAAACATATATTTGCCATGTGAAAACCGAAGTCAAAGGCAAACACACAGCAGGGAGAGCATGTTGAGGATGCTCGACGTACTGACAGCCTGACGAAATCAAAATGAATGTATCTCTAAGGCACAGATACAGATTCGTTGCGCTCTTGACACCGAATCATTCAATTTATTTTGGGCTCATTAAAGGTCAAAGCAGAGCCAAACTTGCAACCTCTGACGTCCTTTTGAGGGTGTAAATTAAGTGCTTAGCCGTGTCCAATGCCTAATGTCGATTGTGGCCTGACCTGACACTTGTTACACAACAGTCAACTGACTCTGACTTACTGACTAACCGACTGACTGACTGACAGACTGACTAACTGACAGACAGACTGACTGCCTGGCACTTGGGCCATCATCATCATAGAGAATAAAGGCAAAGACACCCTCAAGTTATCCCACATACTCAGCACATATGGAGTTGGCGGATGCTGATTACTTATATTGCGGACTGATTATCATCATGTCATGCGACAGCTCCCTTGGGATTGACAAACGCATACTTCGACTTCAAGTTTATTATGATTATTGCTGTTATGCTTTGAGCATTTTATGGTTACAACAATACTACAAATTCCTTCTCTATAACAACATAATCAACAAAGCACGAAAGGTAGATGGAGGAAATGCTAGTAGCTAGATGCATAATTGAAAATAATATGTCCACTGATTTTGGCTGTCTTTTATTAAATGTACTGCAAAACAAGTAAGAGTGTTCTAGTCGGGAGTGCCCGACTATGAGATACCCTGAACCCAGTCCTTACAATCATTCTTACTAATCTAAACACACACATGCTGCAGTACAAGCAGCGGAGCAGAGCAAGCAGTCTAAGCAGTAAGCTTGATTCTTTTTTGATTGTTACATAGGTATGTCATTCGAGATTATACATGCCAAATTTGGGGCCTCTAACTCTTAAGCTTTTGAAGTTATGACCCAAAAACTCAGGTCTGAAATCGAAATTTATCGATAACTTTTGAACGGGATGAGTTATCAATAAAATTTAATAAACTTGATCTGTCCCGGGCATACGAGAACTTATATTTCAAATATGAAGTCTCTAGCTCTTGTAGTCTCTGATATCCGCGTGTTCATGCAGACGGACGGACGGACGGACGGACGGACGGACGGACGGACAGACAGACAGACAGACGGACAGACGGACATGGCTAAATCGACTTGGCTGTTGATACTGATCAAGAATATATATACTTTATATGGTCAGAGATGCTTCCTGTTACATACTTTTGCACAAAACCATAATACCCTTTTTACCCATTTTTAATGGGTTCAGGGTATAAAAATGACATTAGCACGCCGAATAACAAGTATGCGCTTTAAAAGCGTTTTAAATAAAGTTGTCTTAATATTTGTTTTCAAATATAACTATCGAAGCAATATTATCAAAAAAATCCTTTTGAATTATTTGCGAATTATTTAACTACATTCCACTATCATTAATAGGGCTGCACATTTTGATATTCGCCCTTATTGCAAGCCAAACACATGACAAAAATCGCTGCACTCAAAAATGAATGTACACACAAATGTATGTATGTACATATGTTTTATGTGTCTATGTACAGACACGCATTACATATACGCTTACTCGGATGCAGAGTGAGGGAGTAGGGGGAAGGGATGGGGGGGGGGTACTTGTGACATGCCTCGCATCGTTGCATTAGCCATAAATCTTCATCACAGCTGACAAAAATTATGCAAGCGCAAAAAAAAAACCAGTTGGAATGCGATGTAACGAAAGTGCCAGAATAACATATACCCTGCAATGCAGACAAACGATCATTGGGAAAAATAAATGTGAAATATTCGCAAAATACAAAAATAAATGTGTATTTAAAATCTAAAGCTTACTAGATATGTGTTTTTTGTAAGTTTTGAAAATAATCTTAATTTCCCTATAGTAATTGTCAACGATATGGATATGGCTATTGTCAGATCGACTCAACTATATATTTTGACTAACAAATATAGTTAATATTTTGTAATTTTATATTTTCCTCTCATTGGTTGCATACTTCGTTACGTATTTAATTGAGTACGGAGTACAAAAAAAGAAGGTTGGCTATTTGAATGCCTGTGGCTTTGTGGCTTTCATTTTAGTAACGCCATTTTTTATAGAAAATTATTTCACAGTGCTAATTGGCAGCGGATTGAATGTGGGATAGTAAAATGGGTTGCAGCTGCAAATAAGCAGCAGAATAAAGCATTATCCAAGCTTGACATTGTGTCATTTTCTGGCTGGTCTGGCTTTAATTTTAATGACACTGCAGCTACAAGCACTCGTCAATATTGACGGTGCAAATTGGAGGCGTGCTCTGTTGACCAGTGATGGGTAAAAATTGAGCCGGACAATGAGGACAATGAGCACTGCATTGGCGGACTTTTAATAAGTGGTGCTTAAGCTCCGTTTACACTGAATAGATATGGATGGATAGAGGCGAGCAGATGGATGGATGGGTGCAGTTGTTGAGTGGATTTTAATGCAGCACTAGGCACACACTATACTATACTATACTATACTATACTATACTATATATATTACATACACTATCTACTGTTTTCTCTATCTGCCTTTTCATGTCGCCCGCAGTGATCCGCCCATTCTGCAGGCGCACAACAATACGGACATCATACTGCGTTTACCCATGGGCAAAAGGATTAAGGACATTCGATGGCTCTCTGTGTGGTGCAGACGCTTTACGGTAAGTCTTTCCATTTTCCTGCTGCCTTTCTTGGTCGCTTCAAAACGGCACGCGCCGGCTGAAGCAGATTTATGTGTGTATTTAGTGAAGACCAAAACCATTTTGTAATTACATTTTTGTAATTTAGCTGCAGTTGGGCAAAAGGTTTTCATATTTTCGCAATTCTATTCTATTCTATTCCATTCCATGGTAAAGTTGAAAGCATTGATTTTTCTTCATCCATTTTTTCACTGCTCTGGATGTGGGTCAACTTTGTCAGCCAAGTGGAAAGTTTGTTTTCATTAGATTTTTTAGATTTTTAATTACATTTCTGCATAGACAAATGCGCATCCGAGCGCCAAGAGCCGGGCTCCACATGCAGCCTGACCGCACCCGTTTTCACGCATACTCTCCCACATCGCGCAGGGGTACATACACGAAAATGAACTGCTCCTGCTACTGCTCCTGCTGCTGCTGCTTTTTGTTTAACTTCAGCAAATAAAAATGCATTTAAATTTCGAAATGAAAACTGCAAATGTTATCACAACTCTTTCAGCAACATTATGTTATTGCCGGATGGCTTGGGGGTGTGGGGTTTGGGGTTTGGGGGCTCAAAGTGGGCGTTGCGGGTTTTTCGGCGGGTGGAGCTGTGCCAGCTAAAGATGGCCGCCATAGTAAAATAAATTACAGCAGACATTTTTGATTAACTCAAGTGGTTGCATATATACATATACACATATAAATACACAAGTACAAGCACGCACTCTCCCACACACACACACACACACACACAGCTATAAGTGATACAGGGTGTCGAGCTGTTACTGTTGTAAATACGTATACATTGCAATGTGTGTGTTTGTGTGTGTTACGCACGCTCTCTGTTTCTCCGCTTCCATTGACTGACAGCCAAAAAGTTCTTGGGGGCTGACACACACACACACACACACACACACACACACAAACAGTCCAGATTGGGGGTATGTTTGTGTGTGTGTGTGTGTCGTTTCATGGAGTTCTGCGCGCGCATGCCAATTTTTTGGGGGCGCCTCACAAACACGTTAACATGCACGTAAGTATATAAGGCTTCTATATACAAATGTTGGGGTATACAACAACAGAGAGTAGAATGCAGTCAAGATTTCGACACGACATATACACTATTGAATTATACTCAATTATCAAAGGATGTATATAATTTATATCTTATAGCAGATATTACATGCCAGTCCCAAGAATATTATAATCAATTATATTTATATATATAGTTGTGTTGCATTCACACAGACCGTTTATATTCACCGTTTATTATTTGCAGGTTGATTTTGGAGAGGTTTTCATACCACCTGGCATAGATGTGCCCAAGCCGCGGGTGCTACCTGAGTTTAGACGTCTGGCCCACGGACTCCGGTCCAGTAACATTAGCGTATTGGACGCAAAGACATTCTATATGTAAGAACTGAATCGAAAATGATCAATACTATTCTTACCTCTTGTTGTTTATATTTCAGACCCAACCTGCACTACGATGGCGCTGGACCCGATGCCTATTTCTGGGTGGGCAATGGCAGCGAACCAAATATCATGGGCGTAAAGGTTTGTCGCTAATGCTTACATATGTACATATCTCAATTCTTCGCTTTCTGGCATTCTAGGTGCCCAATGAGATTGGATCGTTGGAGCCGCTGCGTGGCTATCAGGGCGAAGATATTGAGATACAGCTGCCCGGTAGTTTGACCGTTTACGATATTGACTGGTTGTCCGTGTGGTGTGTGGAATATAGGCACAACTTTGGACACGTGTTTATACCCAAGGACTTGGATGTGCCGCCAGCATTGGGACAGACCAAAATCACGGTAAGTGGCAATGGGGTGAAATCAATTTGTAGCATTGCAGACAACACACACACCTACACACGCAAACATTTACTATTCACACTTTCGCACACTAACACACAATAGACACATGTGTACTTAACCATATGCTCATTCCCACATGACTCATAATTGTATATCTCTTTAAACAATACGCGCCGCATTAGCCTTCATGGTGGTATACACCCGTAAGTACTAGCCCTAGCCTCATGCATGCTGCACTTGCCATCCGGAATGCCGCCGTCTTATTTCTGATCTCTGTTCATTGCAGACAACAACAACGCCTCGACCCGTCTATTCCAATTGCCGCGAGATCCTGCCCAACAAGCTGCAGGTCAAGTGGGAGCTGCAAGGCGAATTTCTACAGATCGAGCTGTTCGGCCGCATCACTGAGGATCAGTACATGGCCTTTGGCCTATCCGGTGCCAACGGACGCCCCCAAATGGCCCAGTCCGACGTTGTCGTTGCCTTCTACGATACAAACGCGCGAGTCTTTCGTGCCGAGGATTACTTCATCTCGGATTTATCACAGTGCGATGGCCAGCGCGGAGTGTGTCCCGATGAGCGCATCGGAGCACGCAACGATGTCATTGTGGGTGAGTAAGGGAACTTGATGTGTTCATTCATTCATTACAATTTTGTTGGGTTTGCCCTATTCCTGGCAACTGCACGTTGAAACAAGTGGGAAAGGATTATCTTCGGCGTGCCGAAGATTTTATACTTTTTTCGAACCTTTAGACAATTTTCACTCTGCTAACTGCAGCATTTTCATCTGTAAAAATTTATATCATATCATATCAATTTGAATTGAAATATTATATTTATATCCATTTGTATGGCAGTCTTAAGATATAGTGATCCGGCTGGCTCCGATCAATGTTATGTATGTTTGAATAACATGCATCTGTGCAAAGTTTCATCGCGATAGCTTTGAAAACATGGGATTTATGGCCAAAACCGACTTCCAGTTGTATGGCAGCTATAAGATATAGTAGTCTGATCCGGCCGGATCCGACCAATGTGCTGTCCCTTTGAATAATAAGTCTCTGTGCAAAGTTTTATAATGATAGCTCAAAAACTGAGGGACTAGTTTGCATACATACATACAGACAGACAGACAGACAGACGGACATGGCTAGATCAATTTGTTTTGTCATTCTAAGCATAATGACAGTAACTTTGGGAGGTCTCCGAAGCATCCTTCTATGCGTTACAAACTTCAGCACAAACTTAATATACTATTTTCTTCGAAAAGAGTATAAAAATAGGTAATTTAATAGCCGCCGATATTTACATCCTGAACCCATTACAAATGGGTAAAAAGGTTAAAATGAAGTTGTGCAAAAGTATGTAACAGGCACAAGGAAGCTTTTCCGACCACACAAAGTGTACATATTCTTGAGCAGTATCAACTGCCGAGTCGATCTAGACATGTCTGTTTATCCGCCTGCCTGTATATATGTATATATATCGGAGACTATACTTCAAATTTGAAGTATTAGTACTCATATTCCCTGTTTGATTGTATCGATAGCACGTCCTGCTCAAAAGTTATCGATAAATTTAGATTTCTTGCCTGACTTCTTTAACTTTATAATTTAATAATAATAACTATTTCTCTCTCCGCCTGCAGTGAGCGGTGATCGCAAGAATGGCGTCACCAGCATTCGCTACAAGCGCCTGCTGCAAACCAACGAGGCCATTTACGACATGCCCATACCCATCGATCGCGATGTGTCCATCATCGCTGCCGTGGGACCGCTCAATGCACGCAAGGAGGCGAACGCTCACTCGCACACGGCCAGCGATCACAATCAAGATGACATACGCATCAACTTCTCAAAGCGCGTAAGTGATAAGAGCATTAGCCCCCAATTAGCTGATCTCATTTCGAGATACTTGCAGAACGATCACGCCTGCAAGAGCTCGCTGTATGATGTGAAGAACGAGAGCGGGCCCAAGCCTTGGCCGACACGCCAGATCGTTGGTGAAAGGAAGTTCAAGGCCAGCATTGGACCCACGGGCGGCAAGCGGGGCTACACGGCGATTACGGGCGTACCCTCGTGGGGCATTGCATGGTACATCAACGATCTGCTCATACCGGAAATAACTGTGGAGCGCGGCTTGACCTACGAGTTCAGCATCGAGGGCGGCAACGATCCTGCACAGCCGGCCAGGTAAGATCTCTCTCTCTCTCTCTCTCCGTCTTATCTAATGCCTTTGGGATAACCTGTTATTAACTCAACTTCCCTAAAAGATATCATCCAATGTACATCACCGACTCACCGGAGGGTGGTCTGGGCCAAAAGACTGGTCTGGAGGCGCGCAAGCAGATTGCCTATGCGGGCGTTGAATATGATGAGGATGGTGATGCCATACCCACGGGCGGTGAGTCAATAATATCCAAAATTGCGAATTTGATAATTCCACTCTCCGAATACGTTTGTGTTAGGCTTTTATTGTTTTTCATCTGATCGACTTAAAATTTGGTTGTAAGGCTCTATGTGAAATACGTGTTTTATCTTTTTATACCCTGATTCTCATTGGGTATGGTAAATGGGAGTACAACGCTTTAGGAGAACAATATTCATGTGTGTTCGAGCTTTGCAAAGGAATACAAATTGATTTTTCAAATACTGTCAATGAAAATTAGAAGTAGAGCACTTCACAATGTCATCGTTTCAATACTTTATTTATAAGGTTCCCATTAACTATGGTAGTACTGCATACTAGCTAATTTCTATATGGCAACGTAATCTAAAAATGCTATCTACTACATATTGCAAATGTGTCCAACGTTTCGGTGTCGTTATCAAAAACTTTTGTCATCTCTCGACCTCTTGCTCATAATTTTTCATAAAATGTTTATTGCGACAGCATTTGTAAGTCGACTAAATACATAAATAAATACTAAACATATATGTTTTAATCTTAACCTTTCACCAGTGGGCCGATATTGTGAATGGGAGCATCGCACTGTTGATCGCTCATCGGAAATCGAGAGCTTCGAGGACTTTAAGACTACCCTGATATTCAAATGCGAGGATGGTGAGCCGGGCTATATGAACTGGACCGTGCCAATGGATGCACCCGCAACGCTCTACTATCAGGTGAGTCATTCAAATCAAGCCACATAGCAAAACACATATGCTTATGCTACCTTTCCCATTGCAGTGCTTCACCCACAACAATCTGGGCTGGAAGATCAACGTTGTGGATGCCGGCGCAAGTGGCGCACCTGGTCGTCTGGGACACATGGGCGGCAATCATCTACTATGCTACATAATGTTGACAGTTTTTAGCCTGGTTGCAACACGATCGAGACTGACTGGGCATTTGCTTGCCTGATAGGCAGCTCATCGTTAAATTGACATTTAGGCGTGTTCCAAGATCTCCAGCAGATGAAGCGACTGCTTTGAGCATATCTAGCAAGCACTTAACATATCCTAATCCATATTCAAGTATTTTTTAACGAGTTTTCTTAACCGATTTATGATTTCATACGACATCATTAAATCGACTCGTACACTTTGCAGCGTTGTGTGTTGGAGATTTTGGAACATTAGAGACATTCATATTGCAACATCAACAACCAGGCTAATATCATCTGAAAAACATATCTTCATAATTATTTGTAAGGTGTAAAACTGTTTCAACTGTTGTGTGCATGGTGTAGTATGTGGTGCGTTCTTACTGTACTTGCTGTAGCTGTACATACAGATACTACAAACAAACAAAAATGAGATAGCAGATAGCAGAGATACAGTAGTAACGCCAGTTGATTGTGGTAAGAATTAGGAAAGCGCAGCAAGAACTCTTTGTATATTTACGTGTATGGAATTCTACTTTTTTACGTGTATGCAGAACATACGATACTTACTTATACACTTACATTTACAGTAAAATTGTAATTTTTCTAGAAGCAACTACTACTTATACACATATATATATATATATATATGTACATATATAAAGATGTATATCTATATATATATATATATAATAATGCGGTTCTATGTAAATGCAAGCCGACAATAAAAACGCGACATGATGACAATAAATAAGTGTACGCAAAAAAGAATTTGTTGAGCCGAAACTTTAGCTCAAATATTATTGTACAATAGGAATTATTTAGGTTAAGGGTTCGGTAACGAGATATGACAATAAAAGGCATATGTAAATCTGATGAAATTGAGCAAACAATACAATAAATAAATTTACACATTTTAAATGTACTACAAAACTATAAAAGATCAAAAAAAAAAAAAAAACCAACACGTACATATAAAATTACTATAATATGGAATTCAGTTTTTATTGCTATTGATGACTACTGTGGTGCTTCTTCTAACAATATTATTGAGAACGTTAAAGCGTAATAAAAAGATAAATAAAACCCATGATATGTGCGGCGTCATTGGATGGATTCCACTTTTTGTTATTAAATGTTTTTCTTGTAACTTTTTAACTCTTTGCATAATTGATGTTTTTATAAATGAATATACATAATTTTTGTTATTTGCCATTTATAATGTGCATTAAGTAAATACAATTAAAATACACCTAACATTCCGACAATAATAAAATATCGAATACAAAGAATACTTATAAACAAGTCACAAGCGATTTGTTGAATGCGTATATGAAAATGGAATATTAGACAATATTGAAATTAAGTAAAGTTTGTACTGTATACCTTTTGGTAGTTGTACGTACAATTTGGGCATGGGTTTGATATATATAAAAATGAGAAAACAATTAAAGCAAATGAACTATTTATATATAAATTGTATATACAAATAAACGCAACAATTGGAAAAGTATAATACAAAAGGATTTTTCTAGCTATTGAAAAACACTGAGTACACACTTGAATACTCATGAATTTGTTAAGTTTCTGTTGTGTAACTTTCCTTATACTCAGTTTTTGTAATGCTATTGAACAATAAATGATTTCAACTATTTGCATGGCATGTAGTGACCATTAAACAGAAAACATAAAACAATTCAGTAAATGGGCACACACAGCCATCCAAATATTAGAGATTTTGATAATAACATTTGAGATTTACGTATATACAGAGGTATAGGCTTACGACCTGGGGCTCGATTGAGTTTGTAAGGCAATTGAATATTTGTATAGATTATTTTGCAGCTAAGCGCACAAGAGTCCAACACAAAGAGACAAAAAGAAAAACTCAGTTTATAAATACATTTGCGTATAGTATTGAATTAATCTACATGAATATAATAAATTACACCATACATACTTATGACTTGCAATGAATAATCCAAATACATATATACATATATTTAAATATACATACTATATAAAAGAATTTTCATGTCGATTAAACCTTATGCAGCATTTTTGTACTTAAGTAAAATTAGATAGCAACATTATTCTGCAAAAACCAAAATACAAAACAAAAGCAAACAACTTTCATTATCTTGCATTCGAAATCTCCAAACTTTAATAATTAAGTAAGCACTTAAAACCATAAGTATATGCATGCAAGCACTACTCCATTTTAAAACTTTAATATGAATCGGACAATAAAGTACATATTGTAAATCCATGAAGTGGATGAATCGAAATCGAAATCAAAATCAAATAACAAAAACAAAAACCACATTAACAACCAGCTTCAATATAAGCAAGCCCTTAATAATTAAGTGGTAGACAATTGAAACATTGGTGTCAATAAGCAGCTTCAAGAAAGTAAATTCCAAACTGCTACAAAACATATTCTAGAAATAAACTCGAAAAACAAATGTGCATTCAATTATTGAAATCTCAACAGACCCCGGACTTGCTTTTCATTGTTGAAGTATTTTTTTATAATTGCAATTATCGCATGGCAACTAGGTTATTGATAAGCAGCACTGTGGTTGGCTGACAGATGCGCAGCACATTTGACAACAGATGGTGCGAGTACCTGAGATAAACTCAGGTGACACCGTGAACCGTTAACCTAGCCACACCTTGCCGCCAGATATTGGGAGCCAACGTCAGCGTTCGATTTTTGTATATAAGCATGGGGCTGACTGCAGAAGAGCAACAGTCTTTAGGCATTGGATCCCAGTTGTGTGTCTA
This sequence comes from Drosophila flavopinicola, assembly GCA_035042425.1. Taxonomy (NCBI): domain Eukaryota; kingdom Metazoa; phylum Arthropoda; class Insecta; order Diptera; family Drosophilidae; genus Drosophila; species Drosophila flavopinicola. The sequence continues at coordinate 2,923,079 of JAWNLL010000166.1, forward strand.
ATCCGGAGCAGTTGAAGTAGCTGACGAAGCAGGAATAACAGGACTCTTCAACATGAAAATCGCCATCGCATTGCTGGCCTGCGTGGGCCTGGTCGCCGCGGCCAGTTTCCATAAAACGCACGAGGTCAAGATCGCCGACAAAGATTTCCTAATCAAGCAGAAGTTTTTGTTCGAGATCGTCTATCGTATTGAGGATCCTCTGTTTTTCGAAGAGTACATTAAGAAGGGCGAGACATTCCACTTCGATGAGTCCCACTACACTGTAAGTTTTAACCAGCCCAACGCAAGTGTCCTTCTAAGCCGTATTCCTTCCCAATAGCACTATGACATCTACATGAAGAAGTTCTTCGAGGCCTACAAGGCGCACTCTCTGCTGCCCAAGGGCGAGTTCTTTGGCCAGCTGGTGAAGGCTCATGCCAAGCAGGCTCGCGGTCTGTTCAACTTCTTCTACTATGCCAAGGACTGGGAGACCTTCTTCCACAACGTCTGCTGGGCACGCATGCATGTCAACGAGGGCATGTTCGTCTATGCTCTGACTTTGGCCGTCATCCACCGTACGGACTTCCATGGCTTGATGCTGCCCTCCATCTACGAGATCTTCCCACAGTTCTTCTTCAATAGCAAGTTCGTGTACGAGGCCGAGAAATTCGACTATGAGATGTGGACCAAGATGAACATGTACGAGAAGGAGTATATGGATGTCTACTTCAAGGGACACGAGCACTCTAATATGTATCAGTATGGCGACTACATGTACATGAAGGACTGGAAGATGTGGCAGTGGTGGAAACTGATGGGTCTCGGTGAGCACTGGTACGGTGAGCACAAGTTCATTCTGCGCGAGAACATCAATGAGTTCAACCAGGACCCCAAGTGGCAGCAGATGATGAAGGACCTGAAGGTCTGGTGGATGCCCGTCGACTATACTCGCGATCTCGATATCTACAACGAAGAATCCAAAATGTCCTACTTCACCGAGGATTTGGGCTGGAACGCATACTGGTACTACCTCAACCTGGATTACTCCTTCTTCCTCGATGGCAATACCTTCGGCCTGAAGAACGATCGTCGTGGCGAACTCTGGCTGTACACCGTTCACCAGCTGCTCTCCCGCTACTACATGGAGCGCCTGTCCCATGGCTTGGGCGAGATTCCCGAGTTCTCGTGGCACCACCAGATCGAGATGGGCTACGATCCTCAGATGATCTACTACAACGGCGTTGGTTTCAGCTACCGCAAGAACTACTACGAACTGGAGACCTACGGCAACTTCGAGATGCTCGACAAGATCACCGGCTTCATGAAGCGCATCCACAACATTGTTGACATGGGCTACTACAAGACTGCCGATGGCCACATCATCGATCTGCGCAAACCTGAGGCCATTGAGTACATTGGCAGCATAATGCAGGGCAACATTGACAGCTTCGACAAGATGTTCTACCAGTTCTGGTACATGTTTGCCCATATGTACGTTGCCGACACCGACTTCTACCAGATGGAGGTCTACCCCAACGTGATGCTCAACTTCGAGACCATGATGCGCGATCCCATGTTCTACATGTTCTACAAGAAAATCGTCGCTGTCTACTTCAAGTTCATGCACTACTTGCCCAAATACAACAAGGAGCAATTGATGATGCCAGGTGTAACTCTGAAGCATGTGGATGTCAGCGAGCTGGTCACCTACTTCGATCTGGTTGACTTCGATGTGACCAATCTGATGAACGACAAAATGGTCTTCCACGACGGCAAGTTTGTCTGGGACAAGTCCTTGTACGCTCGCCAGATGCGTCTGAACCACAAGCCCTTCAGCTACACATACACTGTTGAGTCCGACAAGGCCGAGAAGGTTGTCGTGCGCGCATTCATTGGACCCAAGTTCGATGAGTTCGGTCGCGTCATTTCACTGGTGGAGAACCGCATGAACTTCATGGAAGTCGATGAGTTCTACTACGAACTGAAGGCTGGCAGCAATCTGATCACCCGCAAGTCCAACGATTTCTTCTGGACCGTCAAGGACCGCACTACCTACAGCGAACTCTACTACTACCTGATGATGGCCTTCGATGGCAAGTACAATTTCCCTCTGGACATCAGCGAGGGCCACTGTGGCTTCCCCGATCGCCTAGTCCTACCCATGGGCTGGAAGAAGGGCATGCCAATGCAAATGTTCTTCATGGTCATGCCATACACCGCACCCACCACCCACGAGCAGTTCTCCACCTTTGACTACTCCTACTCCTGCGGCATTGGCTCCGGCGCCCGCTTCATCGATGATATGCCATTCGGTTATCCCTTCGATCGCGATATCGATGAGTATGAGTTCTTCGTGCCCAACATGTACTTCAAGGATATCTCCATCTACCACGTTGACACCATGGAGCCCTACTACAAGTACAAGGGATACACCAGCTACGGCCAATTCGACTACACTTTCTTCCGTGACTATTACACCAAGTACTTCAAGCTCTAAACGGAACAATGTACTACGAATAGCCAGACACTTCTGATGACGATCACTGTACGATAACTTTGAAATTGTTACCAAAGTCTAGATTTTAAGTTCAGCAAAAAGTGAAATAAACTTTCGAAAAGCTCAATCAATTGAATTTTAATACAAACATAGCGATTCTATCACATTTTATTTACTTATACATTTCATTGTTGCCTCATTGCTACAATTTGATGACTAGTTGCGCTAAATGACCAAAAATACATTTTGTGAACAAATAATATAAAAACCAATTACATCAGATATTCAAAAATTTCATAAAAAATTATAGAAAAAACTACATATGTTAATTTATATACCTAAATTGTTGCAAATAAAGAAATATGAATTAGCTTCGATGCATTCACAATATTATCAATTTAAAACAATGGCGAAAGGATTATCTTCGGCGTGCCGAAGATTCTATACTCTTTTTTATAACCTTTAGGCAATTTTCACACTGCCAACTGCACCACCGAAATATTTAACGACACATATATTTGCTAATTATAACTGAATCGATTTGAAATTTTAAACATTGATGAGTTATAAGGAAGGAAATTTAAGGCGATAGCTTTGAAAAGATCGGATATATGGCCAAAACCGACTTCGAGTTGTATGGCAGCTATAAGATATAGTTAACCGATCTGGCCGGCTCTGATTAATGTGATGTATGTTCAAAAAAAAGGCATCTGTGCAAAGTTTATTCTCAATAGCTTTGAAAACATGGGATTTATGGGCAATACCGACTTCGAGTTGTATGGCAGCTATAAGATGTAGTGGTCCGATACGGGTGGTTCCGATCAATGTGCTGTACATTTTAATAATAAGTGTCTGTGCAATGTTTCATCGCGATTGCTCAAAAATTTAGGGACTAGATCCCATACACACAGACAGACAGACGGACATGGCTAGATCAATTTGTATTCTCATTCTAAGCATACTGGCAGTAACTGTTGGGGGTCTCCGACGATTCAAACTTCAGCACAAACTTAATATACTATTTTCTTCGAAAAGAGTATAAAAATCGTGCGTATAAACTTATAGTTAGCTGAAATTGAAATGTGTTTTTACACAATTGCAATAACTCAAAGACTGATGCAAATGATGTGTAGAAAACCAAATATGGCACGATTCAATAACAATAATACTTAAATAAAATGAAATATAAACAAATCCGAAATAAACAAATCCGAAATAATACCCTTTTTATCCATTTTTAATGGGTTCAGGGTATAAAAACGCCAAGCCTCAGATTTGCTAACATACTTGAATAACTACATTACAAACATACACAGTCAATCGACTGTATCTTATGAAGTACTCGGAGTCACCACCATTGGCAACGAAAAAATCTTGTTGCATACTTTTAGCGACTGTTTTTCACTTCAGCGAGCTTATGATTCACAAGCGGTTCCAACAGTCCGGTGATAGAATCCCAGCACCGGAGCAGAGAAAAGCATACTTACCTGGCGTAGAGGTTAACCGTGATCACTAAGGCGGTTCCTCCGGAGTGAGGCTTGGTCATTGCACATTCGGCTGAGTTGACCTCTGCGATTATTCCTAATGTGAATAACTCGTGCGTGTAATTTTTGGTAGCCGGGAATGGCGTTCGCGCCGTCCCGACATATATTAATAAATTTACAAGTTGAAAAAGTAGTGGTAGTTTCAAAGACATGCGAAAAAATAACATAAGTTGGAAGTAGTCGAATTTGGTCCGATCGAAGCATTGTTTGATATGGCTGCCACAAAACAGTCGGTCGGAGTCATGTTAGTTGCTCAAAAGTAATCTGCTGAGTCTGTAAATTTGTGGTGGTGTGTGGCCATACAACAGTTGCACTTGCAAACGAAACAACCCTTCAGTTTTCGATTACTACAATTTATCGATGCACAACGATATACCGCCGTTTACCAACACTTTGACAGTGAGTACTGGTCATGTCATATTATGAAAAATACAGCCCGCGTTGATTCAAACTACGATATTAGTTTTTATGCAATGCACGCTTTAATGAAAATATACTCGCGTATGTGTATTTGTATGTGTATCGCTAAAGATTTTTATTTTACAGTTAATATTTATTTACTTTTTTTGTTTGCAATGTTGTAATTGTTAACATATCGCGTCGCAACATTTTATGAACACGGTGTGTTTTTGTTGAACTTTTTGTTTTGTTTTTTTTCGCATACAAAATAATAATACAAATAAAATTATGAAGTAATGTAATAGTAATTAACATAATAATGCGTACAAGCAGAAATTTCATATGTGGTGTGAAAGGCTGAAACAATCATTGTTTTGCTTGTAATTTGTATAAATACGTTTCATTAATTCAGATATTGGCAAAGTTTTTAGACTGTACATATTTTTTAGAATTTGATTTATATTTTTGTGGGGAATAATGTAGGCTCTGGTTTTAGTAAAAAATACATAAATGTGTTTGTTTTGTTGATGTGTTAATTGCCTGCGCGAATGGGAATATATAATTGCTGATATTGTTGTTGTTGTTGTTGTTGTTGCAGATACGTAGTTAATGTTAAAATTAAGTTATAATCTTATGTTTTACAGAATTACATATACACAGTTTATGCAGCTGGCAGCTTAAATCAGTGCGATTAAATCAATTAATCATACAATTATTGCTGTATTCATTTGAATGCTCATCAACTTTGTAATGCGATTTGCATATACGCTTTTGTTGATCGTTGGAAATAATTTATACAACAGACAAATGTATAGGAAACAAAATAACATCAAAGTACGTATGACATGCAATTTGGGGTCTGTTGAATGTAATTAATATGTATGTTGTAAATGATTGCGTTTCAATAATTACTAAACACTTGTAAATTGAAGCAATTGAAGCAATTAACTTTTACAAAATACATACATACATATGTAATTTACTTTCGTTTTAAATTATATTTGTTTGTATTTCATTCGTAAATCGTGTATAATAATTAATTAGTTATAATAAATAAAGCCTAGTTTTAATGCCTGCTTCAAACTTCGACATTGCTCAATTACTACAAATACATATCTACTATATAGATGTGCACATACATATACATATTTAATCTAAATTATCCTGGAAAATTAATTTAATGTAGCCAGTCGCGCCATCCAGCGGTGTCGCACAGAATGGACAAACGGCCTGAAAGCCGTTGGTTCCGTGCGGTATTTCCACATTTGCCCAGTACCTGGCAAAAATACAAAGCGTTAGAATTGTAAAGGATTATTTGCTAGTTTGCTGTGGCAGCTTACTTGACAGTTTTCTCAGTCGCCATGTGTCCGCATGGATTGAATGCAAATGTGGGTGCGCCCACATCCACATAGAAGGCCGGCTCCAGGCCCATGCACAAGGTAACAACAGGCCCCTGTTCTAGGCACATGGGACAACGGCGTGCACCAGTATTGACATCCTGACCCCAGTCATGATGACCTGTTGACCAAATCAAATATATGATGAACATATGGTTTTACAGTATTGCTTGCTTAATGGCTTACCCTGCACATGACCGCAGTTTAAGTACACATAAGGCTGATTAACCTGATCACTGATATTCACTTTGCGTGGTATAACCAGTGTATTGAGGCCCACCGGGCATTGTGGACGACCAGCGTTGATGGCATCGATAAGTTTTTCCAAATCGTGTTTGGTCTGCAAATAAGAGAAGCCTTGTTAAAGCCAGCCCACCAAGTTGATTAAAGTAGCCAAGCGTTACCGGTGAATGTTGCAAGCCCTCGGCGGAACGCCAGAGCAGCGTTGCGCCGCAGAGATCAATGAGTGTGCCATCCTGCAATATGTTGGATTCATCATAGATCTGTGTGATGAATAAAAGTATATATTTTAGATAGAACTTATACTCTTGGCATATGCGACAACTTACGGGCTGACCCTTCTGTTGAGCCGAGCGCGATTCGCGCAGGCTGAAAACATCGCCACCGACGGAGCACTCACGCCAGAGGCCGCACTTGGCGTTCCCGCCACAGAACGAGCCTTTGGGATGCATGATTAAAACGCCATTTGTGGTCAGGCCATCGATTTCCACATTGTCCTGCCACTTGGTTGCCTTTTCCTGTGAATATACACGTTATTAGTATGGTTGGTTATATTGATTATATTGCTCACTGTACTTACGCCCAAGAATATGTTTCTGCTCGAATCGAAGCCGGCGGCAAAGATTTTTGCCTTGGCAGGCTCACAGCGATTCACCAAAATGCGGCAGGCGAAACGTGAAATCGTGCTCTGCATTACCTTCGCATCCTTCTTATCACCGGGCAGTGTGTCCATTACAACAAAATCAATGGGCGATTCTGATGAGCGTCCCACCTGAAATGGTTGAGCAATCGTGCGATTAGTCGGAGCCCGCATCGATTGACCCAAAAATATCTCTAAATACACATACACATTCACACACATAATGTACATATTTAATATAAGTTCCGTCGTTGTCGTTCTCGTTCGAGCAATCTATCAATGTTCAAGTAAATGCTAAATCATGCGATATTGGTATTACACTTGAATCCATCCAGTGAGGAAGTGCAAATGGAAGTGGACGCGCTGCCGTTGCCAGGCCGGCCACAAATCCCAATCAATAAAAGGAAAACAGTTTTCTCTCACCTCCCTGGTCCCTGGTCCCTGGTCGTCATAGCGAACACAAATTATCTAACAATTGACCTTTTGGAAAATGCCATCAAGTAGTGGAACGAAGCGACTTTGTCAAATCCTTATTTAAACCAGTGCCGTATCAGTTTCCAGAGTCAAAGCAACAAACGGGAAGCATTGTACAAATTGTTCAATAAACAGTTCGGCTCAGTCTATCTGTCAAGTGCTTGTTTCGTGTTTGTGCCTTGTTGGATAGGCAGTTCTGGGGAATTAGGAGCCTTATCTTATCTATGCAGCATTAATGTCGAGGTCAAACCATTATTAAAGCGTCAGCTTTTGACAAGGATATGGGAGCCTTAAATGTTGAAAGGGCATTTCAATTAACCTGCAAGCCTTATTATGTCTGGATTTAAAAAGTACAGATCTAATAAATGGTCAAATATTGATCAATACTGATTCGGAATCAAAAATATGATCGGTTTTGACAAAGTTATGGGAGTTTTCAATATTGAAAAGGCATTTCTCAGGACCTACAAGCTTTAACATGACTTGTTTTTTTATAGAAAAACAAAAAAATGTTTAAAAGCTTCAGATTTAAATATATGTAAAGCTCAGACAATGATCAAAACTAATTCGGAATCGAAAATCTGATCAGTTCTGAAAAATTAATTAGATTATAGAACGTTGGAAAGGCATTTCTAGAGACTTGGGTATCTCCTTGTCCTTGGGTATCTCCTTATGGGGCATTCTTACATGATTTCTTTATTATATACCTAAGACCATTAATTTTCAGTAATTGTGCATATAAATGTTTTTGTTTTGTGTCCCGAATCGAAGCGCTTGTATGTCAACTCACCTGAAACATGTCCGTTTCGGCGTCCTCCTTGTATTCCACAATGACGGCCTGGCTGCGTGACAGTGTATACGATATCGAGTGCTGGTTAGCATCCAGTATGGCCTTCGATGTCTGTGGTGATTGTACGATATAATGCTTCGAGCGCTTAACGCCACTCGGCTCCGTTCGCTTGTGCAGCACGAATTTGGAGCGTCGACGTCCGCGATCTCCCTGCGGCAAGTAGCCATTGTAGCTGCAACGAGACAGAGGCAGAAACGAAACCATATTGTACTCTGTGGGTTTTGACTGTGTACGGCTTATTTTATTTATGATAAGGCGGCTGCGATAGATTGAGGAGCCATTGGGGGCAACTCTATTATTACGAAAGAAGTACAAACAGCAATTTGTATCTGTTGTATGTACATGCATATATATTGATGTAATTCATTCAGTTTATAGGTCAAGTTCTGCGTTGGCATAGTGTTTACGCAATTAGCCATGGATAATGAGCTACAATATTTTAAAAGCATTTTTGTTATAGTGCCGTGTCAATAAGTTAATTGCCAGATCATTAGTGAAATTCTAGCAGACTCTGCCAACATAAGTACTGTTTTACTTATAAAAGATAGCAACCAGATCACTCTTTGATTACGAAAACAAAACACATTGTTATGTCTATCTGGGTAGCTTAAAGAGTTTGAGATTATACTTTTGTCGTATAGCGCATTTCAATATGGCACTAAAAAATACTTTTTCATTTGCAAGACAGATACTCTTTTCCCAGATGTGGTAATGATCAAAGCAGCAACGATTATACCAACAATTTAGAAGTTTTATATAAACCCAAGTTGTAAATCGTGATCGTAATGCATTTTCAACTTTTAGAATTGAATTTATTATAACATCCAAATTCATATACACACATACATATGTTAAAAGCTTTTTGGGCATATCATATAAATGTGAACATATCCATGCACATTTCGAAATAGGCCCACAGCTTCGTTTCTACCTAACATTTGACAATTTAATGGGCTGACAGCCCCCATAAAATATCAAATAATAATGTTTACGATTTTATTAACAAGCATTTCGAAACGTGCCGATAAACTCAAGCTTATACCACCACTAGAACCTCAAAAACCTCAACAAAAAAAGAATGAACATTGTGCTTGTGAAACAATTTCTATGGAACTATCGAGCAAACGAAAAATAAATACCGTCTTCACATAAAGTTCTTGGAAATCAAAGTGAAACACAACAAAAACAAGTAAGAGTGCTCTAGTCGGGACTGCCCGACTAGGAGATACCCTGAACCCAGTTCTGACATCCATTCATACTTGCCTAATAGTGTGCATACATACAAACACACACATACTGCAAGCAGTGCCTGCGGTTTAAGCAGTTATCTTGCTTTTTCACTGAGCCCCACACAATGGAAAGTAAAATCTTAAATAACTTCTGTGTTTATTGTCCGATCTTTTTAAAATTTGTAGGACATAACATTGGCTATAAAATGTGTGACCAAACCAAATTGCAAGGTCATACCTTCAAAAATGAGTTTTTTGAATTTTTGGGGGGATTGGGGGTGGTATCAAAAAGTGAAAAATTTGTTACATGTGTATGCTATTCGAGATTATACATGCCAAATTAGGGGCCTCTAGCTCTTATAACTTGTAAGTTATAGCCCAAAAACGCTAGTCTGAAATCGAAATTTATCGATAACTTTTGAATGGGTCGAGTTATCGATAAAATGAAATAAACTTGATCTGTCCCGGCACTACGAGAACTTATATTCCAAATATGAAGTCTCTAGCTCTTGTAGTCTCTGATATCCGCGTGTTCATACAGACAGACGGACGGACGGACGGACGGACGGACGGACGGACAGACAGACAGACGGACATGGCTAAATCGACTTGGCTGTTGATACTGATCAAGAATATATATACTTTATATGGTCGGAGATGCTTCCTTATGCCTGTTACATACTTTTGCACAAAACCATAATACCCTTTTTACCCATTTTAATGGGTTCAGGGTATAATAATTCTAATAAAAACAAAAACCAGGTCCCAAAAATAATGCCACGGACTGATGACATTTGGTTCTGTTACTATTGGGACGCTAATGCTCCTGCTATTTAAAGATATTAATGAACACATTTAAGACGTTGTAAATGATATTTAACGCATTAGCAACAAACTGACAGTGGGGCCAACAAAAAACAAAAAAAACCATAACAAAAGATTGCTGTTAAAGTTGACGAGAGCAATTAAGAGTTGGCTTGAATTGACAACAATAATGCTTTGACTCTATAATACAGGTTTTGGGATCTCTTCGCATGTTTATCGTATATCACTGGAGCTGAAAAGAAGCCATTAAAGTGGGCGGTAAACGATTTAGCTGTTGGACTCTTGATTGATCCACAACCCAGTCACAAATGCAAACAAAAAAGAGGCACGCAAAATGAAAAATTGATTTGCTGACACATTGCGAGTACCACAGGCGCACAATAAACTACAGAGAGCCACCTCTGTCTCTGTCTTGGCTTAGACTTGTAGGCAATTAAAAAGTGTTAAGATAACGAGAAGAAGAAGAAGAAGATGTACTGTGCTCACCCCACCATTTACAGAACGTTAAGCTAATGACAATGACTCAAGACCGCTTATGACTTTGGCTTGTTCACGAGTCCAAAGTGAGTCAACCGGCGCGCCGGGTAATCAGCGCAATGTCAAGCGTTTTGGCCAGACAGAGAGCCAGCCAGCCAGCCAGCCAGCCAGTCAGCCAGCCAGCTAGCCAGCTGGGCCGCCATCAAGATTTACAAGCGTCCGTCGCAGCTGCCGGCCAAAATCATCAATCTTGGCCAAGCTGGCGGCTGCAGCGTGAATCTAATTTATGTGGCTTACAACAGCAAGCAGCGAGCGTTTAGTGTTTTAGCCCTTTTGTTGCCTGGTCGCGGCCAGAATTGTCGGCTTGCACAGGTCAGGTAACATCAGGTAACACGCTATGCCGGCAACGCACATTGGGATAAAATGCACATTCAAATTTTACAATACATTGAATGAATCCACTCTGTATTATACAACAGAGTCCTAGAGGACACTTATTCAGGCCACTGAATATCAATTTGGCTTTACATTTTATAATAAGGAATTTATAATGTCGATGCCATAGCTGACAATGATATGATTATAATAATCCCATGTATATAAAGCATGATATTCTTGTTCCAACGTTTACTATTATTACATTTATTATTAAATCCTAGTTCAATCCTAGGCTTCACGATTATGCTCAAACAAAACAATTATTATACGATATTTCATATTAACATGTAACATTATTTGCACACTTACTTAGACAAAGTAAGCATTTTCTAGAACATTTCAAGAAATAAACTTTTGACTTATATTCTAATAATCATTGAACCACTGTGCGTATTGTAAGCGACTATTTGTTACACTTAAAATGATCATATAAACCATGTTGAATAAAAACATGTGGGGAAGGATTATCTTCGGCGTGCCAAAGATTTTATACTCTTTTCGAACCTTTTGGCAATTTTCACTCTGCCAACTGCACCACTGAAATTTCAAATGCTGTAAGAAACCGTTTTATCGCGTAACATTTATTTTTGTTTGTTCTAAGAATATTTAATTCATTGCCAGTTGTATGGCAGCTATAAGATATAGTGGTCCGATCCGGCCGGTTCCGACCAATGTGCTGTCCCCTTGAATAATAAGTGTCTGTGCAAAGTTTTATCGCGATAGCTCAAAAACTGAGGGACTAGTTTGCATACATACAGACAGACAAACAGACGGACATGGCTAGATCAATTTGTGTTGTCATTCTAAGCATACTGACAGTAACATTTGGGGGTCTCCGACGCTTCCTTCTATGCGTTACAAGCTTCAGCACAAACTGAATATACTTTTTTCTTCGAAAAGAGTATAATGAGTATGAACTAAAGGTTTAAATGGAGTTTAAATACAATTCCAATGCGTTTTGAAACATCTCTCGGGCAAATCTCTATATAGATATATATATATATAATACCATGACACTTACCCAAGTATAACTAATTCACCATATCGCAAACGCGGTTTATCGTGCCCATCGCCACCGTCTTCAGCCAGTATGGGAGATTCTGTGCCGTCGGTGCTGCAATAGAATAAAGCATGATAATCTCATATTAGATCAAATGATTTTTGAATAGAAAATGAGAAAAATGTTAGTGTACAAAAGACGTAAGCAAAGCGACGCAACGTGGTTGGCTTCAAACGTTTATGACATAACAAAATACGCAGTGGCGCTGCTTTTGTTTGTTATGCAAGGAATGGGTAAGGCAGTAAAAAGAAATGAGTAAAAGAAACTTTTTTGTTTTGTGGAGCAAAACTAAGGCAAAACAATTTCAAAGTACACAAAATGCCAAAGAAGTTGCTCACTTTCAAGCGCTGCTTTTTTTCATTCTCGCTGCCCGTCTTAGAATTTCAAATGAGGAAATATCTATGGCGACTCCTCAACGTCTGGCAATGTGCAGAGTGCATGACAATTCCAATTCCAATTCCAATTCCAGTTTGGCATTTGACACTGACTTTGCGCAGATGAAGTCATAGAAATTCCTGCACATAAACACCTCAACTCAGCTCACCTAGCCAGTAATGAAAATCTCAATTTGCTAAGTCATTAGCTTAACAGCAATCATTCTAGTTGCATGCAGAAGATGCTTGAATTCGTCTCTATCTTTTCTGTTTTTTTTTTGTTTTTTTTTTGGGGCACGTCATAAACCTATTTACAGCAATCTAATAAAGCAGCACGGCGCCGGTTGACGCCCACACAAACTAGGGGGCGGCAGGCCACCCACGCCACCCAGGGCACATCAGAGCAACGGAGCAAATGGTTTTCCACCCGGCTATGGGGGCTGATGCACGTGCTGCTTTGGGGTTGCATTGATTTTTGCTCGTTGCATTTAAACTTGCTCCCCTTTTCTGAGCAGCCAGCTCTGGCCAAGGGGCGTGCGGAGTGGCGGGGCAAGGTACTTCAGATTGTGCAGCGCAGACTGAAATTGTGCGCATAAAGAGCGCTGAGGGGGAGCGAGTGGGGGGGGGGGGTGGCCGAGTGGGGCTACAAACAGGGTGAATGGGAATGTTGAATGTCTGCCTGTCTGCCTGTCGGCTTGTCGGTAGGCGCATCAAATTAGCGCTGCAGCCTTGTTTAGATTCACACGAGCTATATACATATATGCTATATACACACATATGTATCTTGTCTCTGTACAGTCTGATCTACTGCTTAGGCTAAACGGCGCCCGGTGACTCACTCAGCCAGTTACTAAAGCCAGAGGCCGTAAATCAAATGGAAATGACATTAACAGCGCAGCTGGCTCTGTTAGCTGTTGACTGCAGCGCTGTTAGTTAACATAACGATTTGATGTGCACATAAAACGTGTGCTGGGTAGTCAACTTCTTTGCTTCTATCACTCAGACAACTTGGCCAAAATGCAATTGAGCCCACCATTTGCATCTGATTATCTTAGTTACTAGCTAACAGTGTTACTCTTAAAGCAGCTTATTACATAACAGTTACGCTGTTAATACCCTTTAGCAAATGCGGAAATGATATATGTACTTTTATGATCATTAGCGATAGTCATTCTTTTGGCTGGAGTTGGAAAACAATGTCTTATGTTTATTATAGTAACCCAACACTCTTACAAATAATGAAAAAAGAAATGACTTTTCACATATGGACTTCATTGTTAACTTTCCAAAACACTTACAGTGAGTTGGTTAAAATCAACACAACTTTATTATGTAATAGCTAAAGCTATACAAATTATCGCATATCCAAAAACAAGGCCAAGCTACACTTGTAAAAGCAAAATATAGAAAAAAAAGAGAATGCAGAAAATGTGTACTCAATTTCAAATTTTAAGCTTTAAAAGCTAGCAAACAAATGCAAGTCATAAAGAATGCAGCAAACATAAACTAGGTTAAATTGATTAAGTGTGCATTACTTATAATTGTGGCCACAATCTTGCATACTATACCGTATATACATTTAATTTAATTAACAAACAAACTGCACAAGTGCCAGCAAACAAGAAACTCTTCTTGCAGTGCAGCAAATGTGTGTTTGTCACAATTCAAAGGCCAAACAACCAAACACACACATATGTATGTATATGTGTGTGTGTTGTATGTAGACTACTTAAATTAAAGTAAATATTTGGACAACAATTGCCACAAATATGCGTGTAGACTAATGTGAGCTTTATAGCAGCTGCCCCAAAATGTCGCAACTGTCAATTGAAAGGGCGTCATAAATCTTCATTCTTAAAAGCAACAAAATAAATGTTCGACTGCACTATAAAATTCTGGAAAACTCAACAACTATTCGCTGGTCTAGTTTTGTCATGCAATCAACTATTTCTATTCGGTTAGGTAAAGAGCTTATCGATTTTCAAGCTACAAACTACAAGAACGACAACAAAAAAGTGGTGGCATTTGCATACATTTCAATTTCGAAACTAAGTAAACAATATTGCGATATCAGACAGAGGCGAGCGACTAGAGTCGTGTTAAAAGTAGAGTTATAGACACACACATAAACGAATCTATTCACGAGATACGGCGGCGCACTGTTAGATACCAACGCGACGTGTTTGTATCTGTATCTGTATCTGTATCTGTGGGTGTGCAAGTATCTGTATCTGTGTCTGTGTCTGTTTCTGTTTAGTTGCCAGCGTCATTTAGGGGAAATCAATTTTTAGCCTCGTCTCTGTGTGTGTGTGTGCATGAAAGGCGTAAAAATGTATAATATTATTTACCTTAGACTTACGCACACAAGCATGCGCATACATACACACACACACACACACACACACGCACACACACTCGCCTAGCCATTGCTGGAATCGATATTTTTCCTCTTGTTAGCCGTTTTTGCCGTGTTTGCTGCCACATGCAACCCAAATGGCCCGGCAATCGCATTACAATAAATTCTTCGTCCTACGGCAAAAAACAACAACAACAACAACAACAAAAACGACCATTGCATGTTAACAACAAGTGCAGTAGGACCTCAGAGCTAATGTCAGGAACAGGGCGCGCCACAAAATCAGGCCAGATTGTGGTGGTGCATTGTAGGATCACGTTTATTTGTTGTTCAGTCAACCAGCCAGCTTTTAAATGTCACGAGCTATGAATTAATTTGATTATTATTCATACTATATATCTAAAATGCACTCATTTGATTAGCCAGAGTAATGCAGATGCTAATGACTGGCCTTAATTGGCCCTGCGAAAGGCTTTTAACTAATTTGGTTCCGTTGAAAGGCCAAGTCCAGCCACAACACACAAAGGTCGGCTTAAATGAGCGATATGTAGTTGGACTTGTTACTAACTTATGGCCAACAGTGCACGTTAGCAGCTCATCCGTCTAAGCCTTGTCGATACAGTCCAACGACTCTTTGGAACTTTTGCTACACAATTGATGTGTTAACATTTGACGCGAGTTGGGAAAATAGGTATAAAACAAATGGGAAAGGATTATCTTTGGCGTGCCGAAGATTTCATACTCTCTCCGAACCTTTAGACAATTTTCACTCTGCCAACTGCAGCACTTTCATATGCTGTAATACTTCGTTTTATCGCATGGCATTTATTTTTTTCGTTCTAAGAAGTGATATATGAATTTAAATTTTTCTTTTGAAAGATATAGTGGTCCGAACCAGCCAGCTCCAATCAATGTGATGTCATTTTGAATAATAAGTAAGTGCAAAGTATCATCGCGATATCTTTGAAAACATGGGATTTATGGCCAAAACCGATTTCCTGTTGTATGGCAGCTATAAGATATAGTAATCCGATCTGACCGGTTCCGACCAATGTGCTGTCCCTTTGAATAATAAGTCTCTGTGCAAAGTTTTTTCACGATAGCTTAAAAACTGAGGGACTAGTTTGCATACATACAGACAGACAGGCGGACATGGCTAGATCTGTTGTGTCATTCTAAGCATACTAGCAGTAACTTTTGGGGGTCTCCGACGCTTCCTTCTATGCGTTACAAACTTCAGCACAAACTTAATATACTATTTGCTTCGAAAAGAGTATAACAAATTTTAAGTTTTAGATATTGACTTCATTTAATAATGATGTTCATTAGTTGGTTTATAAACTAGAAAATTATGCTTCATATTAAAAATACTTTGGATTTAAAGTTTACATAATGCATAACTAATTTAAAATTATTCATAAGTATAGGATGTAGCTTAAAGAAACATTTGTTTGGTGTTTTTTTTTTTGCCAAACATTATATTGTTCACCTCTTTTTATACTCTTTTCGAAGAAAATAGTATATTAAGTTTGTCCTGAAGTTTGTAACGCATAGAAGGAAGCGTCTGAGACCCCCAAAAGTTACTGCCAATATGCTTATAAAAACAAAACAAATTGATCTAGCCATGTCCGTCTGTCTGTCTGTCTGTCTGTCTGTCTGTCTGTCTGTCTGTCTGTCTGTATGTATGCAAACTAGTCCCTCAGTTTTTGAGCTATCGCGATGCAACTTTGCACAGACACTTATTATTCAAGGGGACAGCACATTGGTCGGAGCCGGCCGGATCGGACCACTATATCTTATAGCTGCCATACACCTCAAAGTCGGTTTTGGCCATAAATCCGATGTTTTCAAAGCAATTGCCTTAAATTTCCTTGTACACTTGAACATCCATATAACTCATCGATGGGTAAAATCGCAAATCGATTGAGTCATAAACAGCGAAGATATGCGTCATTAAATATTTTGAAAAAACAGGTGCATATGAGCAAACAAAGTCAAGCGCAAGAAAGCTTTTGATAGTCTGAGCAAACAAAGTCAAGCGCAAGAAAGCTTTTGATAGTCTGCTCTTCAAGGTATTTTGCCACCGATCATCAAAACGGTTTGTGGCGTATGGCGTAAAGAGCCGCGCTAACGAACGCATGTTTCGCAAGTTCAAGTTCGAGCCTCGGCGGCGACTGATTGTTAATTTAATACTTTTTTCTTTTTCTTCCTTCCAAATATATAACTGTAATCAAATTAATTTGCTTCCAATAGCTTAGAACAAAAACAATGCCACGCGAAAAAACAAATGCTGACAAACGCGAGTTGCAGGTTGCAGGAAAACAAAAGAAGGAAATTTGTAACAGTCGGCTCTTCAAGCAATTTTGTCAGCGATCATCAAAACGGCTTGTGGCGTAGTGGGTAAAGTTGCGAACTGGTGAGCGAGAGGACCCGGGTTCGAAACCAGCGGCGACTGGTCATTTATTTTCATTTTTTCTTATTCTTCTTTTCAAATATATAATAACTGTAATCAAATTCATTTGCTTTCAATGGCTTAGAACAAAAACAATGCCACGCGAAAAAACAAAAGCTCAGTATAAATCGAGTTTGTTAGCGATTCTTAAAACTGCTTGGTGTAAGCAGTACAAAGCAAAACAAGAAAGCTTTTGACAGTCTGCTCTTCAAGGGATTTTGTCAGCGATCATCAAAACGGCTTGTGGCGTAGTGGGTAAAGTTGCGAACTGGTGAGCGAGAGGACCCGGGTTCGAAACCAGCGGCGACTGGTCATTTATTTTCATTTTTTCTTATTCTTCTTTTCAAATATATAATAGCTGTAGTCAAATTCATTTATTTTCAATTTCCTAAATTGTTTCTAATTTTTTTTTCATACATAAAGTAGCTTTAATAGAATAATTCAAAAGAAAAATTTAAATTCATTGGCAAAACCAATGACACGCGAAAAAAAATATGGATCTCAAATTCTGAATATAAGCTCTCGTATGTTCAGATTAAGTTTTATGACAATTCAATTTCCGACAGCAGCCTTGAAAGGTATAAGAGCAACAGGCACAAAATTTGGTATGTATATTGTAGTATACATATGTAATGTAGTTTTGACTTTTTGGAAAAACTGAAACTTGTATATTGTTCAATTCGGTAGCACTTATGAATGCTAAGGGACGCGTCCACGAGCTGCGGATAGTGAAACGTCCCTGTTTACATGAATACCTTTATATATTTTATTTTATATGTAGGGGTATATGTATGCGACATTAATATCTGCGAATTAAATAAGCAGTCACGGAAAAATAGTAAAAATTGCTTTAAGGTTCGAAAAGAGTATTTAATCTTCGGCACGCCGAAGATAATCCTTCTCCACTTGTTTTTATAACATATTGTAATCATCAAATCGTAAAAGGATTTAGTTTTATTAGGTGATTTATGCTGATATTGTTTTGCCTAGTATAATCAGCCAAAAATTCAAAACAACAGCTGCAAATGCGTGAATAAACATAAAGATTGAGATATCTCTTTGTGTATGATCTGAGCAGACAGGAAAAGTAGTAAATTTGAAATAAGTAACACAAGAGTATATATGTATAAACATACACACGTACATAAGTTGTTCGTGTTTGCTCGGGTAGCTGAAATACGAGTCTGTTGAATGTCTGCTGAATAACTGAAATATGCGACCTGCAACTTCGCCGATTGTCAAAGCGAATGTAAACAGCGAGCACAGCAGAAGTGCAAATGAAAGATTAAACAATAAACAAGGGAACAATGGCAAGAAAAAAGGGCGCCCGCAAAATGCAGACGGACAACACACACACATATACACACACACACTTACAGACAGACAGACAGACGACACTTTTCGCAGGTGCCCTGATGCATGGCAGGTGTTTCGTTACCATATTTTATGGCCAAATTTGTGGCTGTGCTTCGCTTGCTGATGGCACTTCACTATACTTCATTCATATGCCAAAGCTGTAGCAACTGTATTTGTGTTTGCATCTGTATCTGTATCTGTATCTGTGAGTATGAGCATATGTATCTGGCGGCCTTTGGCACAGCTGTTTGCATTTCAAGAATGAAATTCTCAACGTACAGATACAAAGCGAACAGCCAGAGGAGGCAGACAAACAGCCAAACAGCAAAAAACTCGTTCTTCCAGCGAAATTCGAGCATAAAGCGTGGAGTAAGTAACAAATTGCAGAGCATAAAATATGCGCAGCTGAAATCCAAAAATAATGCAAACAATTCACAAGCCAAGAGATTTCCGTTTTCAGCAAAATACAGATTAATATATGGTATATACATATAAATATACAAAAACACTGTTGAACTCTCTGGATCTGAATGTGGTCGGTCAGTCTGTCAGTCAGCAGCTGTCTCACGCCCATTTGCCACGCCCCCTGCCCTTAGGTCTGGGGGAGCTTGTTAGCAACGTCTTACTAATTTCATTTATGCAAATCTCCTTGTCAATTTCTAAACAACTTTTCATTCGCTGGCCAACAATAACAATATTTGTGTTTAGTTATTTTAGTTTGGTTATTACATAAGCATCGCAAAGTTGGCTTTTTGGTTTGTTTCTTTTTTGCTTAACAATGTTGCTGCAAAAGCGACTCTTTTTGCCGGTTTGCTCTTCAGAAGCTGTTTTGTTTTCGATTGTCTGCTTATTTTGTTTGGCTATGCAGCACCACGATTGGAACAATTTTCTCCAACGTTTTTGGGCAAACAAGAAATTTGCAAGTACTCAACCGGGTGACAACGGCTGCGACAACATTTAAGCCCGGCTAAAATTATACAAAAGAAACGAACAAACAAGAGCAGCTAGCAGAGCATGAATGACTGTTGCTATTTTAGGCATACTAAATCTAGGGAAATGTCAAGTTAAACGTTTTGAATTTTTAACAAAACAACCCAAGTGAAATATTTGAAAATATATCTTATATATTTATATATATATACTATAATATAACACATGCTAACACATATGTAATTTGGAATCAAATTTACATGTTCTGTGAGCATTTCTTAGGTACAGTCGGGATTCGTCTATCACACATTACAATATATGAAATGAAGTTTATTTAGTGACTCATTTCTTAGCTATTGAGTCATTGCAATCCCAAACAAGGATGATTGATGATCGAGTGTACAAATTGAAGGCGATAGACTTCCAGTTGTATGGCAGCTATAAGATATAGTGGTCCGATCCGGCCAATTCCGGCAAATGTGCTGCTCCTTTGAATAATAAGTTTCTGTGTCAAGTTTTATCCCAAAAGCTCAAAGACTGTGGGACTAGTTCGCATACATACAGACAGACAGACAGACGGACATGGTCAGATCAATTTGATTTGTCATCCTAAACATACTGGAGGTAACCTTTGGTGGTCTTCGACGCTTCCTGCTATGAATTACAAAACGAATTCACTATTTTCTTCTATAAGAGTATAAATATAATGTTAAATTTAAAGTTCAAATTAAGTAGTGTGGACTTAGTATATTAACGGAAAATTTTAACAAATTGATAAAAACAATTAAATGTTACATATTGACAACTATGCAAGAGCATTTCGTCTTCGTTGCATTAAGACTTAGCTTTTTTCTATCATTTTATTTTTGTTTTGATGTGGCTTACCTAGATTTTTGTCTTTGCTTATGCATTTTCTTTGGCTATTTTTCTGCTGCTGCTTTTCGGCTAAAAATAAAGCCACAAAGCGCCAATCGAATGGAGTCAGCCAGCAGAGATGCTGGCAGCCAACCATTTTCTGTGCTAATAGTTTCGCTTTTCATTGTGGAAGCTGCTTGGCTGCCTTTGTAAACGCTTTTCCATTGTCTGCCTATGCATTTTTTGTTTTTGGGCCAATGACTGTCACATTTTCAGGCTGTGTACTTTTTGCTTGTCGTAATAGGGAAGAGTTAAAGCCACGCCGAATCGAACTAATGGGTTACAAACGGAGTCTTTAAATGTTCAGCGCTGTAGAAGCGACTTCAGTTTATCATTTCTATGTAGTTTAACTTATGAATATGCAAATTTGAATATATTAAATAAACAAATGCCAAGTGATCAGTTGCGTCTGGGGTCTTGAACTGGGCTGGGCCATAGAATATAGCCTCTCATGCATTATGGGGTAAATGAGAAATTAGACTTTGTAAATTCTGTTGAATTAATGAAATGACTGCCTGGTGAAAATATAAAAACATAAGCAAAGAGTATATTAAGATATTTTACAATGCATGTTATAATATTTTCAATTCTCAATACAATGTACATATGTATATGATTATTTACATATGTACATAACAATCATACATCGACAAGCAATTGCAATAATTATGGCATATGTAATTAATTAACATATGCTGTCATCTAATGGACATGTGCCATTATATAATGCCAGGGAAATCGATGGCATTTTAATTCCCAGCAAATATGTATATATAAATGTCGTATGTGCATATATATAGATATTAGTATCTTTTATTGATTGTATGACGCTGTTGACAGTTGGTTTATTTCTTGTTTTTGCCATTTTTCATTGAGTAAAAACCGAATTTATTTGCGTATAACGTTTGATAATGAAATTTGTTGCTTCTTTTTACACTAGCAAATAAAGCTTCAAATGGAAAATAAAATAAAACAAGTGGAGAAGGATTATCTTCGGCGTGCCGAAGATTAAATACTCTTTTCGAACCTTAAAGCAATTTTTACTATTTTTCCGTGACTGCTTATTTAATTCGCAGATATTAATGTCGCATACATATACCCCTACATATAAAATAAAATATATAAAGGTATTCATGTAAACAGGGACGTTTCACTATCCGCAGCTCGTGGACGCGTCCCTTAGCATTCATAAGTGCTACCGAATTGAACAATATACAAGTTTCAGTTTTTCCAAAAAGTCAAAACTACATTACATATGTATACTACAATATACATACCAAATTTTGTGCCTGTTGCTCTTATACCTTTCAAGGCCGCTGTCGGAAATTGAATTGTCATAAAACTTAATCTGAACATACGAGAGCTTATATTCAGAATTTGAGATCCATATTTTTTTTCGCGTGTCATTGGTTTTGCCAATGAATTTAAATTTTTCTTTTGAATTATTCTATTAAAGCTACTTTATGTATGAAAAAAAAAATTAGAAACAATTTAGGAAATTGAAAATAAATGAATTTGACTACAGCTATTATATATTTGAAAAGAAGAATAAGAAAAAATGAAAATAAATGACCAGTCGCCGCTGGTTTCGAACCCGGGTCCTCTCGCTCACCAGTTCGCAACTTTACCCACTACGCCACAAGCCGTTTTGATGATCGCTGACAAAATCCCTTGAAGAGCAGACTGTCAAAAGCTTTCTTGTTTTGCTTTGTACTGCTTACACCAAGCAGTTTTAAGAATCGCTAACAAACTCGATTTATACTGAGCTTTTGTTTTTTCGCGTGGCATTGTTTTTGTTCTAAGCCATTGAAAGCAAATGAATTTGATTACAGTTATTATATATTTGAAAAGAAGAATAAGAAAAAATGAAAATAAATGACCAGTCGCCGCTGGTTTCGAACCCGGGTCCTCTCGCTCACCAGTTCGCAACTTTACCCACTACGCCACAAGCCGTTTCGATGATCGCTGACAAAATTGCTTGAAGAGCCGACTGTTACAAATTTCCTTCTTTTGTTTTCCTGCAACCTGCAACTCGCGTTTGTCAGCATTTGTTTTTTCGCGTGGCATTGTTTTTGTTCTAAGCTATTGGAAGCAAATTAATTTGATTACAGTTATATATTTGGAAGGAAGAAAAAGAAAAAAGTATTAAATTAACAATCAGTCGCCGCCGAGGCTCGAACTTGAACTTGCGAAACATGCGTTCGTTAGCGCGGCTCTTTACGCCATACGCCACAAACCGTTTTGATGATCGGTGGCAAAATACCTTGAAGAGCAGACTATCAAAAGCTTTCTTGCGCTTGACTTTGTTTGCTCAGACTATCAAAAGCTTTCTTGCGCTTGACTTTGTTTGCTCATATGCACCTGTTTTTTCAAAATATTTAATGACGCATATCTTCGCTGTTTATGACTCAATCGATTTGCGATTTTACCCATCGATGAGTTATATGGATGTTCAAGTGTACAAGGAAATTTAAGGCAATTGCTTTGAAAACATCGGATTTATGGCCAAAACCGACTTTGAGGTGTATGGCAGCTATAAGATATAGTGGTCCGATCCGGCCGGCTCCGACCAATGTGCTGTCCCCTTGAATAATAAGTGTCTGTGCAAAGTTGCATCGCGATAGCTCAAAAACTGAGGGACTAGTTTGCATACATACAGACAGACAGACAGACAGACAGACAGACAGACAGACAGACAGACAGACAGACAGACAGACGGACATGGCTAGATCAATTTGTTTTTTTTTTATAAGCATATTGGCAGTAACTTTTGGGGGTCTCAGACGCTTCCTTCTATGCGTTACAAACTTCAGGACAAACTTAATATACTATTTTCTTCGAAAAGAGTATAAAAATATGTACTATTGAGATTTATCGGAATTAGTATGTGCGATAGTTAGTTAGTCAAGCTGATCGACCCGGAGTCAAGCAGAACTGTAATAAGCCATTATTTCAATAGTACAATATAGCATGGGATATAACAAAATGAATGGCGACAGGTTATTAAACTCATTACCACCACCAACTACATCAAGTAAGAGTGTTCTATTCGGGAGTGCCCGACTAGGAGATACCCTGAACCCAGTTCTTACATTTTTTCATACTAACCTATCAGTGTACATACAGACAAACACACACATGCTACAAGCAGTACAAGCAGTGCAAGCGGTGTAAGCAATTAGCTTGATTCCCCACACTATAGAAAGTTGAGTCTTAAACAACTTCTGTGTTTATTGTCCGAACTTATTGAAATTTTTTGGGCATACAGTTGGCAATAAAATGTGTGACCAAACCGAATTGCAAGGTCGTATCTTCAAAAACTTGCATTTTTTCAACTTTTGGGGGATTGGGGGTGGTATCCAAAAAGTGAAATATTTGTTACATGTGTATGCTATTCGAGATTATACATACCAAGTTTGGAGCCTCAAACTTTTAGAACTTTGAAGTTATGTCCAAAAAACGCATAGTCTGAAATCGAAGTTTATCGACAAACTTTTGAATGGGACGAGTTATCGATAAAATGAAATAAATTTGATCTGTCCCGGGACTACGAGAACTTATGTTCCAAATACGAAGTCTCTAGCTCTTATAGTCTCTGATATCCGCGTGTTCATATAGACAGACAGACGGACAGACGGACAGACGGACAGACGGACAGACGGACAGACGGTCAGACGGACAGACGGACAGACGGACGACGGACAGACAGACGGACATGGCTAAATCGACTCGGCTGTTGATACTGATCAAGATTATATATATTTTATATAGTCGGAAATGCTTCCTTATGCCTGTCACATACTTTTGCACAACTCCATAATAGCCTTTTTACCCATTTTTAATGGGTACAGGGCATAAAAATGGAAATACTCGCACAGAACATAAATGAGGAAAATAAAAGCAAACAAAATTAACTTGGGGCTCCATTTGGTAAATTTATTACGTGGGTGTTGGTAACTTGTGCTGTGGCAAAAGTTAAAGTCACTTAATTAAGTAGTCTCCGTCCTCTACCCCTCGGCCACAAGTCTTAATGAGTGAACGGAAATTGAAACTTTGAGCTTTAAAAAGTTTTTAAATAAACACTTTTAATCAAAGCAGGTGACATAGTTGTTGGGCAGAATTCAATTAAAATGCATTAAAAAGTGCACAAGTTGCACAGGAAAAACAGAAATATAGAAATATAGCAGAGAAAAGCAAAGTTATAAAATTGTCGTGTCAGATGCGTGACGAAAATCATTATGATATAATACGAAAAAGCAAACAACAAGCCGCAAATGTTATAACAATATATAAAAAGCGTTAAAAGCCTAACAGGTAAGAGCCAAGTTAGGCAACTTATGGCTTAGGGGAAATGACAAGAATCTTGATAAAAATCGCTAGAATTTATGAATAAAGGCAGCTATTTGAAAAGAAAATATTAATAGACTATATCTATACCTATGTATATACATATGCTGGCAGGCAGTCGATAGTATATAGCACTTTATCAGAGCAGCCATTATCAATACATAGAATTGAGTTGACGCGACGAGGCGTAAAGACCCAAGTTCTGACCCAAATAAGACCCAGTCGAGGGGCAAACCGTCTGAGACGCTGCCTCTCCCTGGCGACGCATAGATCAATCACAAATGCGCTCAAGACCTTTTTACTTTTATTGACTGCTTGCTTGCTTGTGTTGTTGGTGCTGGTTGTTGTTGTTGTTCTTGTGTATCGACTTGCATCGACTATTTTAGGTCTTTATCGCTGCGCTTTCGTGCGAGATCCCCAAAAAGCTGTGCCGGCTCTATTTTTGGTTGCGCTGCAAGATTTATGGCCAAATGCCTGCCACTCCGACAGTCCATTCCGCTTACTCAGCCATGTTTACACACTTTAATTGCCCGGAGTGGAACAGCAACAACAACAACAACAGCAGCAGCAGCAGCAACAAACAGGAAATGCTCTGCCTGCCAGCCTGAAAATTGGTTTCTATACTCTTTCGAAGAAAATAGTAGTTTCATTTTGTCCTGAAGCTTGTATTACATGGAAGGAAGTGTCGAAGACTTCCAAAAGTTACCTGCCTGATAAAACCAATTGATCTTGCCATGTCTGTCCGTCCGTCTGTCTGTATGCAAACTAGTCCCACAGTTTTTGAGCTATACCAATAAAACTTTACACAGAGGCTTAGTATTCAGTGGAACAGCTCATTTGCCGGAACCGGCCGGATTGGAGTACTATATCTTATAGCTGTCATACAACTGGCAGTCGATATTGGCCATATTTCTCATGTTTTAAAAATATCGTGTTAAATTTCGTTGTAAACTTGAACATTCTTATTACTCATAAATGTTCAAAAGATATGTTCAAGATAATGAGTCATAAATAGCAAATATATGCATCTTAAGCTATTTGGAAAGAAGCAGGCGGATTATTCTGAAGCATATGCGTAAAGTATAAGTTAGTCAAATCTATCCACAGACTCAAAAAGAGTATAAGATCTTCGGCATGCCGAAGAAAATCATTTCCAACTTATTTTTCTTTTTAGTCTTTGAGTCTTTGTGCCTGAAGCACACGCCCACCGCCTTGGCTGAGTGTGCTAGACATTGTTGCCGCTGCCGTTGCTCTGTTCATGGCCATAATCAAGCCGATTTAATAATATGTTACGCGGCACACAATTTCACCTGCAAGCCGGACCCGAGACGGAGTCGGAGTTGGAGTCGGACCTGACAGGCAACGTAGACGAGCCGAGGCAAAGTCATGAACGCTCCTTGGCAAGGAGCCGACAACGTACACAGCAAAGACCGTTGATCTTCTGGCCAAAATTGCCATTTGATTAAAAATTATGCTCGTGTGTATGTGCAGCGCATGCGTGCTAATAAAGTTGAAGAAGACAGAGAGAGAGAGAAAGAGAGACAGAGAGAGACAGATTGAGATTCAGCGGGGACAATAACATTTGGCACAAAGCAAAATAAAAACGGTCGTCTGGCGTACGTGACATTCGGGGGCTGGACAACAACAACAACAACAGCAACAACAACTGGAAAGACAGCTTTCAGAATATGCGCATTAGAAAAGTCTTTGAATCTCAGAGTCTGAAACTCAACAGCATATCCATAAAAGGGACGAATGAGTATCTTTAACTTAGATGACTAAACTCGATATCGCATGAAAACAGTACTGATAATTGAATAATGATCAATTACGCAAACATTTAAGTAAATGAGTCGTAATGCGATTTATAGTTTAAAAATACATAATCAAAATCTCAAATTACATCTAATTAACACTAATTTAATATGGTTTAGTGTCTGAGAACTTTCTTAATCAACTGTTAATCATCCAAATACTCGTATTTCTCTCATATCTTCAAAAACATGTTTCGAAAAATGCTGAAAATTTGTTATCCAAAGATGTAGCGAGAAAATTGTTAATAAAATTCGGCCTGGATTGGAAAACTGTAAAAAAAATCCCATATACATGTTTTATCGATCCACCAACTCTGTCGGAAAAGGCATGAAAAATGCCACTTTATATAAAAATTGCATTTATATTTATATTTTAGATGTCTATTTAAAATGAAACCAAACGAAAAACGGTATTCAGTTGTTGACTTCATTTTGTGTAACTTTTCATGCACTTTTTACGTTTCTTTTTTCCAGATTTTTGCAAACAATCTAGAAAGCTTGAACTAAGACAGAGGGTAGAGCCTAAGCACACTTGACTGCAGCATTCCAACTCCATTGATGTTGTTGCTGGCGTTGTTTTGTAGGCTAGCAATTTTGCACGTAATTCGTCACGTAGCGAAATGTTGTTGTTTTCTGATTATGCATTGAAAATTTGCAGCCGGCGCAATCTGCATAGCCCAAAACGGGCAAGACAGCAGCCCAGTTGGCCCAGTCGGCCCAGTCAGCCGCGGCGTTCGTCACTCAAGCATGGCTCTCCAGCAACATCCACATCTACATCCACATCTGCACCAATAACAACAACAACAACTCCTGTGACCATATCCGTGGCAGCTGCTCTAACTCCAGCTGCAGCTCCCGCTGTTGTGGCTGATTATGCCCGCGAGCCAGCGAAAGCCATAAATATGCAAGAGAGCAACAAAATATGAAATACATTTTATGTGCAAGTACAGCAGCAGCAACAACAACAACAACGGCGAATTCGTGCGCCAATTAATGCCAAATTGAAATAAAGCCATAAAGTATGGACACATTCCCCATTCAGTATACCCAATCCACACCCGCATTTCAATTCATATTCGGTTCATTGACATTTCATGCATTCAGTGACATTTGACTAAAGTACAGCAACATCAAAATCATAGTCGAGCACACAAATACAATCGCACATAGACAAATGATTGTCTTTAAGACGAGTGTGTCAATCAAATCCAAATCAAACCAGGCCAGGCCAGCCAAACAAACAAGCAAATGTCAAAGGTCGCAACGTTGCAAATGGAACCGTGGGTCAGCCACGGACTGACCCGCAATCTTGTGAAAAGCACTAATATTCAGGAGAGTTAAGCATTTGATGGGAAAATCAATGTTGCCACAGTTATATGACCGCAAGGAATATTTAAACGAATAACTCGAGACTATAAAGGCGCATGGGTTTCATGTATAAATTTCAAAGTATTGCAACTTGATGTTATATCCAGTTTGAGTCCACATCGTATTATTGTTGAACGGATATATGCTAACCTCCACATTAACATAACACAATTAAGGTTTCTACTGAATAGTCGAAACTTTGATGTGTTCATTACCAGTTGTATGATCCGATCCGGCCGGCTTCGACCAATGTGATGTCTCTTTGAATAATAAGTATCAGTACAAAGTTTCATCGCGATAGATTCAAAAACTTGTGATTTATGGCCAAAACCGACTTTGAGTTGTATGACAGCTATAAGATATAGTAGTCCGACCCGGCCGGTTTTGACCAATGTGCTGTCCCGTTGAATAATAAGTGTATGTGCAAAGTTGCATCGCGATAGCTCAAAAACTGAGAGACTAGTTTGCATACAGACAGACAGACATGGTTAGATCAATTTGTATTGTCATTCTAAGCATACTGGCAGTAACTTTTGGGGGTCTTCCTTCTATGCGTTACAAACTTCAGCACAAACTGAATATACTATTTCTTCGAAAAGAGTATAAACACTAAAACAAATTAGGATACCCAAATTTGATTTTCATTTTCTAGTTACCCAACGGATTCAAATGGTTTAACGGCATTTTTAGCTCACCGTGCAAGCCTTTAAATTCAAATCTCGAAATCTATCAAAGATTGGAAAAGTAATTTCTGTGAAAGCATTCACACAATCTCCGAACCCATCAGAATCACTGAACAAATTGGACATTTTGGGTTTACAAAAGTTACATCATTTTGAAGCCAAGTTTGCTGGATATTAAAGGTAGAACGTGCCGAGCTGCAGCAACAACTCTTGAGTTCTTTTCCTAGGCCACTTCAACGACGACAGAAACAACAACAACAACAACAACAACGTACGCTAAATTGCAAAACAGTTGTTGCCAGGCCAACTGTGCCGATTATGTCACTGAGCTGCACGGGTTACAAACCCGTCTACATGCGCACTCCATAAGAGCCCCCCTCCCCCTCCCCTACCACTACCCCACCCAACTCCCCACCACCACCGCCCAACAACTAACAGCATTCTGGCACCCTCGCTTCTGCTGCATATTATTATTATTACGTGGTTCGTGGCATTTGCGTCGCCTGCATCTTGACAGATATGGGTTGAGTTTTGGGGGCCGAGCTGTAGGGTCTTAAGGTCTGAGGGGTTTCCACAGCCAGCGATGTCGCAATTTGCTAAAGCATTTCTCAACAGCAGCAACAACAACGACAACAAATGGAACGTACGTTGAAAGAGATGGAGAATGCGACAAGTGACATGTGAGAAATTATTTGAGAGCTGTCAAAGTGACGGCCCCAAATCCGTAGAGTGCCCCAGTAATACCCAAAATAGTTGACACGCACCCCCACCCCCAAAACACCCAAATCCAACGCCTACCGACTCAAGTACAAAAGTCAAAAGGTGGCGCTCAGTTGAGGCAAAGTCATAAATTTAATTGTTGCCAAATAGCACTTTGAAGTGGCGCCCCCTGGCGACTAGAGCCAGCGACTGGCCGCTCTCTGCCCCAGAAATACACTTGTTGTTGCTATTGCTGTGCTGCTTGCACTCGCTGCTCCGATTGCTGTTTCAATTTTGCTAATGCAGGCAGTAGCGTTTTACATTTTACATTTCGAAAGCTTTAGTTCCGTTCTAGTTTCTCCAGGGCGCACTCGTAACGCTCAAGGCTGACGACGTCTGATTTATGAAATGCCTAGAAATTGTCGATGCGATTACGTTTGAGCCAAAAGGTTATCGCGAGTGTGTGTAAGTTTATTTTACTTTTTATTTGTTGTGCATAGTTAATGGCGGCTGTTAGAAAACCATTAGTACAATTTAACATAGCGCACTTTCAATTTTATTTTCTTTTGTTGCCCCGGCGCCGAATTCGGAACGGATATTGGCGCAAAGCTTCAAAAAGTTTTGTTTGCTTCAAGTACAACTATTTTCTATGGCATGTTGTTAAAGACTCTACATACAAATATAGCGAAAGGTGTTTATATCGACATGAATTTGAATTGGGATTTCCGCAACAGCAAAATTGAGTTTTAGAGCGCGTTTCCGTTATGCTGACGTCTCTTATCAAACGGGAAGTACCCATAAGATAAGTATCGCGACCTTTGTATACATATATGTACATAACTACGTGCATGTCTCAATAAAACAAGAAATATTTTTTTCTTTTTTTGTTTAACGAAAATTAAATATTCTTGTACGATAAATTTTTCTGAAATTTTTTTAACTGTTTCAAGTTTTGATTCCAAAGCAGTTTTGTTACTATATTAGATACGCATTTAAATCTGAAAAGTTGCGGAATATCTATGAAACACAAACCAATATAAGGCTCCCGATGCTTTTCAAACGCTTAAGAGTCAAATAACTTTGTCAAAACTGATCCGTTTTTCTCATCGTTTGATATCTATAATAATTCTGTATTGAAATCTAAATCACGCCAATATCAGGCTCCCAAGACCCTAGAAATGCCTTTCAAACGTTAAAAGCTAACACAACTTTGTAAAAACTAATACGATTTTCTTTATAGGGCCGTAGATTTGTTTTTCAACGCGATCCAAAATGCGTCACGAAACTTTCATACGCAGTGCAAGGGTATAGAAATTCTATAAGAGGCTTATGTGAGATTGTAATCAATATGCGCATAATGGCAATTGTATAGCATATTAATAGATGCCGATAAATGTAAGCCATAATTAACCATTTTCAATAATCAATTTGTATATTTATTTTTCAAATATCAACAATTAACACCAATTGAATCTTTTTTGGATTTATTTTGCAAAAAAAATGGTCAATCGTAAATATTTGGTATCGCTCGCTCAACTTATCAAGAAACAAAACAAATCAAAGACCGTAAAGTTGAGCTGTTTTCTGTTTATTGTTTATTTTCGGAGGTTACACTCCTTCCACTTCAGTCATTTCATATCGAGCCAATAGAACAAATCTAATTAAATCGCTATGACAACAGTGACAGACATAGTATATTACACATTTTTGAAAACCGCATTCCGCCTGACTACGCCCCATAAACAAACATAACTATCTGTTCGTATCTTCATTGCTCAATGAATTCTCGAATCGTCAAAGCGTGCAGATAATTCATATCTAATTGCTACGGGCATTGACAAAAAGCAAGAAAATCATATACATTTTCTCATGTATGGATTTGTAATGCAAATGTAAATGTTGTGGGTCTCCCCATATGGTCAGCAACACAGCATCCATGACAAGTAGCCAGTCAGTCGGCTTTTAAGCCGCAAACTCAGTTGACAAGTGCAGTGCACACAGGCAGGCAGCGACGGCGGCTGCACCTTGGCGGTATTGGATTTATGGATACAACTGGAGGAGCGGAGTCCATGTCAACAACACTTTGGCGTAGTCAATAATCAGACGCTGAACTCACAGCAGTTGGCAGACAGTCTCAAGGCGACAGCAACAACAACAACAACAACAGCAGCAGCAGCAGCAACTGCAACAATAACAAGTGGGGAAGGATTATCTTCGGCGTGCCGAAGATTTTATACTCTTTTCGAACCTATAGGCATTTCTTTTTGTTCTATGAATATTTAATTTACTGCCACTTGTATAGCAGCTATAAGATATAGTGGTCCGATCCGGCCGGCTCCGACCAATGTGCTGTCCCCTGGAATAATAAGTGTCTGTGCAAAGTTTTATCGCGATAGCTCAAAAACTGAGGGACTAGTTTGCATACATACAGACAGACAGACAGACAGACGGACATGGCTAGATCAATTTGTATTGTCATTCTAAGCATACTGGCAGTAACTTTTGGGGGTCTCCGACGCTTCCTTCTATGCGTTACAAACTTCAGGACAAACTTAATATACTATTTTCTTCGAAAAGAGTATAACAAATAAACGGAGCGACAAGTTGCATTTCTTTTCATTACTTTTGTTTGGCTTTTGCCTATTGCGTCGAGCTTTTCCTTTTCGCATTGTGTTTGCAGCGCCAATTGTCATAATCAGTGCAAATGGCAAAAACGGCGACAGTGACAAAGCCAAAGACAAAGGCAAAGACAAAGACAGAGGCCAAGCGACGATTACGGCGGCATCACTTTCATGCAAGAGAGTCAACGAGCCAACTGAGAGATGTCTCTACGTATGTGGTATGTGTGTGTGTGTGTAAATAGTTGTGAGAGACTGTTGAGCTGAGCACACCTGAAAGATTAACAACAGCATCGTTGCCTCATCGGCACACAGCAAGAAACCAGTTTTCTTTCCACCTATGACGCATGCGAAGCTGTGCTGTTTATTTTATTTTCATTACATCTTTTCCTTTTCGTTTATTACTGTGATTTAATCGTGCCGCACATAAAAATCACAAATGAAAGCCTGCATCGATGCTGATCTGTCCAAGTAATAGAGCTTGGGCTCGGGAGTTGGTTTTATTATTACAAGGACTTTATGTTAAAGGCACTTTAGGTTTATGCGATGATCAGCACAGGATGGTCTGATTTAACACTAGCTATCTACCCAATTGGTCTTCCAAATCGATTAAAATATCTTTGATTGAGTGTTACGAATAAACGCATGAATTACGACACGAGCTGACGTGCTTTCTTTTTTTATAAATTAAATTTAAGTTAACTGCGTTTCGAGTTGAGCGTTTTAAAACAACTTTATTAGGAAATTCATATTCTTTATCGATATTGTGTATATTATTAGTAAAAAGTTTATTTCACAGGTTTATAAAACAACATTTTAGAGTAAATATTTATAGAAATTATATTGTCCAATTGCTTGACATGTCGAATAGCTTGAGTATTTGCCATTTGTGGTTCGTTTTAGTGACTGACTAGTGGGCGCTCTAGTGGGCGTGGCTAGGGAACCTGGGATCCAATTTTTTAAGGAGATCCCCAGCAATCTATTCACCAAATTTGATGACTTAGGCTTTTAAATTGAAAGAAATATTAACGTTTTATCTATTTGAGGCTTATCGACATGTTATCGATTTGCCAGCCTCCCAGTGGGCGTAGCACAAGCATTTTAATACTTTGCCTGAAGCAAATAGCTTCAAGTATAATAATCCAAGTTTCAAGACTCTATCTTCAATAGCGTCGAAGAAACTTGCATTCATACAGACGGACAGACTATGAATACCGGTATCAGACTATAAAAAAAGATAAATAAATATATAGTTCTATATATTTTCATCAATTTTCGAGGGTGCTGAATACTTAAATAGCTCATTTTAACGCCTACAATTCAGATATTACTATCGATTTTGAAAACATAAAAAACTTTATGCTTACTAAACAAAATTAGTCCTTTTTGCATATGCAGCATTGTTCGATTTGATGACTTATTTAGTTTATGCTGAAACTAGAACACAAATATGTACTTGAAGCACTCGGAAACTCATCTTCAGCACATTTTATGAATGACGTGAGTAAAAATAATGGCGCTCTGTTCGTTTTGGTGGTTTTTTCTTCATAAATAAAACTTTTGCACACACACATTGCTGTTGATGTGCTTTAATTGGAATATTTAATTAGGATTTCGCTTAACATTGTTGGTTTTGTGTCGCTAATAAAAACACAAACATAATAAAAGCATTTTCATGTTTTAATTACTGATCTGCCTCAATAATTTGTTAGTTATTTGCGGCAATTTGATGGTGATTGCTTCTCCAAATCGACAGTGGTTGATGATGCACTTCAGCTGACACGATGATGACGCGACTTCTCAACTGTTGCATCCAAGCAGACAATTGAGCTCTAATGCAAAAGCTATTAGAATATGCGTCACATTAGCGAAGGTTATCAGGCAGGTGCTTGAATATGTCGACTAATCGATATATATACGTACTCCACTAATAGGTACACTTGAAGGCGAGACCATTACTGCAATCAGTATTCTGATAACCAAATTAAATCAATGAAGCCCAACCCAAAAGTAGAAATATTAGATTATGCTCACTGAAAGTGACATAATTGCAAGAAATAATTCCACTGAGAAATAAAAAAAAAAGACAGATTTTTTTATATTTGTAACACAAATTTGAAATATTTTAAGGTAATAGATAGTTTAATGTTAAGTGACATTGTCAAGGAATTACATGGACAAGGACAAGCAAGTTTGTACTACTGTTTAGATTGCTTATGTATATTTTATAACGTTTAAGTGATTCTGAATGTCGCTCTAAAAATAAATGCAGACTGGCAAAAAGTTCATTTTATTGTAAGAAATAAGTTAGGGATCAATTTTTTTTAAAGTTTTTTCCTTGTTCGTTAGTACGCAGTTTAAAAAAGTTTAGGTATATACGCATAATGTGATTACTAATGTGTGTTAGATTATTGCCTACTTAAACTCTCTTGACTAAAAATTTCGTACTTTTTTCCACATACAATTTCAATAGAGCAGTAATATAGTATATGTGTTTGTATACTTAAGTACAGTTGCAAAAAGTACTCGGTGACATCCTTTGTAGTTGCTCCACTTTAATGTCACCGCAAAGACCACAACAACATTAACAACAATAGACTGCATATGAATAATAAATAATATACAATTTTAAATGAGTACCTTTATGTCTAGATACACTTCCTCCATTGCTATCTCTGCCTTGCACTGGTTGACTTGTAAAGCGCAACATATTGGCAAAAATGTGGGTCAACAGCAACCACAACAATAACGCCCAATAAACGCCACAATAATAGTTATCAAGCGCATGTGTGTGTGTGTGTGTGTGTGTGTGTAACTGTGTGAGTGTGTGCGAGTGTGTATGAATGGTGTGAGAATGCGCCTGTCTGCAGTTACAAATCAAACCCACTGCAACCCGGACGCATACCAAAACCCATCCAAAAAGCAAGGCGCGCCTTTGCTGCTCATCAACTTTGTTTGCAGTTGGAAAATTGCGTGAAAAGTATATGTGTATATATATATATATACAAAAGCACACACACACACACACACACACAGAGACACAGCAAATATGTTAGGTGGAAATTAAGCAAGTAAACAGATTAATTAGGTCATCAAGTGGGCGC
This sequence comes from Drosophila flavopinicola, assembly GCA_035042425.1. Lineage (NCBI taxonomy): Eukaryota > Metazoa > Arthropoda > Insecta > Diptera > Drosophilidae > Drosophila > Drosophila flavopinicola. The sequence goes on from JAWNLL010000166.1 coordinate 2,958,144, forward strand.
TGAACCAGTTGGAGAAAAGAACGAGAACAAAGTTGGCGGAAGGCAGCAGAAAACAACTTCCTCAGTTCATAATGATTAATAATTATAAAAAGAAGAAGCAGAAGAAGAGAGAAAAACAGGTACACATATAGGTGACAACATCCGTTAGACTAGGATTTTAGCACTTAAATACAACATACTATATCCGCTTGATAACTGATAACTCACAGTATTAGTACAAATTGCCTATAGATTAGCATATTTAGAATGGTATGCCAATAGTTTCCGAACTGAAGCAAAACGTTTGCATTCGATTTGACATAGCGTGTGAAAATTGTTTTCAAGTGCTAGAAACTAGCATTTCACAATTGAATGTGTCATCATGAATACACAATTTAAATTTATGGCCATTTCGAATTTTGCTGGTAAAGAATAATGGGCTTGGGCGCCCAAGATAAGCGCACATCTAAAGCTGAGAAAAAAGCATTTGATAAGTTAGCAAGAATAAGATTGACACGTCTGGAGTAGTATTTATTTGATAATTTAATTATTTCTTGAAACTCTATTGTCACTTCAGATGACAACATCTAAAGTTTTCGCATGGTTCAATGCTGAAATGCGGCCAGTTAACTGTACAAGCACTCAAACATTTGCACAAGGCCAATTTCAGTTAATTGAGGTGCACAAAGAGCGTTTGCATAAACACCCCACACATTGGCACACATAGATACACACACACACACACACACACACGCACACACACATTGCCGGTCCAAAGTACAACAGCCCCCACAAGTTCGCAAACTACCAACGTATTTAACATTTGAGCATACATATTTATAACCGACATAGCTAACAATGAGTATGTATGTTTGTCAGTATTACTGGGCTAGGAATTTCCCCATTTCGGTTGCCTTGTCATCTCTGCAAATGTCTGTCGGCGTTGCTGTGTGTGGGAAATTAATTGTGGCAAATTTTCAAAACTGGCGAACAACAAAAAACCTAAAACTTAACAAGACATTCGAGCGTTGCCATGTAATTATTTCAAATGAGTTTCCAAAAACCGCTACAAAAATAAATAGCAAACCAAGTCTCAACTTCAAGAGTTTTGCGTGGGCAGCAAATGGCTTGAGACCATTTAAAGTTTCCAAATAGCTTCCAGAAGTTTTCAAACGCAACTTACCTGCAAAAAAACAAACAAGAAGAGAAGAAATAAAAGTTAGCAAATTTATAGAGCATCAGTTCGTGGCAATAACAAATGGTCGTAGAAGGAGGAGGGAGGACAATGACCTAAGCGAAAAGCACACACACACACACATACAGTCACATATCCTGCATCCTGCATCCTGCAATATGCAACCTGCATGCGCTCCTGCTCTTTCACTCTTCTGCGGGCGCTTTGTGTATCCAAGCAACAAGGACAAAAGACGCTTGGCGCTGGCAGCTTGCTGCAAGTGGCCACAAGGATGCGAGTCGCTCGGCCCGAAGGACATTGCATTCCGCAAGCGTAACCGGAAACGCTGGCAACCAAAGTTCAAAGTTCTTAAAGGACGCGTGTGCATTTAAAGTGCAATGTGCCACCAGCGAATTAAGGTCAAATCATGCACAAAAGCTGAGATCAGAGACGAGCTCCTCAGCTCCGGCTCCTGCTCCTTGCAAACCTGATCCCCAGACATGACGCCTCGTCCTGGTGCCTGGTCCCCATATTAATGACAACGACATGACAAAGTTTTTTTCTGCTTTTGTTGTTAGTGCAACTTGTGCAGGATGTGTGCAAGTTTTTCATTGCAGTTGCAAACTCAACGACGCTCATATCCTGCACAGTCCTGCAGCAACTTTTTTGTGCCTACCCACCCCAAGAATATATTTCATTTTGCAATATGTCTGTGGCATAGTTTCGTTTAGTTTGTTTACTGTTTTCAAAGTGCTAGGATTAATCGTATAAATCAATTTATCAATTTGGACAACATTACAACAATCATTTTTCCCAAACAAATTTCGTGTACAAAATAATCAAAAATTTGGATTTTTATATACATATATACATATACACTTTTTCTATTTCTTTCCCTTTGTTTTCAACACGCAGATTCACATTCTATTACTAACTGGACTGCAATCAAATTCTAGCAATCATATTGTATTATTTAAATTTATTACTCTATTTTTTTTAAATATTAATTCTCATTTTCTTTAAATTTTGTGTGTGCAATTAACTAGTTGCCATTAAATAACTAAAAAAAATATTCAATGGCTGCTTTAAACTTTCAAAATCACTTAAAACTTGCAGCACCGAATAAAAATACTATGGTTTTAAGGTAATAAAAATAGTTTATGTTTGATTTTAATCCAACTTTACATTCATATAAATAATATAAATTTTTGGGTGAGTTGGGGCAACTTTTTTCCAAAAAAAAAACTCTTTTCTGATTTTGTTAAGCTTTCATATGATAGTTAAGCTCATTAGGATTAGGAACAACATATTTAAATAATACGCAAGTTTTTTTTCAAATTAGTTAGACCATATCGAAAATATCGTGTTGCATTATTATTTAAATACTTCAATACTTCCATCAACAAAGTGAAACTTCAATGATTGTATAATACAATTCGATTCATTGCACATATTTAAGCTAGAAACAAGCAATTTTAATTTTTATTTATTTGTCAAATGATTTTGTGACTTTCTTAATAAATTCTGCACTCTCAATTCAGTAATTTGATTTTATATTTATATTGAAATGGATATATGTTGAGCCTTTAAACGTGAAACCAATCGGTCGTTAAAATTGTTCATTTGCATTTTCACTTTCATTTTTCACACACTTACACACAAATTACTAACTCGACACGGTCAATGCAAATTTGTCGTAAATTGTTGTAAGTGGCTTAAAATGCCAGCCAGCCAACAACAACAATCTGACCGAAACTTTCACTTGACGAGCAGAAAAAGGCACAGAATCCGCTCCTGCCTTATGTGGGTCAAAAAGCTCGCCCAAAGCAGCTGCGCAATAATGATTTGGCTTATCTGTAAACTTTGAGCTGCGTTACAAGACGAGTTCAAATGCCAATGCACGCAAAGCTAATTGGCTAAAGCAACAGCAAACAGCAACAGCAATAGCAACAACAATCTTTGACTGAGATGTGCGCTGATAAAAGATGCACTGCGTGAACTTTGAACCCCAGCTAGCACAGCAGCAAACATTAAAGCTGCTCAGGCGTCAATTTGACAATGAACTTTGACAGCAAAGTTTGCCGGGCAGATCAGCGTAGGCGGTGGGGAGGGGTGGGGAGGTTAGTTAGGGTACAGTTATGTGCCGAGACGACGACGACTGCTGATTAACAATTAACAACAATTTTGTTTATTTCGCCTTGTCTTAGTTTTCCTTTGCGACAGCTGCCTGCCTGCTGTTGACGTTTCTAAGCACATTTCTTATCACAACACAAACACACTCTCACACACACACACACACACACACACACACATGCACTGGGGTCCGCTTGCATGCAGCTTCAAAATCAGGTCACGTGTCTTTTAACTTGAATGATTATGTTCCGTTGTTGCTTTTGCTTTAAAATTGTACTTCTTTTCTTTTCTTTTTTTTGTCGTTTTTTGCCCTGGCTGCTGCCTCTTATCAGCTTTTGTAGCTTATTCTGTCTGCCACGCAAAAAGTTAAAATATTTAGGGCCAAATTTGCTGACGCGAATGCGGTCTGTCAGTTTGGCTTAGCAAAATGTGAAAATAAAATGCAGCAAAAACAAAACAAAAAGCTGCATCAGCTCGACAAACTTAACTAGTTAAACCTTTTGAGGAGATTGAAAAAGAAGATACAGTAAGCCAAAGTTTATAGAACGAAGCGCATGGCAAGTGACAAATACAGAATAGCAAAACTATCTTTAATTTTTGGATATTTCACTAAAATAAACCTTTCTATTAGTTAAAATATATATGTATGAAAACTTTGTATAGAAAAAGTATCGTGTAAAAAGAGTACCTACTTTTGGTATTTTGGTCAGCCTTCTTTCTTTTGTTCTTCTTAGTAAGTATTTGATAAAGAAATGCTATGTAGCAACTTTTTTGACTCACTGTTTGTGTTTTTGGGAAATACCCACCACATATGTAAATGTATACAATGTACATATGTACATATACATAAAATAAAGTGTGAAAATTGTTGTTATGTACGTTGTATTAGTTTGACAATCTGTTTTTGTTCATTGTTTCTCCCACGCATTGACAAAAGCAACACTTGGGCGCACTAACAGTGACAAACGGCTTCATGAATCATGAACATGAATAATAACGGTTAATTATGCACATTTGAGTGTGTGCGTGTGCGTGTGCGTGTGAGGGGCTTTTCATAAATAAATTTGCACTTAACAAATGAAGAGAATGTTGCTAAGCGCAACAGGCTAGCAACAAACTGAATGCTAAAGGTGAACTGTAGCGGGAGAGGGAAAGGGAGAGGGAGCGGGAGCGGCAACAGCAGATTGCAGATTGGCTGACAGGCAGCAAGGAAGTCATGAAACAAAGCAATGCTCAATGAAAGAGGGCCGCAAACAGAGCAATAGCATCCAGCAGCCAGACAACAACAACAACAGCAACAACAATGGAATTAAAATTTAATTTTAATCGCCAAATTGAACGACAAGAATAAACAGCAACAGAGGGAGTGCAAGAGCGAGAGAGAGAAAGAGAGTGTAATGGGGGTACAAGGGGAAAGCCTATCCACTGACTACACAGACACTCTCACCAACACAAGCGTACAATATATACAATGTATGTACATATGTACACACTTGCATACATAATGGATAATGGCGTGCAGACAAATAAATTTTCAAGCAGGCAACTGCATGCATACAATGCACGCACACAAACATGCATATGAAGAAAATTTAATAAACACAAAATACAAAACAGCGCAGGCAGCAAGATCTGCAGAGGCAGCAACAACAGCAGGCATACATACATACATATATACATATGTATATGTACATATATGTATACGTATAACTACTTATGCATGTACATACATATGCATGCAAGGCTGGAGATTTGTAAGGCCATGGGAGGCGATCAGCAAGCAAGAACAAGCACAGCAGCAGCAGCTACAACAACCAGGCAAACAGGTCGGCATCAGGTAAACATGCAACAGCAACAGTAACAGCAGCAGCAGGAAGTATGTGCGAGAACGGGAGAGCGTTAACGATAAGACTACCGTCTGATAAATATATCGATAAATGAGCAGCAGCAGGGCAGGCAGGAAACGAAACTACTACGAAACTAGTCAAAACAAAAGCCGTACACAGCAGGTAAAAGCAAGAAAACAACAAAGCGACAAATACAGGCAAAGTTGTTGTTGATGCTGCCTGTGTGGGGGCGCGAACGAAAGAGCAACTGTAAAATAAATTCAACCGCCAGAACCTGCCGACGACGAGTGTGGAGGACGAAAAAACAAAGCGACAAAGTAATGGGTAAATATTATTAGAGGCAAAGCAAATGTCTAAAATTACCGCACGAGTTTGTGTGCGAGAGACAAAGCCAAAGAATAAGAAGCCGCGAACAAGGAAGAGAGTGCAACGTCGTATGCAGTTATTTATGCGCTGCCAATGCTGTCCCGCTCTGCTATTTTGAAGTGCCCCACAGATGAGGAAAAGACACACAAAATTGTGTAGAAAATTAAAGTGCAGACAAAAAAGAAACGTAAAAGCTGATATTGTTTTTGTTGCTTATATGGTTTTCAGTGCGCATGCGCTAAGCTGATGCGGCGTTGGACGTTTCTACGTTTGTTGTTGTTGCTGTTGCTGTTTTTGTTTTGTTGCTGTGCTTTTACATTTTGATTTTTCGGAAAGCACAAAACAACAAATTTATGCGACGCCGCTTGTCGACACTGTTTGCTGCTGCTGCTGCTGTTGTTGTTGTTGGGTGTGTGCTGGATGTTGGATGTGCTTCTCTGGTGGTGGCTGCAGTCCAGAGGGGGTGTGTTTTTTCTTCCATTCTTGTTGTCAGCATTGGGGGTTGTTGTTGGAGCAGTTAAATGTGCTCACATAAAGCAAAGAAGACATGAGGAAAAACCCATTCTAACAAAGTTAAATGCCGACTAGACTGCGTCGCAGTTAAAAGCAACCCCACAAGAAGAACAACAGCAACAAATGCCATGCAACAAACCAACCAGCTTCACAATTAACAATAATTAATTGCGTTATAATTCGTCTTTAGTGACGAATGTTGTTTATCAGTGCGCCTGAAGTTCAATAGACCCTTGTCAATGCAACCAAATACAGTCGTCGCTCGCTAACTAGAACGCTTTGTGGGTGATTCGAATTTACTGGTTGCTACAATGACGATTTTCTTTTAGTTTTCATTTTTTCCCAGTTCTGCAAGATTTATAATAATGGCACCAGTTACTATTTACATTTGAAATTTTAACCACACCCAGAAACTTAACACTTTAATTTTGTATTGATCTTTTAATATTAATTCATTTTAGTAAAACTCTTTGTCATTCGACATTAAATAAATAAAATAAAATTATATTTTTTGGCAGTTCGAATTCAGAAAAGTTGCAATTCGCGAGCGAGCACTGTAATTCCGAAAATAGCCATAAAATATATAGAAGTCTACGACAGATATGCGCATGGTCGGATTGGCGCTAATTTCTTTGGCAATTGCGAATGGCAGATGGGTTAATGAACTGCAGCCTTTGATAAGGAAATGCATCGTATATTAAGTACTATATGTTTTTTAAATTTTAGGTATATTAACTTCACTTACCGTTTAACCATTTTGTTAGTTACGCCAGAGTTGTTTTCCTGCTGCGTTCCAATGTCAACGGATTTATTATAATCCAGTTTTGAGGTAAAGATTTTGATGCGACGGAAATCAATTTTGGCGATGTCTTCTTATACCTTTTAGATTTTAATAAAGTGTTATTGCAATTTTATTGCATTAATTTGTAATTGCACGTAAAGGAATTTCGCTAAAATAATTGATTTACTGTGTTGTTTTTCTTTCTTTTGTATATAAAATAGTAGCACTGCGGGAGTCCAATTGGACCTTATAAGACTTAACGGCAATGCAAAAACAAAACGAAAATGAAAACAACCGAAATGCCATAAAATGTATAACAAAACAACAAGAAGCACTGTAAACAAAAAACAAAGTGAAAACAACAAAAATTCTACAATGCTGCGTAAAACCAACACATATATATATAATTATATATATTTATTGTTTATTTTTCGCGTTTTATATGGCTTAATCATGCAGTTTTAGCCACTACAAACAACAGCGTCGTTTTTCGCTTTGCGCTTTGTTTTCCGTTTTCGGCACTCTATGTAAGTTTTGTTTGAATGTAGGTATTTTTTCTGCAACACTTCAAGGGCTTTGCAAAAACAACAACACCAATAACATGGCCACTTTATTGATTCACTGTTATTACCAATTGCTTTTTGGTCGAAATCAAACACAAATTTAACACGCGCAGTTGAAGATGAATGCACTCTTGTATTTACGCGTTTGCCTTTTCCGTTTTTTCTTTGCCCAACTAATAATTCCATGCACAACACCTACATACACACGCATACATGCATTTTAACATGCACACACACACGCACACCCATTCAACCATACATATGTACATCCACCTACAAGCCACGCCAAATGAATTTGACTTGATTAGTGCATATACTGCATTTTTACCTTTTTTAAAAACAATTTAGTTAGCAACTTTGATTGCATAGGTTTTTACACTTTATTTCACTTGTCGCAGTTAAACTTTTGCTGCATTTCGCGAGTTCGCTGATGATATGCATTCGCGCCTGACTGCCGTTTTGTTAGCACGCCACAAATTCTATTTTTAATAATAACAATTAAAAATTGCAATTACAGCGTTCAATTAAAATAACTTGGCCCGTTTCAAAATATCTGAAATTCGTTATCAGAGCGGTCTCTGTGCGAACACGACGCGCTGTTGTTGCGTTTTGTACACCGAAACTAGGGATGTTGGTGTTATATCGATATTTCGAAAACCAACAGAGTACGATACTTCAATCTGATATATTTTCCTTACCGATACTAGGGCTATCGATACTATTATCAAGAATTTATTAAAAAATAAGTATTTACATTGCTTCTATTTACTACGGGATTGTTTTAGGATCTTTAATTAATTGCAAGCACGCTAACTAACATTGTCATTAAATTTAAAAACAATAGTCTATTAACATAGAAAAATCGTTGATTGTGTAGACCCGATGATGGACATATTGGCACGAATTGGATGGGGACTTGGCTATAAACACTGATGCTGGCATACCGTTGCCTTAAACATTAATTATTTAACAAATAAAAATTGTGAAACAACAGTGCCAAATGAGTACATATGGCGGAAAAGAATCGAAATGAATGTCTAGTATCAATAAATTTCAGAGATGAGAAATTCAAAATTTTCAGTTTAGTCCAATTACACTTCCTTATTACTTAATATCATTTACTTGACGTTAATGATACAAAATTAAATAAGCAAAAATGCAGCTATTATTCGTTGGCTTAGGAGCCGCGATTAGTGAATTTAAACAGCAACAATGTGCACCGATCGCGAAACGCTCAGCGCTGTAAATTAGTGCTGCAAGAACATGGTTGCATTATCGAATGTTATTATATTTTGTACGTTGCAGCCATCGATGTTTTTATGAAATAGATTAGGGTATTTCGTTCCCTGAGTATGAAAATATGATTTGTTTTTATATTTTCGTTTATTTTTGTGCATCAACGATTTTATGTTTACTTACGTTATGCGTATTGTTGTAACTAAGTACATTTTTTAATTTACCATCCCTAGGACTTATCGGTTAGGGCGCATCATGAAGTATTTTCGATTATATTCAATGTACTCATTTGGTACTGTTGATTCATTGTATTTGTTTATTTGTTATTTGTTATTTTCTTAATTTTTTAGGTAAAGTAATATACGGATGTGTCAAAAATTAATTCCACATGCTAAAATTTGTAAAATTGCCCCATCCATTTTCGCTATGTAGTATATGTCCGGCAGTTGGTCTATATCCATTACAAATACAAACACAAACAAAAGCACAAATACAATTTCATAGTCCCATTACATTCCAAAACTCTACACACAATCGGGGGTGTTGTGGGGCGTGTAGTAATTCTCACAGTAAAGAAATCTTCAAGCAACAACACCAACAAACACAAAAACCAGCGATAATAAAAGCTTATTTATTGCAGCTCTCGAGTGGTTGACGTAGATATTGGCAAGCTAATCGGGGCAAAAAACACCAGTTGCTGTCCGACTTTCATAACTAACGTGTGTAGTAAAATGGCCACCTTTCAAATGGGATCCTGTCACGCAGTGCCGATGGCATTGTTTCGCAATAATAGGGACAAAGTCCGTAAGGCGATATTGGCCAATTCGCTGGAGAGTCTCAAGCTGAGCGCTGGCCAACTACTTATCCTGCTGGAGGGTGGCAAGGACACGAGTTGGTATAACACCGATGTGGACCATGTGTTTCGCCAGGAGTCCTACTTCCAGTACATGTTTGGCGCCAAGGAGCCTGGCTGTTTCGGTATTCTCAGCATTGATGTGAAGACAGGGTGCGGAACATCTGTTCTATTTGTACCCCGTTTGCCCGAGGAGTACGAGACGTGGATGGGTGCACTGATAAAGACCAAGGAGTTCAAGGCCATGTACGAGGTGGACGAGGTCCACTATGTCGACGAACTCGAGGCCTATCTGGAGAAGGCCGCGCCCAAGCTAATATTGACGCTGAGCGGCACAAACAGCGATAGCGGCCTCACAATGCAACCGCCCGAGTTTGCGGGCAAAGATAAGTATGTGACAAACTGTGATCTGCTGTATCCCATACTGTCGGAATGCCGCGTTATCAAGTCCGCCGAGGAGATCGAGGTGTTGCGCTATGTGGCTAAAGTCTCCTCGGATGCGCACATCAAAGTCATGCAATTCATTCGACCCGGACACATGGAGTATGAGGGCGAGTCCGTGTTTCTGCATCATGCGTATGCGGTGGGCGGCTGCCGGCACGCCTCCTACACCTGCATCTGCGGCAGTGGCACCAACTCGGCCATCCTCCATTATGGCCATGCCGGTGCGCCGAACAATCGTCCCATTCAGGATGGGGAGATGTGTCTGTTCGACATGGGCGCCAACTATTGCGGCTATGCGGCCGATATAACCTGCAGCTTCCCGGCCAATGGCAAGTTTACCGAGGATCAGAAATTCATCTACAATGCGGTGCTGGCTGCTCGCAATGCTGTGTTGCAGACGGTACGTGACGGCGTCTCCTGGGTGGATATGCACAGGCTGGCAGGCAAGGTGCTTCTCGAGCGTCTCCAGGCTGGCGGCATGCTGAACGGCGATGTTGATGAAATGCTCGAGGCTGGCGTCTCGGGTGTCTTTCAGCCGCACGGCTTGGGCCACTTGGTTGGCCTGGATGTGCACGATGTGGGCGGCTACTTGGCCACGGAGCCGCCGCGTCCCAGCGAGCCCTGGATCAGCAAGCTGCGCTTCGCTCGCATCCTCAAGGCGGGCATGTATGTGACCATTGAGCCGGGCTGCTATTTTATACAGTCCCTCATGGATAAGGCACTCGCTGATCCGCAAATGCGTAAATACATTAATGTTAATATGCTTGAACGTTTCCGCCACTTTGGCGGCGTGCGCATCGAGGATGATGTCCTGATTACCCAAACAGGCGCAGATAACTTTGCAATTGTGCCGCGCACTGTCGAAGAAATTGAGGCAGCAATGGCTACCAAATAAATGAATTAATCTGAACCTGATGCATGAATGTCAAATGTAATTTCGTATGGATTTACCATATATTCAACATATATACTTATATACAACATATTATACACATATAAATATGTACCATATATTTTAAATATATATATTTTATAAAAATTTTAAACATCAAACTGCCTTTTTCATATGCTTATTTAAAGATAATATGAAATCGTTTTGTTCCCAAAATAACTGTCAGTAAAAACAAGTAGCAGTGCAGTAGTCAAGAGTGACCGACTCGGGGATACTCTGAATCCAGCCCTAACATTTCATCATAGTTACTTATCTGCATATATAACAAAAAAAAACTTGTGGGGAAGGATTATCTTCGATTTCATACTCTTTTTTCAAGTCTGTGAATAGATTTCACTAGCTTATATCTGAAGCTTTTGCATATGCTTCGAAAAGAGTATAATAACAGAAATTTTACCTTGTAGTGATTTTTGTTACCCCAAAATTCCCGTTGCAGACCTAAAACTCACATTACTCTGCCAAAACTGAACAGACTTTTAAGCTTGACATCAATTTGATCATGGTTTTTGCTCTAACAATTTTGCTTCATTTAAGTTTTCAATTCAATACAATTAGGAAAATTACATTTTTTTCACGTTCGTCCGTATACACCTGTTTTTTTCTTTAAAATATTTAGTTACGCATATATTTGCTATTTATGACTCAATTGATTTGCAATTTTTAACATTGATGAGTTAAAAGGACTTTCAAGGAAATTAAAATGAATGTCTTACTTCATAAAATTGTTTCTTGAGCCCTTTTTTAATATAATACCTTTCCAACCCACATAGCTCTGCTGAAACTGCAGCAAACTCAAGATCTAGATTTTTCATGTAAGGTTTAATACTTTTTTTATCCTTGATTTTTACAAAAAGTCAAATATTTTTTACTTCTGCGTGGTATATGAAAATATACATTGCCTTTTCTCTTAGGCAGCATATTATACAACTCAGTTAATTGGCCTATTCCAACTTTATTATTAAACAATAATTGATTATTATACAGCTTTCCGAACGACATGTGACATTATGACCAACTGCTTTGGAATAGGGAAACACATAATGGCATTATTATACTTGACTGTTCGAGACATCAACTTTTATTAATGGGCTTTCAGCTAACAACGTGAACGAGATGAAGGCCCGCAGTTACATGATGAAATCGAGTAGATTCCATTAGTATTAACAAGCTGATCTGCAGCTGACTGACCGCACTGTATATTATAATTGAAATTTCCATGGCATGCTTGCAGCCCACAGGTAAGCGGGTCTACTACATATACTTCTTGCTGTGCCCATTGCGTTGCTGCTGCTTGCCATGGCTGTGTCCATTGCCCGTCGCAGGTTTGGCGTTTTGCAGATCATCGCTGCTCTCGGAGTCAGGCACTTCAGTAATTGCGACGACACTGCGACGTGGAAACCAACCACGAATAGGACCCTTGCGTCGCCGTTGCGGCTGCTGCTCCTCCCGATCGCTGAGCACACGCTCACCAAACAGCCAGTGCCGGCGGAAGCGTGTCACCTTGATGATGTCCTCGGGCTGCAGGCGAATCCTCGGCTCATCCGTGCAGGGCGCACTGATGCAAACGCGCCAGCCCTGCGAACAGACGGGCAGCCAGCGGCCCGTCACGCGGCTAATGCATTTGTAAACGCGTGTCCTGGCACGCTTCTCCTCCTTCTGGGCCAGCTGCTCGCGCTGCAAGAGAAATGAGAAGTTAGAAGAGCTCTAGACTAGCTCGAATTTTACATACGGTCAGTGTGTATTGGTCGCAGCCCTCAACGACGGGCCAATCAATGCCCTCGCCGCGCTTTTGGCACTCATCGTTGAACACCTGTTGCAGATTGCGCCGCCAGCCCAGATCATATGGATAAACGAAGGGGCCATCAGTCGTAGATCTGTAGCGGCGATAGATCGCTTTCTCCACAATCCAAATCTCAATGCCCGTCTGATTCGTGACAATGGTCTTCAGCTGTATGTAGAGCAGCATGCTGAGACCGATGACAACGCCAATGGCCAGACCCATGCCCAGTATGCACATGACAATGCTGCTAATGGTGAACTGAACACTGGCCAAATGCGCCAGCCCATGGGTGAGATAGTAATAGCGGTAAATGCCGCGATAGAAGGAACAACTGAGCACTACAGCGCCATGCAGGCTGCCCACTATGGAGAAGAGCAGGAAGTAGCTGAAGTAGGCATGATTGGCCCAGCCAACGCAGTGATTGATCCACGGGCAGTGATGATCCATTTTCTTCACACAACGATTGCCTGCCAGAAACAGTGGTATCAATTCGATGCTAATAAAGAGTTCACTACTCAGTTACTCACATTTGCGACAGTGATGTGATCGTGGTGCCTTGTAGCCCTGGCACTCCTTGCAGTACTGCAGCAGCTCCGTGTCCTTGGGGTCCTGCCCAATTAAATTTAATAAAATATGAGTGATGTACATACATATATACAAGTCTTATGATTTATGCCACCTCACAAAACTACACCACAGGACTACAACAAAAAGCAGCTCATTAAGCGACCCACCCACAAATGTCGCGTCTGGCGTCTGGCCTACAAAACATTTATGCAAATTGAGGCAAATGCATTACACTATGCAACAAAATTGAGCAAATAAAACCAGACGCATTTTGTACGCCTGATTAACATTTTGCAACCGTTTTGAAAGCTTGACATTTTTTATTTCATTATACTCATATCGAAGAAAATGGTGTATTCATTTTGTGCTGATGTGTGTAATGCATAGAAGAAGCGACAAAACAAATTGGTCCGTCCGTCTGTATGTTTGTATGCAAACTAGTGACAACGTTTTTGAGCTATCGCAATGAAACTTTGCACATAGTCTTATTATTCCAATTGACAGCACATTGCACGGAAACAGCCGGATCAGACCACTATATCTTATAGCTGCCATACAACTGGAATCCGGATTTGGCCATATATCCCATGTTTTTAAAGCTATCGCTTTGAAGTTCCTTGTACACTTGAACAACCTTATAGCTCATTAATGTTTAAAATTTCAAAACGATTGAGTCATAACCAGCGCAGCTATGCGTCATTAAATATTTTGAAAACACAGGTGTATACGGAAGAATTAAGAGTAAAATAATTTGAGAAGGAAAATTATCAGGCAAATTGTCATCGAGCTTAAGAAACGGTTTAGTTTTGGCAAAGTTATGTGAGTTTCAAATCTTCAAAGGGCATTTCTGGTTTTTGTTTGACGTTAAATTAATGCATATATATATATATATATATTCAAAATAAAAAATACATCAAGAAAGAGTAGTTTCAACCACATTGTGCTGTCTAGTGTCAACTTCACGGCTCCACATCGGCTGCTTTTGCGTTCGCGTGATTCCCGTTTGCTCATAAATTATTAGGTCGGACTTCCTCCCACCCTGACAAATTATGGGTGCAGATTTCGTGTGTTTGTCTAGCCTGCGGACGGTTGACGGTTGCCAGCTTATCGTCCAGATCGCCGCCTTATTTGAGGTAAATTGCAGCGTTTAATTGCTGCATTACGCGTCGGTGGCGATAAAGGCTTAAACACGCGATGCCGTCAACTTTGCTGACCCCATTTGGCCGGCACAGTATCGTGCGGGATTTGAATGAGCCGGCGATTGCAGTTGCCCCCTGCACAGATTGCCTGTCTTCAGGCTGCATGCGAACAAGTGGCAGGCTCCGGCTATGTTTCGCTAAACCCCAGTTTCCGATCCAATACTGACGCTGCACAAATGGGCCCTGAGGCGCGAGCGTGTCAGCCAGCAAAGGGCAAAGCCCATTCGGTTGTTTGCCAAGTTTAGTCAATTGTGGTAATTTTGGGGATTAGCCTTAGCTATAATCGACAATTGTCGGGCAGAAAGAAAAAACAAACTGCGGAGTGCCACAGATATACCTAATACACTGTGCAGGTTTTCTTGTATAATGAAGAGCAATGATACAGCTCGATCCCTGGGATCCCAACTAGGATAAGCCGCTTGCTTCTGGCAGTTGCCCATTTCAATGCGCTATACATTTAGCTAAACAAATTATAAGCCCTATGAAGAGTATATAAAATATGTATGACTTTTAGAATCCACCCCAAAGAAAAGTGCTAATTTTGACTAATGATATTATAGTTGACGAAAATGACCCGACTGGAATTAGTATAATGTATTATGGTAAGCTAAGTAAATTGGAAACTTCCGCTTGTTAAAACGCCCATATTAATTACAAATCGGCAAATTAGCTAAGAAGGAAAGCTTTGACTACATTATAAACTAAGCCAGTGTAACTTATATATATGTTTATAGTTATTATGTATATACATATATATATATGTGCAGTCTGCTGACACGCCTCAATATTTGCATAGTGAGCCAGAAGGGAGCAGTGACGACCATATTCCATGCATGCCAATGTCACGACAAAATGGTTTATTGTTCTGTTGTGTGTGCTTAATGGAGCGCGTTTGGGCTTGGACAGGTGGAGGGATTGGGTGTAGGGCTGGGCGCTCGTTCCTTACCTTTGGCTGCCACTGTTTTGGCAGCAGGCCGGGACCTGTCAGCGTGGCCATGATGTAATTGAATGTGGCCAGCGTGGAGAGCATGAGGAACATCGCCTGATGTGCAAAGGCGGCAAACGATTCATTTGGCGGCCACCACATCGAGTTCATATACAGCGTTGTCAGCGTTATGCATTTAATGATGCCTGAAAATGGTACAAGAAGAATGAATCAACAACCACGTATGATAAGCGTACGCATGGCTAACTTTTGGGCTATCGCAATGAGGGATCCGTAATTGCATATTTTTTTTTGGACGACTGGTGTTGAATTTCTTGCGTGCCGAGGCAATTAAACATATTTATTTGTTTTTCTTTTCACTCTTTTTATGGTGTCGCGTCGTGATTAAGCGTTAAGGGCGGGCAATTGTATTTTAATCCAGTTGGGCATAACCCTCGTCGTAGTCAAACCCTTAAAGCCCGCGCAACTTCAGTAATTAAACTATGCGCAATTGTATAGCCGTTCAATATCAAGGTTGCCGCAACATGAACCGGATGCTCAATGTTCCCCCGAATAGTCAAATTGCACGCGAGTTGGGTACATACAAAATGCCTTCAACTAAAACGCAATTATCGCAGCATTTTACGCGAATTAAAAGACGGAACCCGTACACCTATAAGCCACCAAGTGGAGCGTGGTCTGCAGCATGGTTTGGGGCGGGTTCAACGGCGCCAGCGACGGCGTTGACCGTCTTCAAATATGAAACACGATATTGCGCTGCAGACAGAATGCGCAGCGTGTGTGCTGTGGATGGGGGAAGAGGCTTTGGCGTGGTTCATTTTGTTATTGGCCAATTGTTGGTTCTCTTTTGACGCAGGTTCATTCACTCGACTTTTCCACTTGCTAATTTGCGAGCTGTCATCAACTAGTCAGTCAGTGCTTATTAGAGACTGATAAGCATGGACTATGATTATTAGTATGACTCCTCTATGGGCGTATGCTCCTTTTTTTTTTTGGATTGTGCTTTGGTTACACTTACTCAGCGCTGTTATTGGACCCCAATGCAGAAAACGCCGAAAGCCCGAGATTTCGGCGCTCATTATTTAATTATAGTTTTGATGTTGACGGTCAGAATTGGAATAAGACGACGACTTCTGCTGGCAAGCAGGTAAACAAAAACAGCGACCAGCGACAGCGTTGCCAGAACGTCGCATTGCAACGCAGTTCATCGATACTATCGATAAGCGTTGTGCACTATCGATTGTAGCTTGTTTAAATTTAAATACAAAGGTCTCCAGGGTCGACTGCAAGTGGTTTTCTGAATGTTAATTAGTAGTTTTTATTTGCATTAGTTAGCAATATTTAACAGAATTAAAAACTACGCTACCATTCACTTAGCCAAAATAGAAAATTGCATGCAGATTATAACTTATTAACATTTTCCAAGTATTTAACTAAATTTAATGGGTCGATTGTTTCTTTCCCAATGTTAATAAGTAATTTGTATTAAGGTTAGTAATAAGTAGCTTAAGCTTTGTGCTGACTAAGGGTTAAAAACAGCAATCTAATAACATTCACTTGTTGGCCAAAATCTCAAACTTCATGCCGTGCTCATGCTTTTCCAGCTCGCTAATCAGGCTGGTCTTGGAGAAAGCAGCGCCCGGTGACAGCACACCGCCAGTGCCCGGCATCTTGTTGCTCTCCCGCAGAATGGTGACAGCGGTGGACAGCAGTGCGACACAAGTGGAACCGTAGCCTGGATTCGGGCCCGAGACGCGAACCATCAAGGTCTTAGTTGGCGGCTCCTTGTACTGATCTGTGCTCTCGGCCAGACGCTGAGAGTTGGGCCAGCCCGTGGCCTTCATGGTCATCTTGAAGTAGGTGCGCTCCATGCGCGCTTCACTGGGTCCCTCACGTGAGACGAAGCCGCCCGAAAAGAAACTGGGATACTTGACCAGCAATTTACGGCCGAACTCGAACTTGGACATCAGGCCGAAGATGGTGGCAAAGAGCGCTACGATAATGGCCACAATCCATGAGGGGAAGCCAATGTATGCATGCATCTGCACCGGACGCTTCTTGTCGTGCTCGTAGAGAAAGCGTTGCGAGCGCATTACCACCGAGCGATCGGAGCCCGGAAACGGCAGACACACCTTGTCCACCTCCGTGGAGCGGAACATCAACGGACGATGCTTCAGTATCGGATAAAACTTGGGCAAGCGCTCCGGGTACAATTGCTGGCGTATGCCGCGCAGCTCGTTAGAGTGAGCCAGACCGTATACGGCGCTCTCCCAGGTGCCGGTGTTGAGTCCAGCGCGGCCAGTGGCGCCACTTGCATCATGTACGCCATTCACCAGAAACGTCTCTACCGCATTGACAACGCCATCAAAGTTCTTCTCTACGAAAACGATGCCCATGTCGGCGGGTATGGAGTCGAAGCCACAGGCACTGATTATATAGACGCCGCGCTCCTTGGCCCGCTCGTTGTACTTCAGCTGCATTGTTTCCATATACTGCGGCTCGCCGCTGACATCCACGTGATTGGTGCCCGCATCCAGGCAGGCACGTACGACCTTTTCGCCATAGAAACGATACGGACCGGTGGTGTTGACCACGATGCGACAAGATTTTGCCATTTCGAGCAGCGATGCCTCGTCGTTGACGTCCGCAATGATGATGGGCGTCTGCGAGAGGTCTTTCTTGGCCTTGGCGCCAATCTCTTTGAGCATCGACTGCAGCTTTTCGCGATTGCGCCCGGCAACGCCCCATCGCAGATCCTTCAGCACGGACACCGCCTCGTAGACAGTGTATTTGCCCGTGAAGCCGGTGGCTCCGAATATGATCACGTCCAAATTGCGTTCGGTGGCCATTTTTTGCTCAAGGTCAGTATTAGCGACGTCACCAAATGTAAATGTATGGTTAGCTAACAGGAATAATTCTGGTTTCGTTATCAGAATCCGGCTGTCGGATGTGGCTGCGATTAAAAACTTTGAACTACTGTGATTTATTTGTTCGAGAAACTTACCTGGCGTACTCTACTGATTGACTTTTCGTAATGAACTTTGAAACAAGATGTCTCCACATACACTCGCATGTATGTGATTATGTGAGTAGTTAAAAATGCCGGCGTAATGGTCGAGCAATTTAAATTAATCAATTCCCACTGACCGCATTTGGCGATTAGGCTCAGGAGTTATCGAAAGGTCTCGATATTAGCTGAGGTAAGTAAAATCAATTAAAATGAAACATAATTAAATGCAGAGGTATAATATGGTGGCATATTTTTTTGTCAAATAGTTTAGTTATTGTTGCAGCAAGTTTACATGGAAAGAAATTTTAAATTTAATATTTTAATATGCAGCCATGATGTGAATCACTTTTTCGCATCCTTTTACTAAAACAATAACTCACTCCGATATATCGATATTTATGTATTCACTTAACGATAGACGGCAAGCGGAACAACAATGGCACATCAAGAATGTAAACATCGTTCAAAATGCACAATCCTCGCGAGCATCTGCAATGCACTAGACGCGGCTGTAGCTACACCACAAACCGGGCGTACAATCTCGAGCGGCATGAACGCAACCATGACAAAGGCAGGGTGCCGGTGTCGCAGTGCCAGCCGTGTCCGCATTGCACATATGCCGCCGGATCGCTGCACAATCTGATGCGGCACATAGGCAAAAAGCACGCAGGATTGGGCACTGTAAAAACGAAGCAGCTGCCTGCAATTACTCAACAAGCAGATCAGCAAAATGAGCGACTTGAGGAGGAGCTGACGCCAACGTTCACTAAAGAACCAAGTCCGGAACAGATGCATTCAGTGCACGAATCAACGGAACAACTCGATAAACAGCCAGCAGACTCCGCACTTTGGCATTGGAACACGCCGCAACAGCTGGAAAGGAATTTTCTGAGACGCAGTGGCCTGCAAGTCGAATGTCAAATACAGCAGCAGAGCATCAGGTTGTTCAAGTAAGCGGCAATGTCTTCAAGAGAATTCAAAAATTTAATTCATTTCGACCTTGAAGATTTTATGCGTTGGTTAAAGCGAGAGGAGGTGCTCTCTATGTGGACGAATGGCATGATGTGGCCACAGCCCTGGGCCTGCCCGCAGGATCCGGCTGTAATATACGCAACAAGTACATGGAGTTGCTGTACGAATTCGAGCGGAAAGAGGAGGAGCGCCAAAGAGATGCGCAGGCTGTGGAGGGCGTGCCTCTTTGGTGGGATGACGGTGATTTTGTAACGGAAAACTCGAATTTAATATGTGCAGAAGAGCAGTGGGAGCACATAAAATGCCCAACTTCAGCAGTGCGAAATGCGATTGTTAAAATGATACACGACAAGTATTATGCGCATCATCTGAATGAAAGCGAGCCCTTTCAACGGTTTCGCGTTAAGGACTCGTGGCTGCTAGCCACAATGTTGAATTATCAAGCGCTCAAGAGTGAAATGCATTTGCGGCATTGTCCTCCTTGACCTTCGATTTTTATTAATTTTAGTATTATTATTGTAACTATATTAAGTAAATCCAACAGCTTTTAGCTATGTGTACAGCGTTATTATTGCCATTAATTTGCCTTATACATTCGCTATATGCACATATCAAAAATGGCGCCCAACAAATGCGGCAAAAGTGCTGCGCATTTTTGACTGGCGTGAAGTTGGCAGCGTGCCCACGGTTTATTTAACGAATATATCGAGTGAAAGCCCGATATATTTGCCTTTTACTTATTGTGAATTCAACACGTATATTCACCATTGTGCTTCAGTTCGATTTCGTACTAATGTATCGACTTCTATCGGGCACAACATTGTGAATTCTGTTTTAAAGCTGGAAGGTCGTATGTGCGCAAGAATCGGTCGGCAAAGTCAATTTCAGAAGTAACTGAAAAGTTTCAATTACAACTTGCTTAAACTACTACACTACATTGAACTGTTTGTTACAAAAAATTTGTGTGCTTGCGCGTTAAAAGAAAATTAGTTAACTTGTGAGCACAATTGGGAAGCAGGACTGCGCAAAATAAGAAGAAGAATTCGTGCTTGGCGGCTGTTCGTGTGTTTGCTTGTGTGCGTGTATGTGTGTATGTCAGCGGTGCGGCGCGAGAGCAAAAGGAGAATTTGCACGAAAGAAGAACCAAAGAAGCGGCGTGTGTGTGTGTGAATCACGAGAGTGAACAAGCACAAAAACTGAATTGAATTCGTTTTTTTTGGCATTTTGCATAAGAAACGCAAAAGCAGCCGACTAACCGAAAAGCAATTGATTATTGCGAAATAAATAAGAAACGAAGGTGAGCAGCCAAAATGGAACACGAGGATAACGCGCACTTTGACAACTTTTTGCAAAATCGTCTCACGGAGAGTCTGCAAAACGCTGGCAGCGCTGCCAATGCGGCTGACGTCGCTGCCGAGCTGGTGCCCAGCATTGGACCCAAGTCTGGTGAGCACGATGGCGGAGAGCACGACGACGACGAAGAATGGAAGTACATAAAAGAAGTGCAGCAGAGCGAAAAGCAACAACAATTCTACGGCGAAAAGTTTAGCGATACCGACGCTGACGTCGCCTTTGGCGTTGGCGTTGGCGTTGGCAATGGTATTAGTGTTGGCAACGGCAACGGCGTCGGCGGCAGCAGCGATGCTTATATGTCGCTGGGCATGGACCTGAGTCTGGGCAATGGCGTCGGCAGCGCAGCTGCTCTCACTGCTGAGGAAGAGGAAGACGTTGAAGTGATTAAGCACGATGGCGACTTTTCAAGCAACTCCAATACGACAACAACAACAACAACCACGGGCGAAGTGGAGCCGGCAGCGGCGTTAACTGCACAGCCAGTGGCAGAGCAGCAGCAGCAGCAGCAGGTCGAGCAGGATGATGACGAGGAGGACGAGCCCAGCTCCGTGGCGACCACTTACGGCACCAGCAGCCTCAGCGAACAGCAGCCGGAACAATTATTCGATAACAAGGAGAATGCAGCGCCAATTGGACGCGAGCAGTCGGCAGCTGAGCCAGCACTGGAATTGGAACTGGAGCTGGAGCCGCACTCGCAGCTGAATCCCAATGCTGTCGAATTTGTGCCCCACTTTGGGTCGCAGCCCTCGTCGCCGGCACCGCTTGATGCGCTGCAATCGCTGGGCCGCCAGCTGCTTAGCGATGATCTGGTCGCGGAGAGTCCTCGTAAGGGTGCTCGCGATTGCAACATGGACACAATTGCATTGCCCGACGAGTGCGAATTCGATCACGAGGCCGCAAAGCGACCGCACGAGCTGGAGCAGGAGGATGATACGTTCCCAGGCGAAAATGAACAGCCGCAAGAGCAGCTCCAGAATGGACAGCAGGATCAGGACAAGCAGCAGCAGCAGCGCATTGATCATGGCCCCGAGACTAGCGTGGATTTGGATGCCGATGTGGTGCAAGAGGAGCAGCAGGAGCCTTTGGCCCCATCCGACAAGGACATAATGAAGCAGTCCATCTATGGCGACAGCATCTCCAATGCCTCCATCGAGGACATCTTAAACTCGGTGCAGCCGCTGCCGCAGCAGACGCCCGTCGATGAACCGCTGAAGGAAAAGGAGCTGCTTAACGTAGAGGAGAAGGAGCTCATCTCGCAGTCGCCCTCTATTGAGGAGCTGCATCAACAACAGCAGCATCTGCTGGATCCCATGCAAGCCTCCTTCTATATGGAGCACACCTCCAGCGATGCATTCGCCAACGATCAGAGTCTTCTGCTGGACACCAGTGCACCCATTTTCATTCCGCTTGCGGACTCACCGCAACTGGATGCAGCACCGCAACACATCAACAACACCAATAACACCAACACGACCACAGCTACGACCCTGGAACTGCAGCCCGAACAAGCCGACATTGTGGACATAACCCCTTCGCCGCTCTCCTCCTCCACCGAGGAGAAGCATCTGCTGGAGGAGACCAAGGAGCAGCAGCAGCCGAATCTCAATCAGGAGCCACATCTGTTGTCGGACAACATGGACGACATTTTCAATGCCGGTGCTCCGCCCCAGGTAAGATTATTAATGATTGTCGATTGCAGTGGATGTCCTGCTCCTATTTGAACTTTAAATATTCGAAATATTGATTAATGTTCAATATTCCAATTGGAAAAATACCAAAAAAGACTTAAACTAAAATTGTTCACAAGAGAGTGAATTTAGAGAATTAATTTAAAGTTTAGATCTGATTCTGTTGAACAAATTCCTTACGATACAATACATTAAATTTTTGTATTCTTTTATTATCGTGTCACTCCGTAAACACGACACAGTGCGTCCATCTCTAGTGCGAACCGAATGACTCATTCAACACACATTACGTATTTGTCAAAAACGTCATTATGCACTCGTTATTTGGCTTGAACCCTGTTTATTTTTGCTGCCTCTCCTTCACCATTTCCGTCTCGTTTCCTTATTGCGGACGCCCTATGTCCTTGCCATGTGTCTGCTGCTGCTGCTGCCGCTCACCTGGGCCACGAGAAATCATTAAATTTGTTAGTATACCACGTTTGTTGCTACAGCTGTCTGCATGCATTTGGTGTCCCTCTCTCTCTCGCTTGCTCGCTCTCTATCTCTCCCTCCCTCTGTTTCTCTCTGGCTACCTTTCTCTCTCCAGCTGCAAGTGGTAATGCAATTTTACAACAACAGGCCTGGGGTGTGTTCCGTTAACTCGCTTGCGCTCACTCTCTTGTTTGCCTTTCTACACGTTTCCGTTCAGGCAGACTCAACAGGACACGCAAGTGCTTTCCAAGTGCGTGTGTGTGTGTGTGTGTGTGTGTGTGTTTGTATTGTTTGGTGCCAAAGCTTAACCGATTCTTGGGTGGGGCTTTTTTTGTATGATTACTGTGTGTGTGTGTGTGTGTGTGTACTTTAAACTCAATTTTTAAAATAATTAAGGACATCTCAAGGGTTGTTGCTGCTGCTGCTATTTTTATTGCCTTGTTTATGACCACTTCCACTCTTTATGGCTGTTGACCTCTGGCACTAAGACCAAATTTTGTCGCCATTTGGTCACTTTGTTAGCTCTTGTTGTTGTTTTTGCTTATTGGATTTCCGTTACAATTGGATTTGGTGCCTGCAGGCAGAGCTTGCGGTCGGTCAACGATTCGGCTTAATGCATTTCTTGTATATATGTATGTGTGTGTGTGTACGTGTGTTTGTGTATTCGATAAAGTCTGCCAAACTCCCCACGAACTCGCTCTCAGTCTGGTGCTCTCTCGTCGCTGTCTGCAATCTGCATGACTAGCACTAACAACAACAGCAGCACCAGCAGCACTAACATTAACAGCAACAACAGCTTCGGCAAGAGTGGCAACCTTTTCGCTTCGTTGCAAATTCCAGCTCCAATGCACACACAAACACACACACACACTGTCAGCTTTCATAATTACACAAGCGCTTGGGTTCACTTAATTGGGTCATATACGGTTTTCGCTTGCATATCGCATACACAAACAAACACACACACACACACACACTAATATACATATAACTTGTACAATTTTTTATGATTTTTTTTGTTTGTATGTGCTTTGTCTTGCGCCGCCGCTGCTGCGACTGCTGCCGGGCATTGTTTGTGCTGATATCAAGCTTCCTGTGGGAGTTTCGTTGTGTGTATAATTTACGCCTGTAACAAAACGCTTTCTTCATGCTCTAGCCACCCCATCCTCCTTCTTGTTCACGCTGCGCCTTCGTTTTCGTCGCTCGCTTTGCATATTATTTATCAACATGATTTGTGTCTTTTTGCATATTTATTGTTATTGTATTCTGCCTAAACACAGTTAGCATGCACGCATATAATATTTCACCTATTCACCACCCTCTTAAGGCCTCATGTTGAGTTTCTGATTTTTATTTTTGCTTTGATTTCAATTCGTGTCCAACATGAATTTATTGTGTTTATTGTTTCCGACGATAAGTGGAACGATACAAGAACAACAACAATTAACGTAACAGACAGCTTGTCACCAGTCGGAGTCGCGGCGAATTTGTAAACAAAACAAGACTTGCTGCCAGCATTTTGTTTTCTTTTTATCACTAACTGTTTGAAGTGCCGTTTAACAGATTAGCTGTTAACAGGCGTCTGCCAATTAGCAGCACTGCTAAGCTGCCCGCTGTTAAGCAAGAGTAATAAACAAATTATTGTTTGATTAATCAAATAAATTGTATAAACGCATTTATTTTAGATTTGCGCGCAATTTGGTGCCACCTTATCGCTAAGTCTATTTATATTATCAAACAGCGCTATTCAGGCGACAAAATACCTACAGTACATATGTGCTTTTTAGGTGCATCTAGATTCTAGACTTCAGACTACAGACAAACAAGCTGATAATAAAGTTCACGCGTCTGTGTGATGACTCAGCCAACGGGGCCTGTGCTTTTTAAGTTCCCACACATTCACAAAACTACTGAATAAAATTACAAATTTTATTGTTTCGATTGTTTTTTGTTTTTGTTGCTGTTGCTGTTGCAAACTTTCGCCACAATTCGCATGACATTTGTTTAAACTTGTGTTTAATTAAAATTTGTGCAATTTACATAAATTAGCATCGTCATCATCTCGTCACCGAGAATTCCATAACAATACCAATGATTTGTTGTTGCTGTACACATTACGTTTTTTATGACAGTTGATGGACAGATGCAAAAAACGAAGTATTATATTTTATTTGTAATTGAGCGCAGCGCGGCCATAAAAATATTTAAAACAGGGCAAACACATGTCTGACTAACAAAATATTATAGAACAGTGCAACCGAAGGTTGTTTTGACTAAATACATACATGTAAATACATAAAGGTATAAAAACAGCACTGTTATAGTTCCATAGATTGTAATTATTTTTCAAAAGATTGACCAAACAAATTGAACAGAACATATAATTGAATAGGATTTAAGGTTTTTGTTTTAGAAACTGTAAATAATTAAATGCTCTGTTCACATTACTGCTAACGTTTTATTTTTTAACATTGTCTCAACAGTGAGATTAGTAAAGCTCTGCTAAAGTTTTTCTGTGAAAATAGAAATAATAACATGAATTCAATAGAGAGGCGCACAAACTGCTAATTAAGTCTAAAAATCCATTAAGATTATTAACTCAATTAAAATTGCTTGCTGCTTCGCTATTTTTCGTATGTAATTTAGTTCACACACATACAGCTATATGTATATACAAACAGTTTCCACAAGCGCCACTTATTGCCATTACTGTTGTTGTTGTTGTTGCTGGTTGCAATAATCCCATGCAGTCGGTTTTGGGCAACGGGTGGTCCGATTTGAGCTGAGCTGAGCGCTCTATAAGCGCAATTGGCGTCTACGCCAATCCTACGCCCAGCCTCGTCTGCCCACATGGACAAGTGCTTAGAGATACAGATAGCCGTATGGGTGCGAGTGTGAGGAGTATGTGCTGGTACATGCATACATATATCTTTCTTGTCTGCCCACCTAACAACTACGAAAGTACGTACAGTAAATGTAACTCAACTGACGCCCAAAATCAGCCTAAATGCAAAAAAAAGTAAAACAAAAACTGAAAAAAAACAAGTGGGGAAGGATTATCTTCGGCGTGCCGAAGATTTTATACTCTTTTCGAACCTATAGGCAATTTTCACTCTGCCAACTGCACCACTGAAATTTCATAAGCTGTACAAAATCGTTTTGTCGCGTAAAATTTTTTTTGTTTTAAGAATATTTAATTCATTGCCAGTTCTATAGCAGCTATAAGATATAGTGATCCGATCCGGCCGGCTCCAACCAATGTGATGTCTCTTTGAATAATAAGTATCGGTGCAAAGTTTCATCGCGATAGATTCAAAAACATGGGATATATGGCCAAAACCGACTTCGAGTTGTATGGCAGCTATAAGATATAGTATTCCGATCCGGCCAGCTCCGACCAATGTGCTGTCCCCTGGAATAATAAGTGTCTATGCAAAGTTTTATCGCGATAGCTCAAAAACTGAGGGACTAGTTTGCATACATACAGACAGACAGACAGACAGACAGACAGACAGACAGACAGACGGACATGGCTAGATCAATTTGTATTGTCATTCTAAGCATACTGGCAGTAACTTTTGGGGGTCTCCGACGCTTCCTTCTATGCGTTACAAACTTCAGGACAAACTTAATATACTATTTTCTTCGAAAAGAGTATAAAAACTCAGGCGTCAGACAGAGTCGGTAAATAATGTACAAGAGTTTGCCAACTGTGCAAGTGTGTGTGTGTGTATATATATATTTATCTGTGTGTGTGTGCAAAACGAGTTTCATTTTGCGGTCTCTCAACGAGAAGGAGGAGGAGGCCCCAAAAGCCAAAAGCAGAACAATTGCGAGACGGCTCAGCAAAGACGGCGACGGCCAGAAAAATCTTGCTGCAATATGATTGCGATTGCCGTTGTGTGGGTTGACTGAAGTCTGAAGTCTGATTGCCAAAATGGCAAGAGGAGCACACGTCTGAAGATGTTGCTATGGCTGAAGTTGTTGCCATTGCCATAGCCATAGCTGCAGCTATAGCTGTATCTGGAGCCATGCCACTTGAAGACGATAGCGGCGTCTAATTGCAGCATTTTACATTTTGCAGTTCAAAAGAAATGGGGCTTTGTGCAGCAGCAGCAACAGCAGCAGCAGCAGCTGAAGTGCTTTTTATCTTGCAGATACAATATCTCATTTTGCAAGCGGCTGCTCTTGCTGCAATCGTCTTTCTCTCTTTCACTCTCTTTCTGTATGCGTTATCTAAATTTACATTGCCATATGGGATGTACACACATATGGAGCCGGCACATGTATTTGTAGGCGACACTTTCGCTTGTTCTGGCTCGAATTTTACACATACAGTGGTCACTAATCAACTATAACGTTTTTATACCCTGAACCCATTCAAAATGGGTAAAAAGGGTACAATGAAGTTGTGCAAAAGTATGTAACAGGCATAAGGAAGCATCTCCGACCATATAAAGTATATATATATATTATTGATCAGTATCAACAGCCGAGTCGATTTAGCCATGTCTGTCTGTCTGTCCGTCCGTCTGTCTGTCTGTATGAACACACGGATATCAGAGACTACAAGAGCTAGAGACTTCATATTTGGAATATAAGTTCTCGTAATACCGGGACGGATCAAGTTTATTTCATTTTATCGATAACTCGTACCGTTGAAAAGTTATCGATAAATTTCGATTTCAGACTAGTGTTTTTGGGACATAACTTCTAAGTAATAAGAGCTAGAGGCCCCAAATTTGGCATGTATAATCTCGAATAGCATACACATGTAACAAATATTTCACTTTTTGGATACCACCCCCCAATCCCGCCAACAGTTCATTTTTGAAGGTACGACCTTGCAATTTGGTACACACATTATTGACAATTGTTTGCCCCAAAAATTTCAATAAGATCGTACAATAAACACAGAAGCTATTTAAGATTTAACTTTCCATTGTGTGGGGCTCAGCGAAAAAGCAAGCTAACTGCTTAAACCGCTTGCACTGCAGCATGTGTGTGTTTAGATTAGTATGAATGATTGTAAGGGCTGGGTATCTCGTAGTCGGGCACTCCCGACTAGAGCACTCTTGTTATTGTTAACTTGTAAACATGAATTGAATCTTTAGCAATTTCTTACATAAAATGTTATCTCATTTTCGAATTCAGCTAAATTTTGTGGATTCGGATTCAATCCACCTGCAAATACAAGGTGGATTGAAAAGTAATTGGTAACATTTTAATAAACAAAATCAACTCTTTATCTTTATAAACATTTTATGAACCTAAGAAAAAAAAATCGAATCTATGCACTGATGTCAATTCGTATTCACATTTATTGATGAACATGATTTTTAGCTTGTCTATTCATTCAAATATTTTGAAAATTATTCGCATTTCGGTAAAAAGTTCAAACTGTTCCACTGTACTCGAACATGCAGATTGAGGTCTAGCACTTGCAGATACTTTTGCTTCCTGCTTCTGCAATGAATTGCAATTTATGCATGTTCTCCGCATGTACGAGTATAAATTTATTTTTAAAATGCAAACCCTGTGCCAAGTTCAATAGCTTCTCAAAAAAAAAAAGAACAAGAAGAAGAATAATGTAGAAAAAAAGCAAAATATGTAAAAATAATTACTAAAATGGGAGACAAAATGCCGCAATGGATTTTGTGGCCCCTGCAGCGCTGACGGCTGACTACTGACTACTGACTGCTCCCCACACCCCGTCTGATGGACGGACAACAGGCGGAGCCAGGAACCGTTGCCGGCACCAGCCTGCATATCCATGATCATATAAATAGGCTTTAATCGTTGCTGCTGGGGTGTGACAGCCAAGTGCTCCAAAAGTGTTGTTAATTGAAAGTCATTTTGTGCAGCGTTTTCCGTTTGCGTTGTTGTCAGGCAAGATTTGCCCCAGCAGATTCTAGCTGATTCGAGGTGATCCATCTCAGAAAATCGTCGCCGCCTGGTCATGTTTTCTCCTTCAGCCGTCGTTTGTCGCATCAAGAAAACTATGCTTAAGTTGAATTTGCCGCAGGAGCTAACCGAAAAAAAGAAGAAACGTTGTTCAGTTAATTTGCCTAACGTTGGCCATTTGTAATTTTTAAGTGGAGAGTGCGTCTCTGACAGCACAATTTAGCAGAGAGATACACAAAGCTCCAGGCAGTTTTTCAAAGTGACTAACAGTGCTTTAATAGTATGGTATATTTAGACAAGATCATAATGCATTATAGTGGTTTATTTTCAGCTCATTTTCAATGGCTTGAGTCTTTAAAACCATCTTAAATATGTTGTGATGACAAGTGTTCTTATAATGAGTGAACTCGAGGATTATATGGCTAATATTTTAACAAAAGTCAATTGCTTACATGCATAAATATAGTGAGAAATATAATAAATGAGATTATGCACACCAAATTTGGTGCCTTTAGCTCTTATAACTTTCAAGTTATGGTAAAAAAAACGCTGGTCGGAAATCGATATTTATCGATAGCTTTTGAACAGGACGAGTTATCGATAAAACGAAACAAACTTGATCTGACCTGAAACTACGAGAACTTATAACTTTTAAGCTATGGTAAAAAAAACGCTGTTCGGAATTCGATATTTATCGATAGCTTTTGAACAGGACGAGTTATCGATAAAACGACACAAACTTGATCTGACCTGAAACTACGAGAACTTATAACTTTCAAGTTATGGTAAAAAAAAACCCTGGTCGGAAATCGATATTTATCGATAGCTTTTAAACAGGACGAGTTATCGATAAAACGACACAAACTTGATCTGACCTGAAACTACGAGAACTTATATTACAAGTATCCAGTCTCTAGATCTTAGAGTCTCTGGTAAATATATATAGAGGCAGACGGACAGACATGGCTAGATCGACTCGGCTGTTGATACTGATCAGGAATATATATGCTTAATATGGTCGGAGTTGCTTTCTCATGCCTGTTACATACTTTTCTACAACTTCCTTACACACTTTTTACCCATTTTTAATAGGTTCAGGGTATTATTTGGGATATAGCAAAAGTGAAATATTTTCTTACTTCTACTATTGCATTTCTAATTTTAAAGTTAAAAAAAAAAACAAATCTCACATAATGTATCTAATAAGATTAACAGTATTTATATAAATGAACTGGCCCCTTGGAATGTTCTATGAAAGCAATGGTTCTTCGTATATGACTCAGTAAGATGACAGCACAATAATGAGCTCATGCCAAAAATACTGCTAACTGCTTATAAAGTTTATAGAAGCAAAACTTTCATATCTGTATCAGTAAAGCTTTAAGAATTTGCCAGTTAACATTCAATTAATCATACTCAAGCCAAGAACATTCCTTGATAAAAATGCAGCTATGATATAATAGAAAGAAAGCACCACTAATTTTAGCTATGTTATCTGCGAATAAATTGTGAAAGCCGCCGCACAAGGAGGGCGTATCTATTAGTTGCCAAATTGTTTGGCATAAATAAGGCAAATTGTTAACGACTAGAGTCCAGCCCACCGATTTGCCCATACGAATTCTCGGAATGATGAATTTGATGTGGAACCAGTTTTGGCATACTACAATCTGCAGGTCAATTTAGTGTAATTAAGCGTACGAATAAAAAGATATGTACGTCAAATATAATTTAAGAGAAGCAGATTGTGAAATATATACTATAGTACAGTAGATACATATGTATATTTATATAGGCAAGGCATTGAGAGTTTTTATACTCTTTTCCCAGAAAATAGTATATTAAGTTTGTGCTGAAGTTTGTAACGCATATAAGGAAGCGTCGGAGACCCCCAAAAGTTACTGCCAGTATGCTTAGAATGACAATACAAACTGATCTAGCCATGTCCGTCTGTCTGTCTGTCTGTATGTATGCAAACTAGTCCCTCAGTTTTTGAGCTATCGTGATGCAACTTTGCACAGATACTTATTATTCAACGGGACAGCACATTGATCGGAACCGGCCGGATCGGACCACTATATCTTATAGCTGCCATACAACTGTAAGTCGGTTTTGGCCATATATCTTATCTTTTCAAATATAGCACCTTAAATTTCCTTGTACACTTGAACATCCTTATAACGCATCAATGTTTAAAATTTCAAATCGATTGATTTATAATTGGCAAAGATATGCGTCATTAAATGTTTCGGTGGTGCAGTTGGCCGTGTGAAAATTACCTAAAGGTACGAAAAGAGTATAAAATCTTCGGCACGCCGAACATAATCCTTTGCCACTAGTTTGTGTTGTTGTTTGTCTGTTGCTGCACTAAACTGCCTTTCAAATTGTCCAGAGCTGATTGCATTTGCCTCTTTTCCGTGCCATGCAATTGCTAGATTTGGCCAAGAGTGTAAAGCACTGGCTAAGACAACACAACACAGCACAACACAACACAACACTCAACCGACGATGGCCATTAGCCGCAAGGCATTTGCCCAGCCTTTGTCTGGCCCGCGGGGCACAGCCAATGTTAAAGAACTCATAAAGAAAGAAGTGGTGGCAGTGGCAATCGTGCTGCTTGCTGCCTGCTGCCTGCTGCTTGCTTCTCTGATGGGGCAGGCAAACCGAAGCGCGCTTTTCAAAGGGGTCTGGCTTAGTTTGCTCTTGCCAAACCCAAACAATGTTCGTTTGCGCTAGCCAGCCGACAACTAACTTGGCCAGGTGTATTTTTTTATTACCATTACCATTTGCGCTATTAACAATTTCTTTTGGCCTCTAAACAGCCAGAGTAGAACCAGAGTGTGGTAGATATATATATATATATCATATTTTGCACTATTATGAAGTTTTCTTTCAGTCTTCTAGGCAGCACTCTCGTCTCTTGAGTCTGAGTCAGCCACTTGGCCAACAAAGGCAGTCAGTCAATTTCATGGCAATGGCCGCCATTCTAATGTATCTATCTATCTATCTATCTATCTGACTGCTGCAATGTGGTCGCTGGCCAAGTTGTATTGTAATTGTATCTTTTGGTTCTTTCGTGCCCGTTGAATACTTTCACAAAAGCGCAGCTGAATCTGTTTCACCAATATGGTTTTGTTGTTCTCTTTGCATTTCTTTTGCTATTTAGCTATAGTTTTTTAATGAACTTTGCAATGTTTTTGTTTTCTTTCAGTCACAGACTAATGGCTGCGAAATTGTAGCCGCATCTTTATCACAATTGCCAAATGGATTTATGAGCGATAGCAATAGACACAATTTGTTGCCCATTTAAAGCCTTTCACTCGACTTCGGCTCTTTCGAATTGAAGCACATTCAATTTATCTGCGAGTCGTTTAAATAAATTTAAAATCTAACAGACTGAAAAGCATTTTCTTTTCTTTTGCTTAGCACAGAGCCCAGCCCTTTTAATTGAATGCAACTTTTGAGCTTAAGTGAATAAAAGTGCACAGTAAGCTTTGAAAAATTTACAATAAATTAAGAAACCTTGAAAGAACAGTTAGTTGGTCTGTTGAAAATGAAATATAATAATACTACCCATGGCCAAATGGATTTATGTGTTAGCAACCAGGTGTCAAGATTGTCCAATTATAATACATACTTTAATAAATCAGAAAATGCTGACCATTATTTATCTTTTCAGTTACATCCTCTATATATGTATATGTAGATGTTTTCGCCTGTATCCAATTTAAAGCTGTTGCTAACTAATTTTCTGCTTTAATCCAAAGTCTCAAGCAACAAATTGTAATGTCCCAACTAGTTGTTGTTGTTGTTGCTTTGCGGTTTTCTATAGCGAATTACAATAGATATATATATTTTTTTCTCATATTTATTTTGGCTAAGCCTTTCACACAAATGTTTTCCCCATGCAGACAATCTGCATAGCAGCGACGAACCCAACCGCAGAACAAACGATGTTCATCATCGTTCATCATCACCATGATGATGATGGGCATCTGACGACATCGTCGCGTTGGGCTTTTCTTCTTTTCGAAACTTGCTAAAAGTATGAAAAACAAACTCTCAAGAGCCCAAAAAACCAGCGGCGCGAAATAAAACTTAATTAACTTTCTATTCTTTTGAAGCTTTTTTTTTCTTCTTTGCAGTTTTGCTGTTTGCAAAAAATGTTGTTGCGTGCCACGTTTGTTTGCAGCTTACTGCTTGCTGTTGACTTTGGCCCAACGAATAGCTAACTTCATAATCGTCACACCATCATAAATAGCACCTATGATATGATCCATGGTTTCGCAAAAGTCGCTAGTCTGCTATTTTTCGGTCTGCTCTATTTAAAATTTTTTGTTTGCCATTTTTTTGTACGTTGTCGTTTGCGAAAATCTGTTGCCATGGCCACTTGCCGGTTTTCCTACACAATTCGCGTTGTTTTTTTATTTTTTTTATTTTTTATTTTTATTGCTTATTAATTCTTTCATTAATGGCGACGCCATAATTCATTGAGTCAAGCGAGTTGTGAGTTGGCGTTCGCTGTCTGTCTGTCGGTCTGTCTTTCTGTCTGTCTGTCGCAGCTCCATTCACTAATTGTCCAAATTATATTTTGACTTTCCAACTGTTGCCCTCAATTGATTGGAATTCGTTGCTGACTAGGCAAAATTCGATTTGTATTAAATGCAAGCAGATTAAAATATGGTGCTGCATTTTCCAGGCTTGTATATCATTTCCGCTTTGCTCAGCACACACACACACACAACAGAATAATAGAATAAAAAAAATCAATTATAAACACGAAGAAATAATAATTGAAAAAGAAGAAGAAGAAGACGAAGAAGAAAAACGTAGAGCATACAAAGGGCGCCCCCTGGCGTTGGTTTCATGCCTCAGCTGCAGTGTTTTTCTTCTTCTTTTCTTAAATGTGTAGAAAAATAATGAAAATTGCATAAAATTGTGCATTAATCAACATGGGAAGATTAATGATGTGCAGCATGAGCTGCTGCTGCTGCTGCTGCTGTTGCTGCAGTTGCAGTTGTGCCTGCAAATCCGCTACCAAAAATAAAAAAATCACAGAAAAAAACAAAACCATAAAGCCAGACTGCTGCTGCTGCTGCTGCCAACATTGGCAACATGTTGCGTGCTTCTGTTGCATGTGGCGCTGCTGCAGCAGCAGCAGCAGCAGCAGTCGCTTGCCACACACACACACACACACAGACACCGTACATAATTTCAACATCATTAGCATTATGTACCAAGTGTAACAGTTACAGTAACAGTAACAGTGCAGTGCACACTGCTCAGTGCCTATTATTATTATTGCACAGTTAATAAGTAGCAACAGCGAAGAGAGCGAGATAGAGAGAGAGAGAGAGAGAGAGCAAAAGCAGAGTGCACTTGATTGAAGTGCTTGTTGCTTTTGATTATGTCAACTAGACACATTGAGTGTGTCCCAAACATTTAAAAATAGAAATTACATAGACGCACATTATTTTATTAGCATGCCTATGTGTGTGTGCCTGTGTGTGTGTGTATGAAAAGAGAAGTCTTTTCGCTGTCGCGCTTAATTTGGCATTGTATTTGACTGCTGTGGTCGCTGCTTTGCCACCGCCCAGTGCGCTGCTTAGCCATTTTGCATCTCTCTCTCTCTCTCTCTCTCTCTACGCATTATTGAGCATTTAGCTATTTTATTGTTATTATTATTACTACTATTGTGTGCGTATGGCCAAAAACAGTTGTAGACCCTGCTGCCTGCTGTCGGCTGTCGGCTGTCTGCTGCCAACTGCATGCCATATTTGTATGCACTTAATTGCCACTACTGTCATTGTCGGTTTTGGTTGCCCAGTTTGGGTTTTCGAACGAGCCAAGTGAGACGACAACGGCGACTGCTCAATACAAGTGATTTGTTGGACTTGTGCAAAATTTGCGACTCTATAAATTGTCTTGTGTGTGTGTGTGTTGTGTGTGTGCCATTTTGGATTTGTTGCAAATTTGGTAGGCAACCCCAGGCGCCACCTGCCCCCGGCATGGCCCAACATACACAGCAGCCCCCCAATGGGCAGCCGTAATGCAAATGTGCGCCATCTGTTGAACTTGATTTGTATGTGCTCTTATTTTTGTTGTTGTTTATGGCACATATTTGGTTGATTTTCAGCAATTTGCACGGCCGCACACACACACACTGACACACAGAGAAACAAGAACAAACACAAGCGCTACTCTCCCCACAGCTTGCTGATCTTGTTCACCTTGCCTACCTCTCTCGTTTTCTCTCGCTCCTCACACTCTCTCTGACTGTTCATTTTGCCCTCTTACTCGCTTTCTGCCTACAGTTGACGTCAACGCTTCGTTCGTGCAATTTCTTTTGCTGCGCACTTTTCACAATTATCATTACCATTAAAATTCAGCGCGTGTGTGTGTGTGTGTATGTGACTGAGATGTGGAGACTGAAAATGTTGATGTCATCGTTGCGTTTTGTTTTGCTTTGTTATTGTTTTTGTCTTTTGGCAAAACCTACCACGAAAACAGCGACAAGCAGAAACAAATACACACGCACACACACACACAGATCAGTCACCCACCAGCGGCGACGTCGTTTTCAATGAATAATGAATAAGCTGCGTCCATTGTTGTAGTCGCTGCTGCTACCGAGATTTGCCTGGCGCCGCTGTTGTTGTTCGTCTTTAGTGTCAAAATCATGTGTCAATAATAGAACAAAAATCATGCACTTAAATTTGAAACCTATATGCAAACACACTCGCATATGCACACACATACATACATAGTATACAATTATGGTTGGCAAAAGGTGTTTTTCTTTTTATTTTTTTTTTTGCACAAGAGCAAAACAAGGCAAATGATTAGCGAAACTGGCCGGCCGGCAAAGTTGGCAGCGGCGCAGCAGCGTTGCCAGCTCGTTCGACACTGACGCATATTTTTGGCTGATTAAATGCCAAACAATTATCGTGCAAGAGAGCGAGAGAGAGAGATGGTGAGAGAGCGAGAGGGTGCGGGTAGAGCAAAAGTGTTAAATGCAGGTTATTTATAAATGCCAATTGGCATTGCATAATTTAAGACCACTGATTAATTAACCAGCTCTGCGGTCTTTGGCTGGATGACGCATCAGCACAGAAGTTGCTGAACGCTGACTAAGCTGAGATTTAACCGGTTCACTCTTTTCCCTCTTTTTTTTTGTGTGTTACTTTACTTTACTTTACTTCATTTTCATTTTGATTTCAACTTTTTCGGCTTCAGCTCACTTTTAGCCCCATTACGCTTGAGCAACAAAAGAAAGCCAGCAATTGCGCGAGTGGGCCAAAAGTGGGCAGCGAAAACCGACTAAACACCGGCAACAAAAGCAACACCGGCAACAGCAGCAGCAGCGGCAGCAAAGGCAGCAACGGCCCCGACTGGTGGCATTTGCTGGTCAATGACATTTTAAAGCGACTGCGACTGCGACTCCGACTGCGGCAGCGACTCCGACTGCGGCAGCGACTCCGACTGCGGTCTTGCGTTGCGTACTAGAAGAAAAGTGCCGGAAAAAATGTTAACGCTACACTTGTCGGACAGCGCCAAAACTAATGCCAAGTCACACTACACTCGGCAAAAAGTATGCCCAGAAATTTGTTGTAAAATCTTTATAAATGTGGTAATTCGTTCATTCGATATTTACAAAGTAAGTCCGTGAGCAAATCAGGTTTATTATTCTTAATCACTTGGCAGAGTTATTATGCCCTGAACCCATTAAAAATGGGAAAAAAGGGTAGAATGAAGTTGTGCAAAAGTATGTAACAGGCATAAGGAAGCATCTCCGACCATATAAAGTATATATATTCTTGATCAGTATCAACAGTCGAGTCGATTTAGCCATGTCCGTCTGTCTGTCAGTCCGTCCGTCCGTCTGTCTGTATTTACACGTGGATATCAGAGACTACAAGAGCTAGAGACTTCATATGGAATATAAGTTTTCGTAATCCCGGGACAGATCAAGTTTATTTTATTTTATCGATAACTCGTCCCGTTTAAAAGTAATCGATAAATGTCGATTTCAGACTAGAGTTTTTGGGACATAACTTCAAAGTTATAAGAGCTAAAGGCCCCAAATTTGGCATGTATAATCTCGAACAGCATAACAAATATTTCACTTTTTGGATACCAATCCCCCCAAAAGTAAAAAAAACGCATTTTTGAATGTACGACCTTGCAATTTGGTTTGATCACACGTATTATTGACAATTGTTTGTCCCAGCAATTTCAAGAAGATCGGACAATAAACTCAGAAGCTATTTAAGATTTAACTCTCCATTGTGTGGGGCTCAGCGAAAAAGCAAGCTAACTGCTTAAACCGCTTGCACTGCTTGCATTGCTTGAACTGCAGCATGTGTGTGTTTAGATTAGTATGAATGACTGGGTTCAGGGTATCTCGTAGTCAGGCACTCCCGACTAGAGCGCTCTTGCCACATAATGAAAAATGGAAAGAATTTTCATAAATCAAAAAAAGTTTCCTTAGCTAAATAACTATTTACAAAGCCAACAATTATTTCAGGTTTTTAAATTTTAGAGCATATTTTTTGCTGAGTGCAGTCTTGTAAGTCAGCGACACGTTTCCTGTCATCTGACTTTTTGTGTGTCGCGCTATGTTTGCTGTAGTTTCTATTCGCTGCTGTTGCTGTTGCTGCTGCTGTTGTTGTTGTTGTTGTTGTTGTAGTTGTTGCCTGCCCAATGGCAGCAACTGTCATGACATTGCCAGCCGGCTATGCTATAGCTGCTTTCTCACTTTCACAAATTGCTTTTGCTGCTGCTGCTGATGTCATTATCATAATTTGTATGCATTAGTAATTCGAGTTAGTGTGCCTGTCTATGTGTGCGTGTACAACCCTCGCAAATACGCAGACACAGACACACGCAGCTGATGACGAGCAGCAGAATCTCTTGCTTAATTGGGGGATGTTGCTCGCAACTCGTCATTCTCGTCCCCCCCAACTATAACATTTTTCATATTCATAGCGTGCATTACGGGGTCGCCCACAATTTATTCTCAACTCGGCATACCCTTTAGAAAATGATGTCAATTCTATTCTGTTGTTGCTGTGCAAATTTTTAAGGAAATGTGACCATGAACCTGTATAAAAACTCCATTACTGCTTTTAATTGTTAAGGTGGAAAAACTCTAAAAAAAACGTAGTTTGGTGTAACACTTTCGAAATGACTGTGATCGGTTGAAACTCTCAATTTCCAAAAGGAAAAAAATTGGCAAAGTAATAAACATATTAAATCTAAAGCAGGGTACATACATTTGAATATTGCAATTTATATATTTTTAAGCTCTTATGCAATCGTAATTCAGAACATTTTT
The DNA here is from genome assembly GCA_035042425.1 of Drosophila flavopinicola. Lineage (NCBI taxonomy): Eukaryota > Metazoa > Arthropoda > Insecta > Diptera > Drosophilidae > Drosophila > Drosophila flavopinicola. Next base: position 2,996,209 of record JAWNLL010000166.1, read on the forward strand.
ATATTACTTTTATTAATGATTCTTTTTGTTTTATATCGGATTTCTAGAAATTTTGAAGTTATCACTTTATAAGTAAATAAGCTAAGAACAATAACTTTTCTCGAACACATATGTGTGCATAAATAACTTTGTATTTATCTTGTTCCCTTACTCATCTTATATTGGAGCGAAAAGAATCTCTCGTTTATTTCGCTGGAAACTCATCGGTTGGGTGATTTATTTTCACTGGCCCGGCCGCAACCATAAATACTTTGTACTCGGCCGTATATACATATGTATGTCTGTACATATATATATATATATATAATACTAACACTTGTACTTTGTGGGCGCTGCTATTTTTACAGCTTGCACTCAGAGTTCACTTCGTAATGCGACAGACTGACAGAGCCTGGGGGAGACAGGGCCATAACATATAACACATAACACCATAAGTAACATTTTCTTGACGCACAATTGCAAACACACAAAATAAATAAAAATAAAAAAAAAAACCAGTGGTGAAGGATTATATTTGGCATGTCGAAGATTTAATACTCTTTTCGAATCTGTGGACAGATTTCACTAGCTTATATTTTACTAATAATAGCTGCATTTAAATTATAAGCATATTGCGAATTTCGGATTTTCAATTGAAACCAATCCAAGTCGATAAAAATGAAATTTAAGCATTTAAGACTCACATAACTTGGTCAAAAGTCATCCAATTTGGTATCTATAATAATTCGGCATTTAAATATGGAATATATGGCCAAAACTGACTACCAGTTCTATGACAGCTATAATATATAGTAGTCCGATCCGGCCATTTCCGGCAAATGTGCTGTCCCTTTCAATAATAGGTCTATGTGCCAAGTTTAATCGCGATAGCTCAAAAGCTGTGGGACTAGTTTGAATACATACAGACAGACAGACGGACAGACATGGCCAGATCAATTTGATGTTTTGTCATCCTAAACATACTGGAGGTAGCTTTTGTGGTTTTTCGATGCATCCTGCTATGCAGTACTCTTTGAAGAGTATAAAAAAATATGTATAAATAAAAAATCTCTACCATATTTTCTCGACAAACTTTTGCGCGCGCCCCGAACAAAAATGAAGATGTTTCCAGTGACGGCGAATCCAGCAAGCTCTCCATGTGCCGGCTCATTGCATTTATCGATTTAACAGGGAGCAGCAGGGAGCGTCGCAGTGCGTGGGGGACAGAGTGGGGCAAGATGACGATGTGGATGTGGAGGTGGATGTCGACATTGTCTGAGCGTGAAGAAGACGACAGCCAGACGCAGTCCAACTGTTGTTGTTGTTGTTGTTGCTGCTATTGTTATTGTTGTAATTGCTTAGTGCCTTTTGTTTTTCGGCATATTGTTGTTAGTCATCGGCAACATCATTATCGTCATCATCTGCTGGGGGTATTAACATTTCAAATTCGTTGTGCATGTTGCGTTCAATTGCCGTTTTAAGAGCTTTTCTCAGCTTTTACTAGCTGGCATTATTCGGCTTTGATGATGCCCATTCGACATCAGTTTTGTTTAACTCTTTCTCGTTGTCAACAAACATAAATGTTGATGGAATTTGCTTATGCAGTTTGCCTATTTTTATAATAATCTTTTTACTATGTATAACTACAACTACAAAACTCGAAACGTTTTCCTTTATTTTGCAGGCGGAGTATGCTGAGTTCAATTCAGCTACCGACTTTGGAGTCCACAACGATGAGGCACCACTTGCTATGGCCAGCAATCCATTTGCAGCCGAACAAGAATTTAATTTGGATCTGCAGCCTAAGAGCGATGTGCACTTTTCCAACGAGCTGGAGGAACAGTTTATGCAACAACCGCAGCAGCACTTCGAGGAGCAACAGCACAAGGACCAAGACTTCCAGCAGGAACAACACTTCCAGCAGGAACAACACTTCCAGCAGGAACAACACAAGGAAGTGCACTTCCTAGAGGATCAACTTTTCCAAGAGGAGCAGCAGCGTGAGGAAAAGCACTTCCAGGAGGAGCAACACTTCCAGCAGGAGCCACACCAGGAACAGCACTTCCAAGAGGAACAATTTATGACACAGCAACAACACTTGCAGGAGCAGCAGCTTAATCTGCTTATGGATGAGGATGCTTTAAAACAGGAGGCACAAACAAACTACAACGAACTGCAACTGCAGGATGAAGTCATCGAGCAGGAGGTGTCCTATGGCCAACAGCTGAACGCCGAAGCCGCACCCTACACAAACGGCCTAGCCAGCATTGCGACACCCGAGCCAGCACTCGAGGCACGCGACGAGGAGCCTGCAAAGGCTGTCGCTGAGCAGCCAGTGGAGCAGCCCATTGTAGCTGAGCAAATTGTGGAGCAACTCGCCGAGCCTGTGCCAGTTGTTGTTGTTGAGGAAAGATCTTCGGCCGTTGCTGCTGTGACTGCAGCTGCCGCAGTCGCCACAGTTGCTGCTGTCGCTGCAGTTGCAGTTGCAGCTGCACCCAAGCCCAAGATCAAGGCCAGCCCCAGCGATGCGGCCAAAAAGCCTGCGGGCAAGACACCAACAACTGCAGCAGCCAAGACCAAGCCGTCGCCCATCACCAAGAGGACAACACCAGGCACTACAACAGCAGCAGCAGCCGCCGCCGCCGCCGCTGCACCCAAATTGGCCGCTGCACGTCCACGCACAGCACCCGCTGCCAGCGCAGCCAAAACAGGCGCTTCCACAACAACAACAGCAGCAACAGCAGCAGCCAGGACCGCCAGCAGTGCTGCACGCAAGCCGCTGACTAGCAGCCTTGCCTCGGCTGCCAAGCCGACATCCCGTACAACATCCACAGCAAGTGGCAGCAGCGCAACACGCCCGACCACAGCTCCAATTGGCAGCAGAAGCGCTGCCACCAAGCCGTCGGCAACAAGTGCGGCTGCTGCTCGCGGAGCGGCAGCAACAACTGCAAGCAGCGTACGCAAGTCGGCGCCAACAAGCAATGGAACTGCAACGGCAGCAACAGCAGCATCAAAGGCTCGCCAGCTGGCCAGCAAGCCGGCTGCAGCCGCCACGAGCACAGCAGCAGCAGCAGCAGCAGCAGGAACAGCAGCTGCCAAGCCGAAGTTGCTGTCGCCGCGCAGCACTCTATCGTCGACACTGCGCAAAGCGTCACCAGCCGCAGGCACTGTTGCTGCCGCAGGCGCACGCAGCCCGAGCAAGCCGTTGCCAAATGGTGTGGCCAAGAGTGGCGTCGCTGGCACCACACGCATCAAGTCGGCCGCGGCCAACGGGAGCTCGGCGAGCAGCACAACTGCAACAAGCACAACGACAACCATAACAAAGACTTTTACAGCGCGTCCAGCGCCCAAATTTACACACTCGACCCAAGTGGCCAGCGGCACCACTGGCACCACCGGCACCACCGGCGCACGTCGTCCACTGCTGTCCGCATCTACGGCCACGCAGCGCAAGTCGTCGCCGTTGAAGAGCGCCGCCAGCTCGCCGCTGAAACCGAAAGCCAAAGAAGCCGCTAAAACGTCGCCGGCACCAACAGCGGCAAGCATGAAAATCAAACGGCCAGCCAAGCCGGCTGCAGTTGAGCCAGTGGCAGCTGAAGCAACTGCCGGCGGGGGGGATGCTGCTGGCAATGGACTGGATGCCAAGCTGGAGCCAATTAGCCACAATGGCAACGGCCTTGGCCTTGGCCTTGGCCTGCACGATGATGCACTCGAGACGGCGCAGGAGGCGTTGCCCAATGCGGAGGCACCGCAACAACAGACCAATGCTGAGGTGTCACTGCTGGATTTCTAGAGCGGACTACACACAAGAACTGCAGCAGCTGAAGAGCCGAGCTGATAATTGGAGAACAACTGAAACACTACTTTACTAATATTATAAACATATTATGAAAAAGTATATTGCGCGTTAAAAGCGAACTGCAAACAACAAATATATTCGAACACCTCCCATTCTCCTCAATCCCTACCCGTCACGTTGTGGCTCAGTGGAGCGTCCGCTCTTTTTGATATGCCTCCCTTTCCAATCGTCACCATCATCATCAGCAGCACCACTACCACAACAGCAAAGCACCACTCCTCCCTCCCTCCTCTACATTTTGTGTAGCACAATTGCGATTTTTCCAAAGCCCAAAGTCGTTTAGTGTTTTGTGCTATTCTTTGATTGTGAAGGTTTCATTTTTTTGTGTGCTCGCTTCTTTTGCTCATTTACATAATTTTAGTCACATTTTTTTAATTTTAAATATTATAATTGTTCCTCACGCTCTGTTATTTTTTGCTCATGTATTAAACGAAATTTTTAATGTGTCTATTTAAGTTGAAAACGAGAGCGAATTTTTTAGAGCACAAAAACGAAAGAAAAAATTATTACAAATATCTAGAAGTGTTTTTATAGAAAATCACAAAAAAAAATTCAAAAATCATCAAATAACGAAGAAAAAAATTATTAAATTAGAAAATCATATGCAAGAAAATGTGGTGTACGTGTAGCAGAAAAGAAAACAAGTTATAAAAATAGCTCGTAGACAGCATTCTAACACGTAATACTTCAAATCAAAACTAATCCATGAAAGAAACAAAAACAAACAACAAAAAAAAAACAAAAAACATTTTAAAAAACTTGCGCAGCTGGCAAGAAAAATTTGGCCAGCAAAACAATGGAGTCTGAACCAAAGTGCGCTATAAAAAAAGTTTGATTATAGAATTTATGTGTTTTTTACTGTCAACTTCTGGGTGCTTCCTTTAAGTGCACTCCCAACACATTCACACACACACACACACACACACACATTATTGTATACGCAGCATACGTTCCTCCAATTTACTTAAAAAAGAAAAACTTAACACAAAGTTTACACGAAAATCAAATTTATAGTGTGGTGTTTGAAGCAATTTACCCAGTGTTTTTGTCGAAAGAAAATGAAAGAACAGCAAGATCGAACAAATTCCTATATGTTGTCTGTTTTTGATTAAATATTTTCAAAAATCAGATTTGTTTATTGTTCCGCAACACTCAGCCACACACAATTTTATTTGTATTGTATTATTAATTTTTAATTTGTTAACTATGCAGCGAGAACAACAGCAAGCACAAGCAGAACATTTAATGTAACTTTGCACACTCTATACTTTATGTTTAAAACGATATTACCATTAAAAATTATAACAAAAAAAAAAATCTCAAAAAAAAAAACAAAAACACATTATACGACTCCTTTTTAATTTGGTTTTATTTGTAGCAATTTGATTTATTTATAACACATTTTATTTGCCAACACAAGTGCTTTAAATTCCATTTATTTGAAACATTCAAATTATATATGCTAGAGATGGAGGAAGAGTTACCAAAGCGTCAACGATTCGAATTTATTGTATGTACTTATTATATGCATTGAGATACCAATTTTGCCTGCTTTTTTGTACGAGTTAAAAGAGCCCTCTCCTTTAAATGGAACCATTTTAGTCGTTAAGTTGCTAGATTTGAAAGTTTGCTTAATATATAAATCAAATATACATGACTATCGAGAGTAGACTCATATGCTACGATACGATAAACGATACCATATACGATAGTATATATACATATATACCATACATCAAATACTTACAAGACATTATAATCGTATTTAGTTAGATATTGCGTTATGGTTTGCATAATCCCGCCCCAGTGCCCTTCACTTTCGTTTGCCTTATTATAAGTAAATTGCTTACCCGAAGCGTAAGCTACATTATTATTATAATTATTGCTAAATACATACAAATATTATGGAACAAAAAAAGGAAAATTGAATGTGACTAATAGAGTTGTAGACCAAAACTGCGCCCGCCAGCCCTCTCGGCTTTTGACAAACCCCCAAGACCGAAAATAACATTCACGGCCGCAATTCGTTTGGCTTGACTTGGCACAGACCGACAGTCGGTCAAGTCAAGTTTAGAGAGACTGATTCGAGTGATTCACTGACTTTAAGCTGCCGCTGAGCGTGGGGACAGGGCTGGGTTTCGGGCTCCGTTTATATTTTGCGTTGCATTTAGGCCATAGAGCGCATTTAACTAACGAATCAATACGAAATAAACATTTTTACACATTTATACAAAATGGGATGCAGGAAAAATGAAAGTTCTACACACACGTACTACTTATATGCATACTAATTCAACATATTATCCACATATAATTAATACTAATTACAAGTTGAAAGACAAACAAAACTAAATGGCGAATACCAAGTGAAAACTAATATTATGCATACATATTACCAAAAAAAAAATATACAAGACAAGCAAACTAAATAAATATAAATGCATGGATACGTATACATCATATACCGATAAATATACATACATACATACATAAATACATCAAATATCAAGTCAACAAGTACATATTGTGAACGTGTAGTAACAAAAGACAAAAAAATAACTGAAATCAACAGATATTGCAAACAATTGATTACTAATAAATGTTAAATATACAAAATTTACTAAGCGTTTGGATTTCATATTCTTTGTAACTTTTTTTTTTGGAATATTTAAGGGATTTGTTACCATTCGAAAAGGGTATTTTATTATATATGTATATTAACTGATAGTTATGCCTTCAGTTTTAATGTGTGCCTGTTTTTAGGCTGATTAATCATCCAAAATTGGGATGAACAGCCTTTCAATTTCGAAAATTAATTTCACAGCTGCATTTGTCATTTTCATTGCAGTATTTTTAAATTGCAATTACAAAAGTGACTAATAGGGAAATTTATATATACAATTGCACTTTGTTGCTAATTTACGTTGCTGATAAAACATATCCATTTTGATGTGCATATCCAGATGCTTTGTCCATAAACTCATCAACAGCCAGACTTAAATATCGTCCAGGTATGTAGGAAAACCAATAACATATTTAACACATCGTTGCTAATTCCCTATGGTAGTAAATAACAAGTAAGAGTGCACTAGTCGGGAGTGCCCGACTAGGAGATACCCTGAACCAAGTCCTTACAATCATGCATACTAATCTAAACACACACATGCTGCAGTTCAAGTAGTGCAAGCAGTGCAAGCGGTTTAAGCAGTTAGCTTGCTTTTCACCGAGCCCCACACAATGCAAAGTAAAATCTTAAATAACTTCTGTGTTTATTGTCCGATCTTTCTGAAATTTTTAGGACATAACATTGGCCATAAAATGTATGACCAAATCAAAAATGAGTTTTTTCAAATTTGGGGGAATTTGGGGGTGGTATCCAAAAAGTGAAAAATTTGTTTACATGTGTATGCTATTCGAGATTATACTTTTATATATATATCTTTTGAATGGGTTGAGTTATCGATAAAATGAAATAAACTTGATCTGTCCCGGCACTACGAGAGCTTATATTCCAAATATGAAGTCTCTAGCTCTTGTAGTCTCTGATATCCGCGTGTTCATACAGACAGACAGACGGACATGGCTAAATCGACTCGGCTATTGATACTGATCAAGAATATATATACTTTATATGGTCGGAGATGCTTCCTTATGCCTGTTACATACTTTTGCACAAAACCATAATACCCTTTTTACCCATTTTTAATGGGTTCAGGGTATAAAAATGACTTACAAGTGGGTTGCTAGTGGCTCCAGCAATAATACTAATAACAATTAGCTAAGTATGTTCCCACAATTAGCTCATAGAGTTAAGAGCGCCTTGTTAACGCCATTGTAGCAGCTGCAAGGAGCGGCGCCATGGCTGGTGGGTGACCCAAGCCGCCAAGTCGCCTTCCAACTGGTGACCTGACGCTATTGTTCATTTGCATTGTTCCCAAGACAGGATGGGGAGCAATAAGTGAGCCAAGATGCGAGGACGATGGCGATGACGACGACAACGACAGCGTCGTCGGTGCATTGGGAGCGCCGCTGTGCATATGGGAGAAAGAGAAATGAAGTGGTTGCGTGTGTGGAGTCGGTTGAGTTGGGCTAGCATGAATCACTCGAGCGACGACAGCGTAATGAATCATGTGCGAGTGTTAAAGGGAGCCGGCAGCGGCCACTCTGAAGTGGTAAACACCAATACATCTACATCCATATATACGCATTCATATTCACATTCGCATTCGCATTCAGGTTTTGTTTGTACGTGTTGGAAATTTGCAATTTATTCTCGTTGCTTTTACAATGTTTTATTTGGGCAGAGTCGCACTGCCATAAAGGCAGCGAAATGATGAGTAGAACGCGTTTGCCGACAAATGTTAACAATTTGCGTTACTCGGGGCTTGATTTGCATGTCGTAAATTATTCAAATACAACACTATTAGAGTGCCAACTTTTAAGACTAAAATCTATGCAATATTTTGTTTTGCATTGGGTTATTGTTATAAACTTAGGACTAGGCATACAGTTTAGGCATTAGCTTTAGCCTTCTTGAAGGATTTCGGCGCAGAGCCATTCTCCTGTGCTGGGCGCTTGTTAAATGGCTTCTTGTTGAAGTTGTTCTTGTTGTTGTTATAGTTGCTGCTGTTGTTGAACTTGTTGAATTTGCCCGGGCCTCCAGCTGGTGGACCACCAGCAGGGGCGTTGTTTCCTCTAAAGTTTATAGCTCCCGCTTTTCGGAGCTTGTACTTCAGCATGGAGTTGGGCTCCAAGAAGATGGGCTGGCCCTGCACCAGGCGTTCATTGTAGAGGAAGGCTTTGCAGAAGGAATCGTCTGTGGTGAATTTGACAAGCGCCTTGTTGCCCAACATCCTAATGCTCTCGATTTCACCAACATCACTGAACACCTCAGTGAGCTTCTCCTCATCAACAGCTGCAAGTGAAGAAAACAATCAGAAATTAATCAATGATAACAAATCATAAGTAAGTTAATTGCACGCACCAGCAGCCAAATTTGTCACCAGAACGGTGCGCGCCGCGGAACTGTAATGGTAGTCTTCCAATTTGATCTCCAGTCCGCCGACAGTTTTGCCATTCAGCTGCTTGGTTGCCTTTTCGACCTGTTCAGCAGTTTTATAGGTCACAAAGGCCAAAATGCCGCGTGTGCAGACGACATCAACGTCGACAACATCGCCGTGCTTCTTGAATATCTTCTCGATGGTGTCGCTCTTGAAGGACTCGTGATTGCCCGTGTTGACGATGGTCACCGTGCATGCCGGCGACTTCAGCGCTTGGTTCTTGTACGACTCCTCCCTCACTGTGATGAAGCGCGAGTGGAATTCGCTGCCGTGCAACTTCAGCGCTTTCGGTACAGACGTGACCGACGCGAATCGCACATAAGCCGTGGGCAGGGCGCGATTGTGGGAGAAGTTGATGGAATCAATGGCACCGCAGCTCTTGAAGTGCTCCGTCATTTGCTCCTTGGTGGCATTGGCTCCGATCAGGCCCACAACGATTGTACGCTCATTCATCTCGTTCTTGCTGTGCGGACGCGAGATTGACACGACCTGGCCACCCAGTGTCAGGGACTTCTCCTTGGCGGCAAGTGCGGCTTCCACGGCGTCGGGAGACTCAAACGCAATCACGACATTGTTGCCGCCGGCCTTGGTCTTGATGCGATTCACCACGGCGATCGGTCCGAATTTGGTGAAGACGGCAACCAGTTCGTGGTGTTTGTATTCTGTGAAGGAACAGAAAGAAAGAGGTTATAATTTATTCAATATTAGGCTGCCAAATTCAATACCTCTTGTTTGTATTCTAATGTGTATATTGATTTTTTTGTTGCTACTTACCCTGGGGCAGACTGTTGACGAATAGCAGCTGATCCTTGGGAGTTTCGAGTGGAATACGTCCAATGGCCACTTTCGGAATGCCGCCCTTTTTGGGTGACTCCGTTTCCTTGCCCTTCTTGGTAATGGGTGCCTCAACGGGCTCCTCATCGGAATCTGCATCTTCATCGTCAGACTTAGGGACAGCAATTTTGGTTTTGGATATCTCGCCCGGCTCGACTTCATCATCTTCATCATCATCCTCATCATCCTCATCGTCATCTTCCTCAGCCTCTGAGTCCACCAAGTCTGCTGCGCCCTCCGCCTGCCATATTAATAATGGAAAAAAAACACGTGGTATTAACGTGACAAGTCTTCACATGCACTGTTTGAAACGCACCTCGGAGTTGCTGCCTTCGTCAGAATCGACGGCATTCTGCTCCTCTTCGGCGTCGGATTCCTCCTCCTCCGATTTGGGTTTCTCCTCTGGCACCTGCTTAGCCTTGGGGCCGCGTTTGTTGTTGCCCGCAGGCTTCTTGCCAGCCAGTTTCTTTAGTGCCATTTTCATGTATGTATTTTCTTTAAGTTTTAACAAATTGCGGACAACGCGTGTTGCGATTTGTTCGAATGCACGTGGAAAAGAACTGTGAAAAAGTGTGACCGCGCTTAGCAAGCACAAGAAACGAAAAGAAACACGCTGTAGCCAAGAGTGGCAACGCTATGCCAGTGTTGCCCCATGGAGCTGCGAACTAGTTCATTTGTGCGCTGTGTAGCACTGTAAACGGTAGATGGCGACAGAAGAAGTTGTGTGGCGCTGTTGCTCATTAAGTATACATAAAAAAAAATTAAATTACACACATATTTATAATTAAAAGGTGCTGCAAACAAAGCGAGCGTGCAAGCAAATAACAACAGCTGCAACAGTGGCGGCACACAGTGAGCAGCAGCGTTTACGAACGACGCAACCAACAACAACAACAACAACACAGCAGCAGCAGCAGCAGAGGCAAAACCAGCAGCAGCAGCAGCAACAGAGGCAGAGGCAGTAACAGCAGCAGCAGCAGCAGCAGCCAGAACGACGTTGACGGTGACGGCGACGACGACAATGAACACACAGAGCGCAAACACAAACGGAAGCGGAGCTGGAGCTGGAACGACGGGCAATGGCAATGGCAACGGCAATGGTAATGGCAATGGCAGCACTGGCCACAATGCAGCCAATGCCACAACTGCTGGTAGTGGCGGGGGCGGCAGTGCGATAGGCGGCCTTGAGGAGGTCGGCGGGGATGCCAGTTCGCGCAGGCAGGCGACGCGGGTGTTCAAGAAAAGCTCGTCGAACGGTAAAATCACCGTCTATCTGGGCAAACGCGACTTTGTGGATCATGTGTCGCATGTGGATCCCATTGACGGTGTCGTCTTCATCGATCCGGAGTATGTGAAGGATCGCAAGGTGTTCGGTCAAGTGCTGGCGGCATTTCGCTATGGGCGCGAGGATCTGGACGTGCTGGGTCTGACCTTCCGCAAGGATCTGTATTTGGCGCACGAGCAAATTTATCCAGCGATGCAATTGGAACGGCCCATGACCCGCTTGCAGGAGCGGCTCATCAAGAAGCTGGGACCGAATGCGCATCCGTTTTACTTTGAGGTGCCGCCATATTGTCCGGCATCGGTGTCCTTGCAGCCGGCGCCGGGCGATGTGGGCAAATCCTGTGGCGTTGACTACGAGCTGAAGGCATTTGTGGGTGAGTTTCTTGTGTTTATGGCATTAAATGATACTACAGTGATTACTCACAGATGAGAACTTTCCGACTTGAATCGTTGATTTCCATGTTCTTACAAACAATTTAATATGTTTAACATAGTTGGTTCAAATTTCAACTGATATAATTTCTGAAAGTGCTAATTTCAGCAAGTTTTCATTTGCGAGCGTCCACTGTATACTAAGTTGCGATTTGCGAGCGATCACTGTACACATCTTTATGCATAGTGCAGAATCATTGATGGACAATTGCCTATATACATACATACATATGTACATATATGGTACATATTTGTATAATCAAAAATAAAGCAATATATGCCAGTGTTAGTTGGCGCATGTGTCACGCGCGGGGTTAATTAATCCAACTGCGTCGACTGCGCAAAATGTCATTGCTGCTATGTACATATGTATGCGTGTGTGTGTGCGTGTGTTTGGTTGTTGGTGACGCAGCGCGGCCACCTAATTGGAATTCGACGATTCTAATTGGAATTCGACTCTATTGCTGCCGCTGTCGCTTTAATTAGGCGTCTCTCCACTGACGCTCAGCGTTTTTTCCAACAACGACGCTTACACAAACGCTTCTTGGAAACGCGACGCGCGGCTGACGCAGCTGGGTATCTTTTGTTTTGTTTGTGCTTAAGTAAGCTTAAAAAAAAAACAAACTAAAGCAGCAATGACCCAAAAGCGTAGTTACCGATCCCTCTGTCGCTCTCTCGCGCTCTCTCTCTCGCTGCGTTGTTGTTTTTTTTTTTCCTGTTGCCCGCTTCCCATTCTCATTTTGCAACAATAATGAAATTGACAACAGCGAAATAAATGCTTGTACAGCGTATTTAGCAGCGATTTATTTGGAGTTACGAGCGCATGTTTGCGTTTCGCACGCGCATTCGCATTTCTCACTTGGGATCTCCTCGCTGCGCTGCGCTGCTTCCAAACAACACAGGCTGTCTCGCTTTGGCCAACGATATGCGCCTATTGCTACTGCTATTGCTGTTGTTGTTGCTACTGCGCACAAATTGCTATCTATGTATGTATGTATGTACATGCGCAAGTATGCGTATGTGTATTTAGTATTGTAGCCGCTTTGCTTTGTCCGTTAATTTTTGGTGGTTTTATTGCCCGGCGTCGACATTCTTATCTGGCTGCAATGCTCTCGCTGCCGCTGCCGACGTCGCTGCCGCTGCCCATTTGTGCGCTGCCATAAAAAGATTATTGAAAGCAAACTTAAGCCAATTGGCGTTTTGGGTGGGCCACCCTCTCCTGCACATTGTATGCGAATTTATGGCACGACCTAGACATTAACATTTGCGCAACAGTATAGTATATAAAACCGAAACGATTACATACATATGTACATACTGTACATACATATGTACATAAATAGCAACTAATCGAAATTGTGTAAACAATCAAGTTTTCCAGAACAGCGACGATTGCGATCGCTTTGAGAATCTTTTTTTAAGAAGTCTACTCGGCATTATTTGGAAATTTAGACAAAGATACACTTTTCCAGAGATAGAAATCATACGTGTTCCAGCGATTCTTTATAATTTTGCTATTCAACAAACTTTTGAATGTTTCAGAAGATGTCACAGTTTAATAAGTTTGAAGATTTGAAAAACATCGCTTACGCAATTTTTCTAACGAGCTTAAAGTAGATCAGATGAATAAAAACATTTGATACAATAGTCATCCACACATATTTGAAAAACTCGTCGAATTGCTTAACTACATATGTCCTAAAAGCAAACTTCTGTTTAAAGTTTAGTTTTCTAGCTGCTGAAACTGTTGCACAATGTGTCTGGTATTTGATGAATGCTTGTGTTGTATTTTGTGGTTGTTATTGTCTCGAATCAACAACGGAATTAATTATTGTTTTTGCTCATTAACAAGCAGCAGAAAGGTTTCAATTACGTTTCACTTTTCAATAATAACAAATTAAATGGAAACTGATACTGAAACTAATGAAACTTGCTGCTATCAGCTAAATGCAACAATATTATAAATTGTTGCTTGTGCAAGCGATACACAGAAATGTACATACTATATTGTAAAATAACAATTTTGGATTGTGTACAATGATTAACTGCAAGGGCATTAGATCGTCGCTGTGAATAGAATATTTGTTTTGTTTTGTTTTGTTTTTATTTACTTGGCATCTGTTGATTTGTTTATTTAATGTGCTCTGCTCTTGGTCTAGAGCTGCCAAGTTTTTTGGCATAAACAATAAGCCCTGCCCTGCTTCTGTCTGCCAACAAGGCGCTAGATTTATGAGCTTCAAATGGAAAGTATTTAATTTATTTGCATTTCATTTGAAATTATTTTGTACTTAAGCATCTTTCGAGTACTGAGATATTAAAGTACATACATGTATGTATGACGGCAATGCATCGCTTATTTTTATCATATTCATGGAATCCCATCCCATATGCTGCTGATAGTTTTCCACTGAATCATCTGGCTGCCAAGCTTTGTTACAAGCGTGACGCACGCAAAACCGAGTTTGACACACCCCCGAGCCAAATATGCATAAATATGTATGTGATAAATATTATAATGCGACTACGTCACAGCAACAGGTTGAACCCAGTTGAAACGCTTACTAATGCTGTATGTATTTGTCTAACAATAGGCGAGCAAATCGAGGACAAGCCCCACAAACGCAACTCGGTCCGGCTGACGATTAGGAAGGTGATGTATGCACCGTCCAAGGCCGGCGAGCAGCCATCCATTGAGGTCAGCAAGGAGTTCATGATGAAGCCCAACAAAATTCACTTGGAAGCGAGCTTGGACAAGGAGCTGTATCATCATGGCGAGAAGATATCGATCAATGTGCATGTGGCCAACAATTCCAATCGCACTGTTAAAAAAATCAAGGTGTGTGTCCGCCAATTTGCCGACATTTGCCTCTTTTCGACGGCCCAATACAAGTCCGTGGTGGCCGAGACGGAGTCGGAGGATGGCTGCAGTGTGGCGCCGGGCTTTACGCTCTCCAAGGTGTTTGAGTTGTGCCCGCTGCTAGCGAACAACAAGGACAAATGGGGACTGGCGCTGGATGGGCAGCTGAAGCACGAGGATACGAATCTGGCGTCGAGTACGCTCATCACCAATCCTGCACAGCGCGAAAGCTTGGGCATTTTGGTGCATTACAAGGTTAAGGTGAAGCTACTCATCGGATCGCCGCTGTTGGGCGGTGATCTGGTTGCCGAGCTGCCGTTCACGCTGATGCACCCGAAGCCGGAGGAGGAGGAGCCTTCGGTGCTTGGTGATCGCTCCCCGCGCGCCAGTCTGGCAGCGCCGCTGCTCAGTCTGGGCGATGGTGGCGATGCAGCCGCCGCGACGTCCTCGGGCCAATCGGCAAAGGATGTACCCACCACCACGAACCTCATCCAGCTGGACGACGATGAGGCCCAAGACGATGATATTATCTTCGAGGATTTTGCGCGTTTACGATTGAAGGGCGCCGAAACAGAGGCCTAGACGTTGCCAACTGGTGTTAGTCCGTTAGTTGTTTTGCGGTGTTGCCTCGAGCAGCAGCCGTTTTAGATCGGCCTATAGATAAGCGCACAGCGCGCACGATTTATTGTCCAACTCTATATATATCCAAAAAATATGGCATTTGTATCATATGATGTTTATGCGCAGCCTCTGATTGTAAACTTTGAATCATTAGCCACGGTACATAGTTTTATATTGCTATTGATATGTGTAGGCCATACGTTCTAGTATCTATAGTATTTAAGCTGAAAGTGTACGAATTTTTGGGAAATGTGAAATTGTTTAACAAATACACACAAAAAAGCAAAAGAAACAGAAACCCTCAAGAACACAGACCAACAAAGACGCCTCCAAAACATGAAATTATGCACAAAACCAATACAATGAACTTTGTAATTGTTTTAGCCATTGCTTTTTTACAATACCCAAGGAAAACACGCGCAATTCTTTGTTAAGAGCCATAGCATCTATGACAGTAAGCAGCATTTTGTTTTACTCCAATCGATTTGTTGTTGTTCCAACGCAACGTTTTTAAGCTTTAAATGAAAATCATTTGATATATAGTTTCAAAGAACATCATGTTTATTGAAATGCGAGATATACATACATACATACATACACACACATGCAATTATAATCCCAATACGTTTATGTAACTAAGGAATAAAGAATTTGTTACAAAAAAAAAAAGCAACAACACAATTTCAAGATACGTATAGTTTTGAAAACCTTCCAAATAATTAAGTGATTCACTTACATATATGTATTTTGATTTCTTTGCCAAATAATGTACTTGCATCGTATAATAATTAAGTTGACTTACAAATCTGTTATTTGATCATATCGTTAGACTGAGACTGTACCTCAAATAAAACTTGAGACGCTGCTCTTCAAGGAGATATTGTAAACAATCTGTTACCGATTTTAATCCATTGTTTTTGCTTGCAATTAATTCAAAAGTTTTGGTTCAATGCCATTTTTTATCAGCACTGCACTAACGTTGTAATTCGTGTGTATTGAACTGTACACAACAATAGGTAAGATAAATCGCAATATTAGATAACTCAAATCTTATCATAAAACACACAGAACTGTCTATGCCTGTTAGTTATTTGGAAAATGTGTATATTACTCGGCGAGCCGATTATTTTTAATTGTTTAACATTCCAGCACGCGATTTTTGGTTTTTTAGGCTGTTAGAAGGCGAGTTGGTAGGGAGAGGGATGAGGGATGAGGGATAAGGGTAGATATGGGGCACTTATACCCAAAATGATATCGCGGTTGAGTTTGTACTCGAATATAAGTCAATGTGTAACAAATTAGCTTTGTGAATCGAAATTGAGGAAACGAAAATAAACTCGAATACGAAAAGCAATTTTTAACTAGAAAATTTATAAATATATATATATATATTAAATATTTATCAAATAACTGTTAGATATCAGAGTGGCGCAGAAATATAATTTTAAAAGAGTGGAATTCTATAAATAATATATATTTTTGACATAATTTCATAGATCATGTGAATAATAAATACAATACAATGTACAATTTAGTTCCTTTTATTGTTTGGCGCTTAGTAATGAAGGAATATTTGTATTGTCCTAGGTTTAGTTATGAATAATGTACTTTTAAGATCGATTTTTACATCGGTTTTCAAACAATACTTCATTTAAGTCTTTTAAATAATACGTGCGATTGTGAAATTAGCTCGAATTTGTTTTAGTGCCCCCAAAAAAACAGCAGACAAGTGTTGTAAATTAATAGTGAAAACCAATTGAAAATATATTTTAAATTGCATTTTTATAAAGCGTATATTTGTATCTGTAAGATCTACATACTTATACACATAGTATAAGTTTGTTAGAATGTTTTTTATCACACAAAAAGAAAATAACACACAGTAATAAATTATCAATATAAATGTGCATTACAAACTGGTAAAATGGATACAATATAGAACAATTTAAATAATTATATGTAAGTCTATAAATGTGAACAAAAATGAAATTATATATGTATATATGTATACATAGATTTAGTAAATGTACATGAATATGTTGAGAATATGTATATGTATGTACCAACAACATATTTAGCGCAAATATAAAGCATTTATGTATGTATGTCTAAAAAGTAAATAAAGCTAATACCACATATATGATAATGAATATGAATGTCCCACTAAATCAGCTTATCAAGAATTTGTCACAATTAATGTTAAACATTTTTATAATACATTTTATATGACTACATACAAGTGGATCTATACAAACAAAACAAACAAAAAAAAGAAACGAGAAGAACCTGTTTGTAGCTGCACAAAAGAAGAAAATGTATTGTATTTTTAAAGTACATTTTTGTCTGGTACCGAAATGCATTCAATATGATAAATGTTAATGCATAAGTCTATACATTAAAACCATGCATATAAATTTAAGCTATTAGATGAGTGAAGAGTATTATGAGCTGTTACCTAGCCCACACAGAAGCCCCCACGTTTATCTATAATGCTAAAGTACTAAACAACTAACGCTTCTTGCATATGTTCATAAATATATATACATATTTACATTATTATTAATGAACGATATCGAGAATATGTTGCTTAACTAACCCACACGGAACATTAACGAAAAATATTATAGACTATACTATAGTGAATCAAAATCTATCTATGTGTGTATGCCCACCTGTATCTAAATAAAGCATACAGCATACAAAATATATACAGGCCATCTGAATATGGTTGAATACCTTATGAGCCCATTACCGAAAGCGTGGCATTGAGTGTTGTTTTTGTAAATGTTAAAAATAACGATATTAAGTAAATAAACTATTATAATCGTTAGCTAACTACCATGGAACAAAAGCTGTTGTATCCCCATGCACGTTAGAGATGCGTCCGAAATGCCATACCCAAAAAGCTTTAGCCAGAGACAAGTGTGAACGAAAACTAGAAACTAATATGCCATGTGAAAATCTCATCGATACAAAATCAGTATTTCACGATGTCAACGAGTTGTCATTTTTTGTTATACTCTTTTTCGACGAAAATAATGTTGATCATTTTGTTCTCAAGTTTGTAGTGCATAGAAGGAAGCGTCGGAAACCCCCAAAAGATACTCTAGTTTGGTAAGGATGACAAATGCAGTTTATCTGACCATATCCGTCTGTCTGTCTGTTTGTATGTATGCAAAGTAGCTCATCAGCTTTTGAGCTATTGCGCTGAAACTTTTCACTGAGACTTATTATTCAAATATACTGCACATTTGTCGGAACCGGCCAGATCAGACCACTATATCTAATAGCTGACATAACTTCCATTACCTTGTACACTTGAAGATTTTTATTTCTCATTAAGTTTGCAATTTTAAAGCATTTGAAAGAAAAATATGGACTGCGATAGATGCAAATTAAATAATCATGGGTTTTTATAAAATATAAGCTTGTAAAATGTGCCCAAAGATTTGAAAAGAGTATGAAATCTTCGGTACGCCGAAAATAACTGATTTGATTTGAAGCATTTATTATTATATGTGCATTTATCAGACTTTTGAATTTAACCAGTTTCCGAATAATTAATACATTTGTGTATTTTGTATAACTTAATTAGATATGCAAACTAACAAAATATTAACAAAAACAACATATTTATAGTAGCTCGGGTTACACAAATCTATGAATTATAAATACATTTTATTTAAACTGTCATCGTTGTCGCACCTTTTAGAATAATTAATGCGATATGCAATATTTATGATGTACTTTTGATGTCGACAGATCTGAATTGAGTAACAATTTGCAATTTGTTTTTTATTTGCATTAATATTAGTAATATTTGAAGAAGAAAAAAATGGGATTATGCATGGAAGCATACTATGAATTGAATAAATAACAAACAAACGCGCAGAAGCAAAAACAAAAAAAAAACAGATCAAAATAAAACACACACCAAAGCTAATTGATACCAGTATGAACGGAAAGCAGATTAAATAAATACAAAAAGTGTAATTTTCTATTTTAGCATGCAATGTAAAAATACTCGAATGGTAAGTTCTCATTTTCTCATAATGATAACGAATTTGCAAACTGGAGGCAGGTATAACTATAAAGGAATCAAAAGTCAAAGAAATGATTTTAGATGTGTAAAATCGAGCAGGCATTATAAATGAATGGAGTCTTTCGAGATTTATCATTCAAATTGGCCCATTAATAACGAAAGTAAATGGCCCCAAAAATGAGCGCAGGAACCACAAAAGCAGTTTCAAGCCTCAAATGTGTACCGGCAGATAGCAGGAATTATAATTTATGCACTTCACATTACCAAATAATTTATTAATGCACAATGGACCTGAAAGCGGCCTTGTGGTTAAGACTTTGGAGCGGAAGCAGACAGACAGGCGGCCAGAAGGACGGACGGACACGGAATTGGCTGCTTGATGAACCCGTCATCTCTACTGCGGTATGGCATAATATTGTATGTAGTATGTACGATGTATAAAGCAAAGGGCCGGAAAACCGCAATACGAAAAAGCCATTTACTGTTTGTTGTTTGTTTAGCTGCGCGCTATTACGAGCACTTAAAACTGGCTACTGCAGCAACAATAAAAAGCTTTAGAAGGGCACGTAGCATTTCGGTTGATTCATGGGGGGGTTATGTCAGTCAGCGACCACTGAAATTGTCACAGGGACTCGAGCAACAATTCTTCATTTCCGGTGCAGCTTAAGAGCCATGATTCCTTACAGGCGCCTTACCCCAGCACCCGACCGCCCCGCCCTCCCCCCCCCAAACCACCCGCCTCACTCCTTTACTCGCTCACTTTCCATGTACCTGAACGAGGACGCGTCGACTACAAAAACGAGCATGTGCCTGCAGTCAGAAGGTTTCGACAAAAAGCGAACAGCACTGCCAGCTACACAGAGCGGAAGTTGTTCGCCTGCCCAGCACAAGGACCGAAGCCAGCTCACCACGCCCCCTTCTCCCCTTTTTCACCACGCGCTTTACACACTGTATGGTTTTCATTTCCGGTTTCCGTTTGCTGCTGAGTTACTTAAGCGGCTTACAGCAGCAAAGATAGCGACTAAAAAACAAAGTCACACAATTCCGTCTGTTGTGTAGTAGATATTTGGATGTTCCATTAGCTATCGATAAACCTTCAAATGCCCATAATTAAACCCACTCTTGTGCTTTGCAACTATTTAATTCGTATACGTATCGCTATTTAAGCCAGAACATTGCAGTTGGCACTGTTCCATTCGTTGGCCGTGTTGACAAAGTAATTGGTCAGCTGAGTCATGCTAACTGTGGAGAGCAAGTCATTGACACCGGGCAGCACATATTCCTCCATGAGGTGATCCACATTGGGCTGGATCTCCTGGGCGACCAGTGAAATGAACTCGCTGGACCAGCGATCGTTAAAGTTGTTGCCAGCAACCGACAACAAAGTGTCCCAGTTGTCGATCTGCACACCGCCCAAATAGAATTGCAGGTCCAGATCGATGATGCGTAGTCCGTTGGCATTGCCAAGGCTCTGAGCAAATGTATATTCACCCACAAAGCGCAATTGCTCAAGGCGTTCGTTGAGCAAAAGGTTTTGGCGCGTCAGAGGAATTGAGAAGCCAAGAATGTTGAAGACACCCTCCATTAGGACGGAGCCCAAAATTTGAATCTCCGGCAGCAAGATGTCGAATGTTGCACGCAATGTCGTCGGATCGTATTGGCCATTCAGCAGCACGAAATTGCTTAGACCCGAGATGCGAATGTTGCTCACATTGCCCACAAGGCTGGTGTCTCCTCTGGTGTAGTTGAAGCTGGCGAATTTGTTGGTCAGCGGCGACAACACGGGAATATTCTGTGGTGCATAGCCGCAGGGTGCCATCTTCTCGTAGGCCTGCAGGAAAGCGCCAAAGGCGTCAATATAGTTGACCGAGCTCGTCAGAGGTGAGGCACTGGCGGCGGCCACTAGAAGGGCTAGTAGGAAAACCTTTGCTATCATTTTGCTTGGCTGGTAGTGGAATGAACTGTGTGAAGACCGGCCTCGCTTGGCTTCCCTTTTATAGTTTCGTCTTTATCTTTGTGCCGTTTCCATAGGGATTTGATTGATTGCATTTCGATAAAGTTGGCCGTTTCGGGGTTTTGGAACAGGTGCTTGGTCTTAAGACTTTTTGCCAGCAATTTTCAAATGACGAGGTGACTCACCAGACATATGGCCACATCGGCACATCCAAATTCAGACCACTATTTATTTAAAACAATTTAACAATAAATCGTTATACATAAAAGAAGAAACACCTAAGCTTATGCTTAAATTAAGAAAAGTTGTAAGGGCAATATTAAAGGCAGGAAATGCCAGTTTTTTTATACTAAAGAAATGGAGGAGTCAAGGATAACAGATGGAAGAAATTATTCTAGAGCTAGAATGATAAGCTTATCGGATGATAAGCTTATCGGAATATGGAGGAGCAAAAAATGTCTAACTGGTCGGAATATGTTTTTTTTTATACCATTTTCAGATATATTGAATTGTCATGCCTTAATTCCAAAACCTTTGACTTAAGTTATTGTTTCATAGAACGCTAAATTTTCTAAAATTAAAATTTGTAGGCTTATATTCTGCCAAAATATTTTACATAATGGCTTAACAAACTTTAAAAGGAACACATAACTATAAAAACGTGTTCCTTTTTCAGTTGGTTAAGGTTTTTGATTTTGTTTTATATTGTATCTGTATATTCTATATTTACGTCCCAACAATTTTTCGAGGAAACTGTTTTTGTGATATTGTAAGTTCTTCTAGGAAATTTTTAATTAATTATTATTAATATGCTAGCCAAATATTGTTTTTCGGCTAAAGCAAACAACCGTTTTTTTTTTAAATTAGCTATGACATTAACAATAATGTTCTATTGACATATTTATCAAAAGATTAAAAATAAAAGCCAATTTGAATCAACTAATAGAACATGGTCAACTATGTTATACCCTACACCTGAACCGAAACATAATTGCGCAATTGTCTTTGTATACACAGTAAAATCTCGATAATTCGGACACCCACTTATTAGCACATTGCGGTTGTACGGATAACTAAGTGCTTCCTATCGAAGACTCTTTAATTCGGACAATACTTATTCGATTACCTCCATAATACGAAAATACAAATTTTCCTCCGTTAAGCACATTTATTTATTAGCTTCAGAAGTAATGTAGGGATCAAACCACGATAAAAGCTGCATGGGGAACGAAAATCTTAACAATTTTGACAAAGTTATGGGATTTTTCGGAGTTTTAATGTATTTCTAGGAACTTGGGAACTTTATTTTGACTTGTCTATAAAAGAACAAGTAGGAGTGCTCTAGTCGGGAGTGCCCGACTAGGAGATACCTGAACCAAGTCCTTACAATCATGCATACTAATCTAAACACACACATGCTGCAGTTCAAGCAGTGCAAGCGGTTTAAGCAGTTAGCTTGCTTTTCACCGAGCCCCACACAATGGAAAGTAAAATCTTAAAAAACTTCTGTGTTTATTGTCCGATCTTTCTGAAATTTTTAGGACATAACATTGGCTATAAAATGTGTGACCAAACCAAATTGCAAGAATGTACCTTCAAAAATGCGTTTTTTTTAAATTTGTGGGAAATTGGGGGTTGGTATCCAAAAAGCGAAAAGTTTGTTACATGTGTATGCTATTCGAGATTATACATGCCAAATTAGGGGCCTCTAGCTCTTATAACTTGTAAGTTATAGCCCAAAAACGCTAGTCTGAAATCGAAATTTATCGATAACTTTTGAACGGGACGAGTTATCGATAAATTTTAATAAACTTGATCTGTCCCGGCACTACGAGAACTTATATTCCAAACATGAAGTCTCTAGCTCTTGAAGTCTCTGATATCCGCGTGTTCATACAGACGGACGGACAGACGGACAGACGGTCAGACGGACAGACAGACAGACAGACAGACGGACATGGCTAAGTCGACTCGGCTGTTGATACTGATGAAGAATATATATACTTTATATAGTCGGAGATGCTTCCTTATGCCTGTTACATACTTTTGCACAACTTCATTATACCCTTTTTACCCATTTTTAATGGGTTCAGGGTATAAAAATGAAATAAATTGGCTGTTAATATTAAGTAAGAATGTCATTACTTTACAATAATTTTATAAACAAATTTAATACCTATATATAGGTTTTTAGGTAGGATATGTATCAAACATTGACTCATTAACTTCGCATTACTATTAGCAGTCAATATACTTATATTTTTAGGCGATCTACAACAATTTCTTCTATCGGTATGAAATTACCAGTGCATACTTTTAGGCAAATAAAAAATAGAGCCCTTATAGAAGAACCTTAGGAACTTATCTACACTGTACCCTCCCATAACGAAATCCTGTCAATGTCACCATATGAATCAGTTAGTTCGTGTATTTATCTATCGAACGACCTAGTAATGTGCGTGCATCGATCTCTTGAGAATATATTTAAGAAACTAAAATCGCAACGAAATTTGAAACACTAAGCAACAAAGACCAGAGCGATCCTTTTGTAATAAAATGGTTAATTTAATTAATGCTTTTGATATTTATTTTGCATATATGCATTGGTATACATTCTTAAGCCTGAACAGTGCAGGCAGCGTTATTCCACATCTCAGCTTGCATAACGAAGTAGCTAGTGAGCTGGGTCATGTCCAAGTTGGAGAGCATGTTGTTGATGGTAGGCAACACATACTTTTCAAACATTGGGTTGACATAAGGCTGAATCTCCTCGGTGAACAGCAGAGAGAACGTACTGATGAAGTTGTTGAAGTAGTTGTTAGAGGCAACATCCATGAATTTGTCCCAGTTGTCGACCTTAACATCACCAACGAAATATTTCAGGTCGAAGTCGCTGATGCGCAGTCCATTGGGGTTGATCAAGCTCGGGGCAAAGGTGTATTCGCTCACGAAGCGCCAGTCCGAGATTTTCTTGTTGATCAACAAGCTCTGGCGGATTGGCATGGGGAAGCCGCCAATGGTAAGAACTCCTTCTACTTCATAGGAACCCAAAATCTGCAGCTCTGGGTACATAAGGTCAAAGGTGGCGCGAAGGGTGCTGGAATTGTAGCTGCCACTCAGGACCTGGAAGTTGTTGAGACCCGAGATGCGAATGTTGCTCACATTGCCCACAAGGCTGGTCTCTCCGTTGGTGTAGTTGAAGGCGTAGAAGTCGGTTGTCAGTGGCGCCATGACTGGAATCTTGTCGGCAGCAAAGCCACAAGGTAGCATCTTCTTCCAGGCATCAAGGAACATGTCGACGGCCTTACGGTAGTCGACCATGCTCGTGTCCTGGGTCACTGGGGTGGCACTGGCGACGGCGACCAGAAGCGCTACAAGGAAAACCTTTGCTATCATTTTGCTTGCTTAATGGTAGAATGAACTCTGTGAAGAATGGGCTGCACGCGTTCACTTTTATAGTCTAATTGTTATCTATGGTTTGTTTGAATTGTCATTTGAATTAGCCGTTTTGGCATATTGACCGCTTGATTCATGAGGTCTTATCATATTCAACAAAACGATAGTTTATATGACTCAACACTGTAAGCTGCTTTGATTTATAGGAGTTACCTCCGAGATGGTGGGTTAGACAATAACTCATCGATGGTTCTTATCAACTACATATCTGTATAATGCTCATTAAGTCTCTTTAAATAGCTGAGATAGAATCTTGTTGATGTCAACCCAATTATTTCCAATTTAATTTTAAAACAATTCGTTGGAGCTAGACCAGCAGCAGGACTCTCTTTTAATGTCGAGTGGTAAGTGTGTTTGGTTATTAAAAAGCTTTGTGTGTGCTTTCTATCACGATTACAATCTATAATTATTATATACTATAACATAGTATCCTAAAATTATATTAATTTACAGTACTGTTATTTTCAGCCAGAAATCTATAGAAAGGTTGTCAGACCACACGAATAACCAGGCCATAAATCTGCTGGACAACACCGAAACAGCAAGACTTCTTAAGCGATTCCACCCTCTAGACCTTCCTTTCAGAGACCAAGGCTAATTTTTACCCATACCATCACATACAGTCTCATAAAATAGTTAAATTGTCAAGGAACACCAGAATATTTAATGATTGTCTTTATAGATAGATTTTACATAAAAAATAAAAAAATAATAAGAAAAAGTACTGTTATTTTTACAATATATGTTAAAAATACAGACGAATAACCAAAGTCCCCCCAAAGTGAGTCATTTTTGAACACGCCTTCTTTAACTTAAATCCTTTAAGTCGATTGAGCACATTACGTTGACTCACACACTAGATCGTTCAGTTTAATATGATAAGACCTTATGAAACAAACTACCTAATGGCCAAAACGACCAATTCAATTCAAATGCGATCGATCAAAGCGCCGCGTGAACCACTCAAAGATAACCATTCGACTATAAAAGTCAACGTTTCGTGCTAATTCTTCACAGAGTTCATTCTACCATTAAGCAAGCAAAATGATAGCAAAGGTTTTCCTTGTTGCGCTTCTGGTCGCCGTCGCCAGTGCCACCCCAGTGACCCAGGACACGAGCATGGTCGACTACCGTGAGGCCGTCGACATGTTCCTTGATGCCTGGAAGAAGATGCTACCTTGTGGCTTTGCTGCCGACAAGATTCCAGTCATGGCGCCACTGACAACCGACTTCTACGCCTTCAACTACACCAACGGACAGACCAGCCTTGTGGGTAATGTGAGCAACATTCGCATCTCGGGTCTCAACAACTTCCAGGTCCTGAGTGGCAGCTACAATTCCAGCACCCTTCGCGCCACCTTTGACCTTATGTACCCAGAGCTGCAGATTTTGGGTTCCTACGAAGTAGAAGGAGTTCTTAGCATTGGCGGCTTCCCCATGCCAATCCGTCAGAGTTTGTTGATCAACAAGAAAATCTCGGACTGGCGCTTCGTGAGCGAATACACCTTTGCCCAGAGCTTGATCAACCCCAATGGACTGCGCATCAGCGACTTCGACCTGAAATATTTCGTTGGTGATGTTAAGGTCGACAACTGGGACAAATTCATGGATGTTGCCTCCAACAACTACTTCAACAACTTCATCAGTACGTTCTCTCTGCTGTTCACCGAGGAGATTCAGCCTTATGTCAACCCAATGTTTGAAAAGTATGTGTTGCCCACCATCAACAACATGCTCTCCAACTTGGACATGACCCAGCTCACTAGCTACTTCGTTATGCAAGCTGAGATCTGGAATAAGGCTGCCTGCACTGTTAAGGCATAAAAAAGCTAAAATGACATTCTGTAGCAACAGATAATAAATATTGCGTTATTCTTTTAGTTAAAAGAAAAGAATAAATCTTATTGATACTTAACTACTTTGCAAGAGTCGCAAAAATTAGAACTATAAATACAAATATAAAGTTCAAGTTATTAAATGAATATTGATCCAATATATTCTGCAATATTATCAATTGTGTAGTTTCGAAAGTACGTACATATGTATATATCGGCTAATAATGCCTCAAGATCAAAAGCCCTTGGACCTTCCGGTCTACATACTTATTATGAAAACCTCTTTTGCTTTTACATTGAAGAGTTTTGTTGAGTTGTTTTGTTTGCCATTGTGTGTGCAAAAGCAGTAAGACAATAGCTCTTGCTAGTTAGCCAAATAGCCAAAACTTGCAAGAAAATAAATAATTTTTGGAGCTTTCTTAGACACTGGGAAATCAGAACTTCATTCGCATTTTGATGGTCGGAATTGGTTTTATTTCTTACTGGGAATTGTATAATTTGGATGCTTTTGTTTCCAAAATGTTCATTTGGTTGAACTTGTGCTGTTCTTGCAGCATAGTAGTATAAGGCTATTGTTAGAGCATGTTCTTGCTTTGTTTCAACATTTCACTTGAAATGCAAAGGTACAATTCACTGCAGGCGCCATTTTGCTTTCTTTAGTCGTGTTGTTTTGCGTGCCGTGCCGGAAACAAGTTGCGTTGCTACCTCCGTCTAAGCACACACACACACCCACCCACACATGCACACACACATACGTATATACGTTTCGGATGAAACAAAGCAACAGGGGCTCCTGCAATGGACAGTTGTTACCGCTGGGCAAAGACGTCCACATCAAGGATGGATAGCCGGCTGACTAGTCGTAGTCGGTCAGGTAACTTGCACCACCCTGCATGTGTGTGTGATTGAATGGTCTTTGAATGTTGTACAGCACTTGGCACGATGATGACCATGACGACGTTTGCCATTCGCTTTTCCCATGCAAATGCCAGCAAAAACATTTTTCGGACACAAAATCTAAAGGAGCTTGACTGGTGGTGGTGGTGGGTTGGGTAAACAACAGCTGCTGCTGCTGCTGTTGCTGCCCCCCGGGGGTCCCGTTGATGATGTTCATAACATGAGTTGGACAGACGCACTGAGTCTGGCGAGATGCAGTCTGTATGCTAATTCCCAGCAGGAAGGCTTCTCTCCTATCTTTGTGCACATACATACATACATACATACATCCATACATCCATACATACATATATGTACGGCGAGTGCGGATGATGAGTGAAAAAGTGCGCTCGCGGCTAAACAAGTGTTGCAAACATTTTTTGGGCACATCAAAGTGACAACTGACCGAATTATTTTATACGTAGTACGCGGTAGTATATATATATATATATATATATATATAGCTGCGCATACCAACCAATATATGTGCCGTATCTTAATTTGTGCGGCCAGGTACTTGATGCTACTCCATGAAATGTGACCACAACAAAGCATGGCCCACAGCCAATTGCGTTATATACAATGCTAATTGGGCCATGGGTTTCTCTGTCTTTGTGTGTGTGTGTGTGTGTGTGTTTGAGTGGTCGAGACTTCTGGCTCTGGATCTGGCTCTGGCTGGGTGTGGATGTGGGTGGGAGGCACGTTTATGGTCATGAGCGCGGCAGCAAGCTCTTGATTATACATGCAATAACAACTTGCCTAATAGAAATTGCGCCACAAAAACCACATTATGCCGGCGCGTTGTCGCTTTAAGCTCCTGGCCCAGTACCTGAGCTGTTGAGCTGCTGGCGCTTGGCCTCTTCGGATTTGAGTTGTGTTACCGCAGAACTTTTAACGTTTGTTTGGATGTTTGGGTGTTTGGTTGTTTGGTTGTTTTGTTGTTTGGTTGTTTTGTTGTTGTGGCTGGCACTTGCGTCTTTGCGCATTTCGCCCACATGTATTGACTAAATTAATATTCTCAATTGAAAACTTTTCAACAATAGTTGGCGATGAAACTTTTTCAAAGCTATTACACAGCGAGAAATGCTAGATGGGCAGCTGTTGCTTGGCATAACAATGTAATAGGATTGATAATTAACCTTCTACTTAACTAAATTACTTTGGAAGTTCTTGTGTGAGCTTACCATATAGACTTTATCATTCCAAAGCTTGTCTTGCTCCATCATCTTTATACCCTGTACAAATTAAAAATGGATAAAAAAGGCATAAGTAAGCATCTCCAACCATATAAAGTATATAAATTCTTGATCAGTATCAACAGCCGAGTCGATCTGTATGAACACGCGGATATCAGAGACTATAAGAGCCAGAGACTTCATATTTGGAATATAAGTTCTCGTAGTCCCGGGACAGACCAAGTTTATTTCATTTTGTTGATAACTCGTCTCTATTAAAAAGTTATCGATAAATTTCGATATCAGACCATCGTTTAAGAGATCCCAAACTTGGTATATATGATCTCGTTTGTATTGATAATTCGTTCTCAGGTTAATGCAATCTAATGAATAATTTATGTAATCATCATCTAAATAAAGAAAAAGACTATTGATTTTATCTATATAATCAATTATCGACCATCGAAACAGTCGATATCATCGAAACTAAGTGATTTACAGTCAAGTCTAACTATATGCATTTGTCAGCTTTTCTGTTTCATGAAGATGAATATTTTTGCCAGTGTTGAGTGTACGAGCCGCAAAACTTTTCAGTATTCCGTAAATGAAGCTGAGTTTGTGTGTGTGTGTGTGTGTGGTTTGTTGTATATCTCCTTCTAATAAGTCGCCAGCTATCTGACATTCAAATCTTAGGAAATTTTCAAATTCAATTTGCAGTGGAAAAACAACAAAAGCTGACACCTCCCAAAAGACGCCAAGCCACAAGGCAAGGCGCTCCTCCATCCACGCCTGAAGGACTCCACCTGCATTGCGGCCCAGGACTGCCCTGGTGCCAGTTCCAGTTCGTCACCTGATTCTGACTGAGAAGTGAACAAACATTTCTGAAAACTTACTTGAATAGATTATTAGGAATTATGAAAACTTAATTTAGCTTAAGTTCAGTTTGCTTCAGTTTGCTTATGAAAGGCGCCACAGTTGGAGGCGGCATGCGGGTGGGGCTGGGGCTGGGGCTGAGACTAGGGTAGTTGCACGTGCGGTGCTTCTGTTAATGAATGGACCTGACCTGAAATCATGTGGCAAACAATCAGTGCAACCCACTTGAAAGGCAGCTTTTGAAGTGGTTGCGAAACTTTTCATTGTGCCTTAAAGCCCATTGATCTTGTCAAGTCTTTGTTGTCATCGCTTCGTTAGCCCCACGGCTAATCGGCTTTAAGAGCAGCCACAACAGTGCAGGGCCACTTAAAAGTTTAACACATGCGATTTGAGCTGTATAGAAAATAAACGAAATCTGAGCCATTTTCATCGCCAGTGGCAACGTTTATTAACTGGACTTGGGCGCTGTCAATTTTCGCCATTGACATCACATTGATCTAATGAGGCTGCCACTTGGCTGGATACGCTGCCTGTCTGCCTGCCAGCCTGGCATATCCAGCTGTGTAATTGACTTCAATTAAATAAAGCCAACGATACCGACAATTGCACGTTGCCTTTGTGCCGAGGCCAGAGCAGTAGCAGGAGCAGGAGCAGGAGCCGTAGTCGAAGTCGGGGCCGACGCGGAAGTAATGGAAGTGCGCGGGCAGAGCTTAAGCTGATGCCAGAGAAGACGGAGCCAGCGGGTAGCGCGAGTAGAAAATGAATCCATTGTTATAGTTGTAGCTTTGGGTTTTTATATTCCCTATGCTCGGGCCTGGCGACCTTTTAGCGTCGCTTCCTGGCGCCCCACGCAGAGCGCCGTGCGCAGCACTCAAAGTGGCGTTAATAACGTGCCACAAATTTACAGCAGTAAAATAGAAATACTAAACTCACCTTGGGGCCCCGTGTCGGGGCCGATAATCGCACGGAAAACGGATGTCCAATTAGTTGTGTGCCAGCTTCCGGCTGACGCCGCCGACGCTGCGTCTCTCTTTCATCAATGCGTATCAACGTTTGCCTGTCAATTGCAGTTCGACTCGTTTTCCATTCATTATGTGGCGGCAAAAGTGGACCTTCGTATTCATTCTAGCCGCGCTCTGCCATTGCCCCTGTGGCATAATTTTCATATTTGATAGCCGCCCGTCAATTGCCATCGATTTGCATAGGAAAACGTATATACGATGCCTCCCTGTCTGCTTTATATGCCCGTTGGCAGCGTCGTTCTACTTAATCAATGCGTATTTATGCTCAAAATCCTTGGGATTTGCTTGTGACGCGCTTATCGTGCTGCATACTTTTAGGCGTTCATGGCTAAAAATTGAATAAAGGATTTACGGTCTTAAATTGAGGCAGCAGCAAATGTCATGTCACATGCGTGTATGTGCGTGTGTGTGTGTGTGTGTGTGTATCTCAGTGCGTGTGTGACAGGAAGCCAAACAAAGGCAACATGTGTAACTTGTACGGGCTGCCAACATCAACGTCGACGTCGACATCGACTTCGACGCCGTCAAAAGGCGAGAGGCTGGAAATCTATTAGAACGTGTTTCGCCTGCCAACCCGATGTGTGGCTCTGTTGCATGCTGCCTGGCCCGTTTATATTTTACCCGAGGGCATAATAAGCTTGCCACTGACTGCTCCTTGTGATCCTGTCGCTCCTTGCGCTCCTTTTTATTTTAGCAATCGCATTTGTGGGTGTGAGTGTGTGTCTGTGTGTGTGTGTGTGTATCTCTGTGTAATATTCACTTATGATTGAGTTGCGTGGCGGCAGCGCTAGCACACCCTTGCCCTCACACACCCACTCTCGCACACACACACACACACACACACACTCTCGCGCACACGCGGCACAACAATTTGGTAAAAGATTGCGGTTGCTTTACTGATTTTCTCACCCATTTCGTGTTCTTTTTTTATTTCATTTTCTATGTGAGTGTGTGTGCGTGTGTGTGTGTCTGTATGTGCGGGTGTGCGTATGAGAATGAGTATAAGATGAAAATTTAAATTGATTTTGCATTGTTTGACTGTCATTGTTGTTGCTTTTGTTGCTCACGTCTTGGGGTTGTTTCAGCTCGCTTTTTTAGTTTATTTTTTTATTTTTTTATTTGTGGCCTTAAAAAACCACGCATCCGCAATATTCTTATAAATTTCAATTTGTGCAGCATAATTGCGGGTACGAAGCATGGAATAAGTTTAGCTAGTTTTCCATTGGTGTAAAGTGCAATATTGTTACACATTTGTAAATAATTAGTTTGTTAAGTTTGCTGTAGGTAGATTGATTTTATCATAACGTAGCAGGGATTATCTACATATATCAGATAGCTGTGAATGTGACTCTTACAGTATTGCGTATACCATCAGAAACGATTACACTGATTTGCACGAAGGATTTCATCTGGGAGATGAGAAAGAGTACCGCCAGGGAAAAGGACAGATAAGAATAATCATCACCTGCAAGGTAAATTTAACGATAGTCACAAACAGTTTTGTATTAAAAACTAAGGTACTACAGATCAACATTTTTCGTCTTCCTTACTAATTTAGATTCTAAAACGCTACCGTCTATTCGTCAGCTGTATATTTGGCTTGGAATAGCCTTAATAAACAATTGCTACAAAATTTTGGTACTCAATGCTCAGTTTCATTTATCTGAACTTTTTTTGTTTCTTACCTGGTGAGTTAGATCTTGGTTACAAATTTTAAAAGGGGTTTCAACATATAGGAAACGATAACATTATTTGCTCCCCCGGCATACGCATTTTAACGTGCGCCCATTTATGCCACCGCTTAAATTCAACTCAACTCCTTTGCGCAATAAATGACTTCCATGGCAGAAGGAGCACCCTTTTGTGACCCAAACATTATTTGGTTCGTTTTTTCTTTTTTTATGAAATTGTTTTACGCCTTTCACCGTGCACCCCTTTGGCAGTCTTGGACCTTTAGCCCCCCCAGCCCCAACAACTGCAAACTTATTTTGTTAGCTTTGTTTCATATTCTTGCTCGTCCTCCAGCCACTGTTCGCTGTTCATACAAATGTTTATCGACTTGTGCGTTGATTTTCCGCTTGCTTTGGTTTAACAGCGCCCGCTCCTTGCGAGATTTTCGGGGTATCCATTGCCATGGCCGAAGCTGTAGATGTAGCTATATATATATCTATAGCTATAGCTATAGCTATAGTTGTAGCAGTAGCAGTAGCAGTAGCACGTGCCCGTGGTAGGGTTAAATATCACCGACCCTGACATGTGGGGGTTGGGGCAGGAGCAGGGGCAGGAGCATGGGGCAGGGGCAGGGTTTGCATGATTGCCAGGTAGGTGGGGACGCGTAGCCGCTGAACGCATGTGTATTGGTAATTGAATTTATTGTTTGACATTCAAAGTACCGTTGAGTCAATTACGCTGGAAAATTGGTATCAAAATATTTACGAGCTGTTTATTGCATTACGCCAGTTGATGCTTGAGGCCCCAACTCGAACCCAAAGGTAATGCAATTTACATGCTGATGCGGCAGCCCCGATTACGTATGTATATATGTATATCGCAAATGCTGTATCATTCGAGTACATTGCCGCCAAGACAAATAGCATCGAGATGATTTGCTGAAGTGTAAACTGCACGAGCACCTCAATTAGATGTGCTATCGCACATTTCGCAGATTTTGCAGCTTTCCTTTGGCAGATACAAGCCCCGCAGATAATTGTGGCATGGCTGACGCTTCATTTAACACTATAAACGCTTGCTCGATGTTTGGCAAGTCCATTTGGTAAATGTCTTTGAATCAGGTACAAGTCGCTCCAGGTGATGGTAAACAAGTAAGAGTGCTATAGTCGGGAGTGCCCGCCTACGAGATAGCCTGAACCCAGTCCTTACTTCATACTAATCTAAACACACACATGCTGCAGTACAAGCAGTACAAGCAGTGCAAGCGGTTTAAGCAGTTAGCTTGCTTTTTCGCTGAGCCCCACACAATGGAAAGTTAAATCTTAAATAGCTTCTGTGTTTTTTGTCCGATCTTATTAAAATTTTTGGGACAAACAATTGTCAATAATATGTGTGACCAAACCAAATTGGTCGTACCCTCAAAAATGCGGGGGTTTGGGGGGTGGTATCCAAAAAGTGAAATATTTGTTACATGTGTATGCTATTCGAGATAATACATGCCAATTTTGGGGCCTCTAGCTCTTATAACTTTGAAGTTATGTCCCAAAAGCTCTAGTCTGAAATCGAAATTTATCGATAACTTTTAAACGGTACGAGTTATCGATAAAATTAAATAAACTTGATCTGTCCCGGGATTAGGAGAACTTATGTTCCAAATATGAAGTCTCTAGCTCTTGTAGTCTCTGATATCTGTGTGTTCATACAGACAGACAGACGGACAGACAGACGGACATGGCTAGATCGACTCGGCTGTTGATACTGATCAATAATATATATACTTTATATGGTCGCAGATGCTTCCTTATGTCTGTTACATACTTTTGCACAACTTCATTATACCCTTTTTACCCATTTTTAATGGGTTCAGGGTATAAACAGAAAAAAACCCTATCAGCGACATTTGATCCAATCTATTCTCTCTGTTCATTTTCCACTAGTTCTTCAGTTTAGTTTTGTAGTCTGGAAATGTCAGAAAAAGATTTGACGAGCTTGTCTTTTCTATTCTTCAGTTCAGTTACGATCTGTCTTGTTGGCAATAAGTAAAATAATGACCGTAAAACTGAAGATATTTTGTAATATTTTCAGAATACGTAAAATAGCGTACCAGATCCAATAATTAATCTAATTTGCTACACTCACTTAAGCCAAAAGCCTTAGTTTTCTCTACAATATCGAATGTGCATTGATTTAAATTTGTCATTTCGGCCTTTAAACTATATCCCAAGGCATCTTAGCTCGACAATGCTGTCAAAATTTGACATATTTGCTGAGGAATGGTTGCTGAATGTGTAGTACATTGTTTCATAACTCGATAACAGTCTGGCCGACAGCTGGGTCATAAGATAAACGAGTTGAGGAGTAACAGTTAATTAGTGCAACTTCATCAAACCCCCAAATGCCTGGATAGCCTTGCAACAACAGCAACAACAACCATGCATACACATACTTATGTATCTGTATCTGTATCTGTATGAGATATGCATGCGTTGTTAGCAACAACAATAATGGCAGCCAAACCATGCAATTAAATGCAAACAATTTGCAATAATTTATGTGCGGCGGTTGCGCCACAGAATGTTGCATGAAGCGACTAATGTTCAACGGAAGCGGAAATATGTGTGGCCGCCATGACAGAAAGCTGCAACTGTGCATGTGCATGTGCATGTGTATGTATTTGTGCGGGTGTCCATGTCCGTGGTGTTAATTGACTCAACCCCAATTAAAGAAATTGCTGACCCGTCACTGCTAAAAATTTGCTTTGCTAATTTAGCTAAAGCACTGTGTGCTGGCGTGGTGAAAAAAGACTTAAATCCAAACCAAATATTATAGTACACAATATGAATGAGCGGGCAGTTGTGGAAAATCCCAAAAATTTGCATATGGAGCGACCAGTATAAGCAACGATTAATTATGCCATTAAGTGAGCCGTTAATTGCATAAACAAAACAAAACAAAAGCAACACAAACAAAAACAACAAAAAACAAGGGGAAAGGATTATCTTCGGCGTGCCGAAGACTTTATACTCTTTTGGAACCTTTAGACAATTTTCATTCTGCCAACTGCAGCACTTTCATTTGCTGTAATAATTCATTTTATCGCGTGGCATTTATTTTTTTGTTCTAAGAATATAAAATTTTTTGAGTTGTATGGCAGCTACAAGATATAGTGGTCCGATCCGGCCGGCTCAGATCTATGTGCTGACGTTTTGAATAATAAGTATCTGTGCAAAGTTTCATCGCGATAGCTTTGAAAACATGGGATATATGTCCAAAACCGACTTCGAGTTGTATGGTAGCTATAAGATATAGTGGTTTGATCCGGTCGGTTCCGACCAATGTGCTGTACATTTGAATATTGAGTCTCTGTGCAAAGTTTTATCGCGATAGCTCAAAAACTGAGGGACTAGTTTGCATACATACAGACAGGCAGACAGACAGACAGACAGACAGACGGACATGGCCAGGTCAATTTGTTTTGTCATTCTAAGCATACTGGAGATAACTTTTCGGGGTCTCCGACGCTTCCTTCTATTCATTCGCAAACTTCAGCACAAAGTTATTATACCATTTTCTTCGAAAAGAGTATAAAACAAGTGGGGAAGGATTATCTTCGGCGTGCCGAAGATTTTATACTCTTTTCGAACCTATAGGCAATTTTCACTCTGCCAACTGCACCACTGAAATTTCATAAGCTGTACAAAATCGTTTTGTCGCGTCAGATTTTTTTTTTTCTAAAAATATTTATTTTATTCCCAGTTGTATAACAGCTATAAGATATAGTGATCCGATCCGGCCAGCTCCAACCAATGTGATGTCTCTTTGAATAATAAGTATCTGTGCAAAGTTTCATCGCGATAGATTAAGAAACATGGGATATATGGCAAAAATCGACTTCGAGTTGCATGGCAGCTATAAGATATAGTGATCCGATCAAGCCGGCTCCAACCAATGTGATGTCTCTTTGAATAATAAGTATCAGTGCAAAGTTTCATCGCGATAGATTCAAAAACATGGGATATATGGCCAAAACCGACTTCGAGCTGTATGGCAGCTATAAGATATAGTGGTCCGATCCGGCCGGCTCCGACCAATGTGCTGTCCCCTGAAATAATAAGTGTATGTGCAAAGTTTTGTCGCGATAGCTCAAAAACTGAGGGACTAGTTTGCATACAGACAGACAGACAGACAGACAGACGGACATGGCTAGATCAATTTGTATTGTCATTCTAAGCATACTGGCAGTAACTTTTGGGGGTCTCCGACGCTTCCTTCTATGCGTTACAAACTTCAGGACAAACTTATTATACTATTTTCTTCGAAAAGAGTATAAAAAGATCAACGATGTGTATTTATGCTAAACATGCTCTATGTGAACTGCATTTTATGGTTAATTAGCCGGGTTGGCTGGCTGAATCTTTCGCTTTCACTGTCCTCCTGCTGTTGGGAAGTAACGTTGTCGAATTCGCAAATTTGCCGCTTCAGTTGGCAATGGGGAGCCAGTTCGTTAAACCGATTGTAAAATGATTAGCACACAGGTGAGGCCAGGCGTATGACCATTATGCCATTATTGTTGGCCACCACAAGCTCTTGGCCCTAAGCTGCCTCCCAGCCTCCAATGCTATGCAAATTGATGCT
Organism: Drosophila flavopinicola; assembly: GCA_035042425.1. NCBI lineage: Eukaryota > Metazoa > Arthropoda > Insecta > Diptera > Drosophilidae > Drosophila > Drosophila flavopinicola. Next base: position 3,032,734 of record JAWNLL010000166.1, read on the forward strand.
GCAACCATGTCGCTGGCGGGGCCAGCATATGTCTAATTTAAATTAATATTATGCCAAGCTGCAGCCACAGCCACAGCCAGATGGCATATGGCATATGGCATATGGCATATAGCACATGCCATGTGCATTGTCGTTGGGCTCTACGCTTGGTTCCTTTGTCCGCAACGGGCACGGCAAATTGAAATTGAAACTGCAACCGGATGTAATTGGGCTTGCATATGGTCGGACTCTCGGACAGTCTGTCGGTCGATCTGTCTGTCTGTCTGTCGGTCGATTGGACAGTCGCCTCTGGCTGATAATATCATTGATAGCTTTTGCCACAATTTGTAGCCAAAATAAGTTGTTGCTGCGGCTAAAAAGGGCAGGACTCGGAGCAGGACTCGCATCATTGTGCATTGCATTCATTCCATTGTTGTCATTTACGAATTTCGGGTCTTAAGCTCGGCCCGTGCTTCATTTTGGCCAATTGCTTTGTTGGGCCTTGCCTGCCTGCCTACCTGCAGTTGATTATTGCCGTTGTCATTTGGCTTGATTTCATTGATACTACAGTTGCACACAAATGAAGAAGCATACAGATCTGTTGGGGCGGGGGGAATCGCTAAAAGCTAAAAACCTTTGTACGTTTCTCTAATGAAATTTGTGGCATTAATAGATGGGCCTTGGTATGATGATAATCCTGGGCAAAAGGTTACTATTGTGATTACAGTTATGGCTTATGGTTTCGATAAGCTTAAGATGCTTAAATATTCATTGTTATGATACTACAGGAAATTGTAATTTGCCATTCGCCTACTGTGTGCAGTAAATGTACTTCACTTTAATCGCTTATAGTTCACTTTTATCGCTTTTCATTTGCAACTTGCAATTGTTTGCAGCCAACAAGAACTTTAAGTAAATATATACTTAAATACCAGAGTAAGTCTACGGCAACCACATCATTTAAGCTGATTAAATGCCATTTGTGACTTGCAATGAAAACGCAAAAATCTGTTTGCACTCCGACCCAACTGCAGCAAAAGTCCTTCTTCTTCTTCTTCTGCTGTATTTAACAAATAAATATAAATAAATAAAAACACGAGCAGATACAACAGGAAGCCAGTAAGTTGGAAAACTAACAACTATCTCAATTGTTCTGACTTGTAACTGTTTACAATTGTTTAACTTTGGCCAATAATATCACCTGCGTCGCCATGCGGCCAACAGCTAAACTAAGCTGCATTTAGCTGACGGTTTTTGCCGCCAGCTCAGACAATGGGCCAACAAAAAACAAAAAGGACGAAGCGTCTGCGACAGCGAGCAACAAGTAAAAGTGCACGTATTTGTTATTTACTAAGTATTTCTGTGACTTTGTGCCATTGTTTTTGCTGCTGTTGGGGCTTTTTAGAGGTTTACTCGAGCATTAAATAAGTCAAAGCGTACACAGTGACCAGGGCCAGGACCAGCACCAGAACAAGGACCATGGAGAGCACAAGGGAACTGGAGGGCAGCTGCACTTTTCAGCTATTGCCATTGCTTGAAACAATTGTCAACAGTGCGCATTGTTGTTAACAACGGGAAACTTTTCTGTTTTACTTGGGCTTTTCAGGCGGAATTAAAATAATTTTCTTAGCCAGTTGAGCAATGCAAATTGCTTTTTTTTATAACTTTATTTGCTCGGCAAATATGTTTTGAATTTTAAGATTTGTAATTGATTTGAGAAAGCCAATCAAGCCAACAAATTGCCATCAAAAAGCGCTTGCAATTGCATGTGGTTTCTGTATTTTCAATGGTTTAGCTGCAGGTAAGAAACAATCAATATAATAAAATAATAAAAAATGTTTATCTTCGGGGTGCCAAACCATGATAACAACAACATCGGAAATGAACATTTAATCAGTTTTGACAAAGCTATGGGAGTTTCTAATGTTGGGCAGGTATTTCTTGTTTTTCACAGAAGAGAATCGAGAATTCATGGATGCTTTAGATTAAATGACGTTAAGCTTATATAACTCTGTCAATCGTGTTCAATAGGTTAAAGGGTTTCCTCTCAATATATTCTACAATTAAGTTATATCCACTTTAAAAGATGTTAAAACAATATACCTTAAATGATTTTAAAACAAGTGGTGATGGATTATCTGCGGCGTGCCGAAGATTTTATATTCTGTTCGAACCTTTAGGCAATTTTCACACTGCCAACTGCACCACAGAAATATTTAATGACGCATATCTTTGCTAATTATAACTGAATCGATTTGAAATTTTAAACATTGATGAGTTATAAGGATGTTCAAGTGTACAAGGAAATTGAAGGCGGTAGCTTTGAAAAGATCGGATGTATGGAAAAAACCGAAATCTAGCTATATGGCAGCTATAAGATATAGTAGTCCGATCTGACCGGTTCCATTTAATGTGCTGTCCCCTGGAATAATAAGTGTCTGTGCAAAGTTTTATTGCGATAGCTCAAACACTGAGGGACTAGTTTGCACACATACAGACAGACAGACAGACGGACATGGCTAGATCAATTTAGGGTCTCCGACGCTTCCTTCTATGCGTTACAAGCTTCAGCACAAACTTAATATACTATTTTCTTCGAAACGAGTATAATAATTATATGAGTCTAATGACTTCTTAACTAGGGGCTAAAAAGAATTTGTTTGATTTCTTAATATGTTACATATGTAATATGTAACACCCACAAAATGTATGCCGACAAGTGTTTGTTTTCTTCATCATCTCATTCGCAAAAGTTTTCGCATGCCAATTAGTTCCGCCGCCAGAACTTCAATAAATTGTCATAATCATAACTTTTCATTGTGCGACAATCAAAATTAATGTATAAGTAAATTTAGAACTTAAATCAGGGCATTTACAAAACAATATGCTTAACGTAGCGTAAACGCAGCGACCCCAAAAAAGCACATAACAATATTTTCAAAAACGACAACAGTCCGCCCATTTCGAAAAGGGGTGCACCAGGCTAAAGGGGGGGGGGGGTGGGTGGAAATGGGCGGCAGGGACACGGGATCGCATGTCATTAAAATGTTTCCGACGCTGGAACGTTTCCATTGTCAGTTGGCGTTGCTAATCAGCGACGCTGCTAAAAGGTATTCATATGCAAAAGAGACGCCATGGTGGACGTCGACGACATTATTCATTGCAAATGGCAAACGGAAGGGATCTCTATACACCATGGGTATGTGTGTGTGTGTGTGTGTGTGTGTGTATGTGGAATACCAAAACTTAAGCAACGCTCAAGGTAAAATATAATCAAAAGCCGTGAAAACATTTTTACACGTCATTAAACTCAAATTCAGCAAACCATGGCATCGCATGTTACAGCATCAGGGATTACACACACACACACACAGTGACACACAGTCACACACACACACACACACACACGCACACACATTACTGGCTGGCATATGGCAAATCTTAGAAGCTGCACAAGATTGATGTGTCTCAGCTTCATAAATAAATTAAAGCGCGCTTTCACAATCAAAACTGTGGGAAAACTTTAAACTTTTGCACAGTGTACCCCAGAGCTGCGTAGAAGCCAAAGCTGAGTAGTTTGCTGAAAACTTCTAATTACCGTGTAACAATTGCGATTTACATGCGTGTGGGTGAGTTGTCAGCGGCAGTGATGTCTAATATGCCCCACCACCCACACCGCCCCCATCAGCAACCACTGGCTGCCACTTATGAATAATGGCTTTTATGACATTTTTTGGCAAACGTCTAAGTTGTCTCTTATTATCATAGTTGTTGCTGTTATTGTTCTTGATATTGTATATGAAATATGCAAATCTCAACACGTACACATTCGATCAAATGTTTGTCTGTTTGGCACTTGTACAAATTGAATTCAATTAAAATGTATTTGCATGCTGTAAACTAATTAAATTTGTTTTGAATCGCTCATATTTGATAATGCAATTGAAGTAATCAATGAAATATTGCTTGTAGGTGTGCTTAAAGTCTGTCCAAAAACTGAATCCTTGGCTTTGAAAGGCCAGTTGGCTCTTGAACCGTTAACCATTGAATTATTAATTTTTAAGCTCTTATGTATGTGTGTGTGAGTGCGGTTAAAAAGGCCAGCTACATGGTGTGTGTGTGTGTGTGTGTGTGGGTCACATTGATTTAGCCTCTGGGTCAGTCAAGCACAAGTAATGAAGGATGGGGCTTCTATGCTTAAAGGGGCGATTTACTTCCTATCTCATGTGCGCTTATACGCTCGAATGCACACTATAAAATTTAAGTAGCTGCCGCCGGGGTTGAATTTTTTAATAAGTCTGCTGTATAACTTGCATTGATTTCATTTTCCAAAATCATACATACATAATGCATGAGTACTGAATATTTTTGGCCAGCTGTCAAGCGATCAAACTTCACAATTTGCTCTCGTGCATCGTCTGTGTTCAAAAGCATTCAACATTATGAAGAGATGCCGCAAACCGAACAATTAAAACTGGCCGCAAGGATATATAGCGCTCTACTTTGAAGATACGCAGCGGTCCTCAACTATTGACAGTGTGGCAAACGAACGACAATGAATTGTTTTGGTCCCTGCCGGCTGGACACACGCTACATTACATTCTCGCAAAAATTAAATTAGTCACCTGCCGGCGGGCCGACGATGGGCCTTCTATGGCCACTGACAGCTTGCTCCTCAACGCATAAATGGGCGAAATACTTTACAAATTAAGAGACGCAAGTAAAACAAGTGGGGAAGGATTATCTTCGGCGTGCCGAAGATTTTATACTCTTTTTTTTTGTTTTAAGAATATTTAATTCATTGCCAGTTGTATAGCAGCTATACGATATAGTGATCCGATCCGGCCGGCTCCAACCAATGTGATGTCTCTTTGAATAATAAGTATCTGTGCAAAGTTTCATCGCGATGGATTCAAAAACATGGGATATATGGCCAAGACCGACTTCGAGTTGTATGGCAGCTATAAGACATAGTGGTCCGATCCGGCCGGCTTCGACCAATGTGCTGTCCCCTGGAATAATATGTGTCTGTGCAAAGTTTTATCGCGATAGCTCAAAAACTGAGGGACTAGTTTGCATACATACAGACAGACAGACAGACAGACGGACATGGCTAGATCAATTTGTATTGTCATTCTAAGCATACTGGCAGTAACTTTTGGGGGTCACCGACGCTTCCTTCTATGCGTTACAAACTTCAGGACAAACTTAATATACTATTTTCTTCGAAAAGAGTATAATTAGTTTACATGCCCAAAATGTTCGCTTGGTACGTTTTGCATTAGCTAATTAAAATGTACTTTATCATTTGGTTACCGAATTGCCTTGTTATCATTATCATTGTTGTTGCTGCTGTTGTTGTGGTGGTGGTGGTGGTGGCGGCGGTGGCTCTTACAACGCTGTTGCTACATGTTTTTATGTGGTGCTCGCTTGCGGCTGCGTTCGATGGCTATCATACAAAATGATAACAGAATTAACAACAATACAGCTTTTTATAGATAATTTAATTAAATTAATTTGGCTTGTGTAAAAGTCCTTGTGGAAAGCATTCATGGCTGCTTCATTATGCAATTTGCTTAATGAAAAGCAACTAATTAGGAAGGACTTAGATCGGATGTAGAGTTTGGCATCGAACAGGAATTTTGCTGTGATCCCAAATGTTTATGTACATTGAGTTCGATTTTTTGCGATTTATCGGGATTGCTTGGAAAATTCTAAAAATTTCACAGGTTCTGCTGGTCATGTGCTTATAAATATGGGTCGTAATGCGGAATATTGAGAAAGAAACATATATGTATTTTGCATATACATTATGAAATCAACTTTTTCCTTAACTCAATAAGAATCGCAATAAAAATCAATTCACACGCACACACATACACAATGGCAATTACAATAACAATAGCAATGCTAAATAATGAACCACTTTCATGCCGAGCAACCACAAAATTGTCTATAAAATTAATCACTTGACCAAATTGTGCAATTTGCGTAGCCGAAAATTAACTTAAATGCTGCCATTTTTTGGCATGCACACAATTGCACACAGAAATCTTGCGGATATGTGAAACTCTCGCCCAATGTGTGACTCCGTTATGGGTGTGCAAAAGTAAGGTCCTGATGCTGCCACAAATGCTGTGTGTGTGTGTGTGTGTGTGGCAGGAGCAGTGTGCCTATACCGGTCTCGCAACGCAACGGCCTAACCCATTGAAAGCCCGAAAATGTATGGCAATTAGAGTGGCCATTGTGTGCTGGTCAGTCGTTAGTCTCTGTGTGTGTGTGTGAGAGAGAGAGAGAGAGAGAGGGGGTAGGGCATAGGGGGGCTGGTTGTAGCCGGGCAAACTATTAGATAGCAATCCCGTGACTATGTCGTTGTGTGCTGTTCATTTGGCCGCATTTTGTGGCAGCTACAAATGGCCCTTTGCTGTTTTCGTCGTGCCGAGTAATTTTTCAAAAAGTCGCCTTCATTGTTATGCAGCCTTATTGTTATTGCATAAAAATGGCAACACACTCTCTCACTCTCCGTTGCACGCTCTGCATGTGTTGCTCCATTTCATTTGCCCCCCCACACACACACACACACACACATGCAACAGTTGCAAATTGCGCGCAATTAAGCGCCGCAATTAACGTGTTGCAGTGTTTAACCTGTTACACAGCGGCTGCTTCCCTACGTGCCGACCATTTGAATGGGGGATTTTCTAAATTTTAATGCCAGCCATTTGAGCGGCATATGCACTATGTACCATGTACTATGTGTGTGCATGCATGTGTGTGTGCAATTGGCGTCCATTTGTGTACCCACAATTGTCGCCATTGCCATTGCCATCACAGCGTGCACATTTTTTACGTCCTCATTTTTTGAGCTCTTCTCGACATTCAAACGCATTATTTTTAACGCCAATTATGTACACACTGGCCAGTCCGCAACTCCCACCCCCCACCCCAGCGCCTATAAATCGGCAACAAATGCAGCGGCCGCTTGATTACGGCCATTATGTTAATTGGCGTACGTGTTGGTTTTACTTTTGCTGCCACGTCATCATTTCCCATATTACAAAAAATTAACTCAAACCCATTGATATTTTGAGCTCTTGAGCTGCTTTGGACTTTCAACAAATGACAGTTTGGCTTTTTACTGCAAATACAATAAGCTGATTTTGTTGATAAGTATTTTCAAAATATAAGTTTGGCATGTAATTCAACTGCATTTATCTAAGATTACAAATGGATGTTTTACATAATTTACTTAAGTTGTGTAATCTACTTCATTTGCGCTTTAATAAATAAGTTCTTGTTATTACTTAACTTAAATTGATATTTTGATTTGAATTTCCTAAATTAAGTGTTGGACTATAATAGGTGTAGCTGAGCGAATAGTTCCAGATTGTTTCTTAGATGAAAAATCAAGTACTCAAATCAAGTACGATCTATGTCAGAAATCCCCGTGTCCCAATAATAATTGATTTAAGTAGGTATTTTTTTTTCAAAATTGTTTAGGCGATTAAAAATCATTTATTATACTCTCTTTAAAGAAAATAGTATATTCAGTTTTTGCTGAAGTTTGTAACACACTTCCTTCTGTCGGAGACCCTCAAAAGTATGCTTAGAATGACAATACAAATTGATCTAGCCATGTCTGTCTGTCTGTCTGTCTGTCTGTATGCAAACTAGTCCCTCAGTTTTTGAGCTATCGCGATAAGACTTTGCACAGACACTTATTATTCAACGAGACAGCACATTAGTCGGAACCAGCCAGTCGGACCACTATATCTTATAGCTGCCATACAACTCGAAGTCGGTTTTGGCCATATATCCCATGATTTTTAAGTCTATCGCGATGAAACTTTGCACTGATACTTAAATTTTAAAGAGACATCACATTAGTCGGAGCCGGCTGGATCGGACCACTATATTCTATAGCTGCCATAAAACTGGCAATGAATTAAATATTCTTAGAACAAACAAACAATCATATGAAATTTCAGTGGTGCAGTTGGCAGAGTGAAAATTGCATAAAGGTTCGAAAAAAGTATAAAATCTTCGGCACGCCGAAGATAATCCTTCCCCACTGGTTTTTTCTGTCATATTACACATATGAATATTTTGTTATTTAAATAAAATTAAGGCGAATAGTAAGCAATCCAGTTTGAACTAGGACGCAGTACGCCCTTTTTCTGAGGATACAGTAATTGAATTATAGAAATCCGTTTAATCTGAACTTTATACGCGTTTTAAACTAAAATAATCGAATGGGTGCAGAATGTGCTCGAGCTTTGAAAATGTTAATATATCTGTCCAAATTGATTTTGCGATTAATTAATTTCTCTTTCGCATGGCAAGAGGTAACGGAATAAACTAGCAAAATCCATATCCAGTCAGGTGCATTGGTATTTCTAATATTTCCAGGCTGTAGCCGCATTTGTGGCTAGATGAGTTTTGCATGTCACATGATTTAATTATGTAGCTGGCATTGTCAGTTGGGGGCGTATAAGTTGTCAGATTTCACTTTGGCTGGCCGATGCGAGCATTTTCCACTGGCATTGAGGTCACATTTCTGATGATTAAGTAGGATGCAGGACGCAGCTCTGACGCATGCAAATGTTTGTTGTTTTGAAATGCATAGCATACTTTTGTGCGCGCGAATATATGTGAAATTTAAATTTCGACATGGCTTAATTATGCGCACATTACAGCCAAATGGATTAAATATTAACTATGTTGTGCGAACTGTGGCAAAACATTTTTGCTGCATTTTATTAATATATATTATGTTTTTGTAATTTTGTTGCGCTGTAATTTTATGCAATTTTAAGGGCACCTCAAATAAAATATGCTATTATTTTTTGGCTGTCTGCCGGGTAAACATAAAAATTCATAACCCACAATAATGCGCTTGAGTGGACCTCCACACACACACACACACACACACATGCCAGCACACAACCACATCCACTTCACTCAATCGTATGTCCATTTCAATTATCTACCAAATCAAACTGTACATATACAAAAACCGTTTGTACCATAGCAAAAACCTCATCAATTGCGATGTGTGTGTAGACAGATAAAAATCAAAATTTAATCGAGCGAATTCATGCGTAAGAATTAATAATTTCCGCTTTGTTTTATTCGTAGTTTGCCCAAGGATGTATGAATATGCATATACATATGTATACCGGAAATTAGAGAGCTTTCGGCCATAATAATTGAAACTCCATTTGCACATGAACAGATAAATAAAGCTACGGTCATTTGTTACGTCTCATGTACCCCAAATTGCTACTTATTATGCTCTTTTACCGAGTGTATTGGTTTTTGTGCAATATCCGTATTGAAATTTACAATTATAAAAGTCGCTATCTGCTTAGACTGGCAAATGTCGATACACCTGAAATCCACAATTGTATGGCTTTCATTCGACTCGTTAGGTACATTAGGTACAGCGTTTGAGGAGGAATCAAGAAATATGGAATATATATGACTGGTACCTTACCTCACCAAACTTGGAAGTAAGATTATTGTAAAGCCACGTAAACTCTAATTTAAGCCTTTTATAGGTTATATTGCGACTGCTTTCAGCTGATCTTACAATGGTATCAGCGTATTAAGCAGTCGCTTACAATGTTTGAAAGTTTGAGTTGATAAAAATGAACAATATTTAAAGTACTCTGAAGTACGTTTTCTTAATATTGCAAAATTGAGGCTTATCAGGCCATTAAATGATTGTCACTTTAGCTGTCGAATATACCGAAAGAATTTATGGCTTAAGGTCGACTTTTTAGCATCGTTGCTTATCATTTACTATAACCAATTTGGTTCGCTGTCAATCGCAATTGCAAACATGAGCGATGCTATCCTCTGCTGGCAAATATTTCGAGCAAACGTGCGCATCAATTTTGATGTGAGCTATATAGGTAGGCTGTCTTGACTAGTTTTGAAAATGTTCTACTCAGCGCATCTAGTTGCATATGTCAAAAGCACATAAAATAGTAGTTATTAATATTATTTAATTTTGGTCAGTTATTTGTTTTATATTAAATCAACTCCCTGATGTCGGACTACAAAATAGTAGTGAATTTCCACTCAGTAAAAGTAGTAGGTAAGCTGAGTGCTATCAGATTATCAGGGACAGTAAGACAGACCAAAGCCCAGTTGGAGTGCTACTCATAACAAAAGCCACATGCACATCCTTTGCCTTTGCCACGCCCACTCCCATAGATTGTGTTTGCCTTTAGCCTATATCATTTTGTTGTTGTTGTTGTTGTTGCTTTCTTCTGTATTTTTTATTGCTGTGTGCATGAGTATTTTCTACGTTATTGGTTATTGACTTTTTACGCCGTTTGTTGTTTTAAAATTGCTCATTTCATGCACATGACTGAGCGCACGTACCCCATTTTTTCCATTACCCACACACACACACACACACACACGCACACACACGCACACTCAGTTGGCAACAAAGGGGGGCACTTGAGAGGGGGCCTGCTAGCCCTTTGACTGCTGCTTTGTATTGCAGTTGACTTTTGAAGTGTTTTTATAAAATGGACAGCCCGCTGATTACAAAATTGTGGCCATCGCCAGGCTACTTGCTTATGCAACAGACACCACAAAGGCGCTAAGTGCAGGCCATGGCCATGGCATATAGATGAGATCCGTTGAGTTGAGTTGAGTTGAGGCAAAGGATCTCTCGATTACGTGTCGTCGCAGGTGCATGAAATTGCACATGAAATTGAGTTATGACACATGAGAAAATGGGCGTTTGATTGCGTGTAAATGATGTGGCCAACAAAAAAAAAAGAACCCAACGCACAAAAAGAAATCTCAAGCCATGCAGCTGGTTGCTCCAATCGCAGCTGCTAGGCGCTTGATTAACGGCCAAGTGCCAAAAGAAGTAACAACTTTGAGTTAACAACTTGCAGGCTGGGGTCTAAAAGGGGCACTGAAAGGTTTGTTTGTTTCATCAACTGTGGAACTTAATTAATGAGCACAATTTACTTTGTAATTAGTGCAACCAGCTTGGCGATATTTGTGATTGATATGCCAACATTCAAGTGTAAATTTCGGTATTTGAAGCCCGGACGGTAACCAAGCTCTTTTGCCTGGCAAATTAATTCAAGTGCGTAAATTACATGGCGCAACCTCAGGTGATTGCCACTCTTCAAGTGAGCCAGGCCTTAATTGAAATTTCGGTGGTCGGAAGGTCCTGGGAGTGTGTTGTTGATTCGCTGCACAAATAAATGAGTTGGGTTTCTTTCTAACTGGGCCGAATGGGAAAGAATACCAGACGGCTCACAGCTGAACTTTTTCTCACTAATTGTTGGAATAAAGGCGTCAATGGTGTACTTGTGAAGCACTGATAAATTTCAGATATTCAAAACATACAAGCTCTCACTTCTAATTAAAGTTAATTCACAATTGAAAGACTACTTATTTTACTAAACTATACGATTATTATTAATATAATGAAGGTTGTGTAACCAAAGAGATAAACGAGCTCAAGCTTTATTAATAATTATCAGACAACAAGTTTAATTTCAAAAATGCCATCCTTTGAAATTGAATCCTGAGTAATTCGCATAAATGCAATAAACAAAAGAAAACAATGCCTTTGATAATTCGTCGCATATAAATTGCATTCTAAATCAAAAGATGCCTTAGAAGTACTTCGCGTTTGTGAATGCACAACTTCATATTTAATCAACAGGACAAAGGAGAATGAATTCCATGAATTCCATTATGCTTTTCGCACGGCGCAATAATATTTTAATCAACTTGACGCTAAAAGACAAAAAGGATTTATAAAACAATTCAATTGCATAGAGATGTTATGCTGAACAAGGAAATATGTATAAATTTATTAAGTGAAAACACTAAGCACTAGTAGCTCTTTCTAATAGACATAAGGTTAAGCCAAACTCGAGTTCATTAAAATATAAATTTAGTAAGAGCTAACATATAGCAACATTAATTATATGTGCTATTCACTACTAGTGTAACCATAGAAGAGTCTTAATTTTCTATATTTAATCTGAGATAGACAGTTAGTGCTCTGGCTTGAATAGTTCATCAGCTCACAGACGAACAGACAGACAGAACCGGATGTCGTTTCCTTGGGCGAATGCAGCCAATTAGTGTAGTGTACAATATGTGCGCAGGATTAGGTGAAGGAAGGCTAACAAACATAAGAATAGTAAGCATGTGTGTCCCGTTGTTGGCTTCAGCTTGGCAAGCGGCAAAGGTTATTTTATTTATTGCATTAGCCGGAGCAACTGGTGCCTTCGATGAGGTCCCTGTCGCAGTAGCTGGTGGGCTGAGAGCTGAGAGTGCTGCACTCTGTGATCCTTCATCACAATAGGTTGGACATTGGATGTTGGCCCATTGGCTGCTGCTCATTTTAGAGTGCTTGCTTTGAAATTGACTGAGTTCTCTACGAGGTCGCCTCTTGTTGGTTAGGTTCCAACGAAGCACAAACGATACAAGCAAAAATGCTATAGGCCAGAGTGCTCGACTAGCAGATACCGCGTGACTAAGTTAATGCAAACAGGTGCGAAGGGATTATCTTCGGCGTGCTGAAGATTCTATATTCTTTTCGAACCTTTCGGCAATTTTCACTCTGCCAACTGCACCACTGAAATTTCAAAAGTAGTAAAAAATTGTTTTATCGTGTGGCATTTATTTTTTTGCTCTAACAATTGGTATCATATGAATTTAAATTTTTCTTTTAAATTATTGAATTCAAGCTATTTGATGTATATTTGAAACAAATAATTAGAAAAAAAATAAAAAGCAATAAGTCGCGGCTGGGATTTGAACCGTGTTCTCCCGTTTGTCAGCGCAGCACTCTAATACTTACGCCACCAATCAGTTTTGAAATGTGCTGACAAACTCGATTATACTCATCGTTTTTTTTCGATTTGATTACCGTTATTTTATATTTGAAAAGAAGAATAAGAAAATTGTGAACCAGCAACCTTTCGTTTGCCTGGGCGTAACTGTACCCCTTTACCCATTTTCTTCGATAAGAGTATAATAACAGAAATCAGAATCTAATCGTTAAAGCTCATTAATGTATTTTGTTTTAGTTTTTTGAGCGATTGTTAAAGTGGTTACAACTTTTACTAAACTGAATAAACGAATGACATACCACATGGATGGGCTTTTAATACCTATTCCAAACTTCAATTTGAATAGATGAATAGCTAGTGCAGCTTATGAAGTATTATACCCCATTTCATTACATGTTCCGATTGTAGGGTATTTTAAAGCCTGCCAAATTGACAACATGATTCGAGTATTATGACAACAATTGAGTCCGTGTTGGCAGTTTGGTTGCATTTTAATTAACGGGTAGGCCACAAAAGTTTACAACAAATTAGTTTGCTTTAAAGTTTGCACAATAAATTATGAATGCTTTTATAATTGTTTTAAATGTTGTTGTAAAATTGTACGCAATTTGATGCTCTCGGCTAATTGGCAAACAAAAATGGCTTGCATTTAATATGCATTTTTCAATATGTTGGCATTATTTTCTAGCTACTTTGTTGTTGTAAAGTAGTAAAAGTATTTAAATATTCCGTTTGTTGCGTTAAATGCTGCTATTAAAAATACAAGCATGAATTTAAATGGCTTACAAAATTTCGCAGACGGACAAAGAGAGAAGCGAGCGCCAAAATATATATATGTATATATATATATACATAGATGTATGTATGTATATACATATTGTATATGGGTGCTTATGCAGACAAAAGTGGCAACAGGCTGACTGCCGCACCCACTGACATGTTGGCAGTGGGTCCAAGGTGGAGGTGGTGGAGATGGTGGCGCCACCAAACGCAAATACAAACTGATTAAATATGCACTTTGCAGCTTGGAAAACGCGGAATAAATTAAAGTGTTAATTTAACATGACACATTAGTGTTGCCCCAACCTCACACACACACACAGACACATAGACACACAGCCACAGACACACAAACACTCAAACGCACACACACACACACACACACACAGAAACAGCAATAAGCACACTTAGACAAGAGTTAGCTTTAGCTCTTTGCTTGGGGTTTTCGCATTGGTCTGTCTGTCTGTCTGCCACTGCTGCCTGATTTTTGTGTGTATGTGTCTATTCATGTGTGTGTGTGTGTGTGTGTGTGAGCACGTGTGTGTGTGTGTTTTCGGGGACGAATGTGCGCTACTAATGAGCTACGCTGTAGCTGCTGGTTTGAGGTAGCTGCGTGGCATGGTTACAGCTTTGGGATTAAGCCCCTGCCGAATGGCCATTCCCAGCACTGCTCTGTGTGTGGCAAGGTGTTTGAAGTAATTACGCGTGCACTGATGTATTAGCATTTTCAAGCGTAATTATTGTTGTTGTTGTTGTTGTCGTCGTTGTTGCTTGCTACTTTTGGTGGTGCATTTAAAATGCCAGCGCTGTGAGCTGGACGCCATGTAAAACAACAACTTTAAAATTGTTGCAATCGAATTTGTGGTTTGCAACACACTTACATATGTATATACATATACTATGTGTGGTTACAGCTGACATAATGCATTTAGACGACTGCCGCGAGTTGCACAATTTTTGATCCTTACTGAAAAGTATGCCAATAAGTTGGCGAATTAAGCAGTTGAAACGATTTTTGAATTTGAAATAACTTTTGATGCATTTTTATGTCCTGAACCCATTAAAAATGTATACGCATCGTATAATGAAGTTGAGCACAAGTATGTAACAGGCATAAGGAAGCATCTCCGACCATATAAAGTATGTATATTATTGATCAGTATCAACAGCTGACTCGATCTAGCTATATCCGTTTGTCTGTATGAGCAAGGGGATATTAGAGACTGGAGACTTCATATTTGGAATATAAGATATCGAAGTCATTTGTCAGGTAAGTTTATTTAATTTGATCGATAACTCGTCCAGTTGATAAATTTCGATTTCAGACCAGTGATTTTGGGCCATAACTTAAAGGTTATAGAAACTAGTGGCACCAAATTTGGTATATATAATCTCGAATAGCATACACATGTAGCAAATATATCACTTTTTGGATGTCACTTCACATCCCAATGCAAAGCAACTTGGATCAATTAGATCGGACAACAAAAGTTGTTTAAGATTAAACTTTCCATTGTGTGGGGCTCAGTAAAAAAGCAAGCTTACTCCTTAAACTGCTTGCACTGCTTGCTGCATGTGTGTGTTTATATGTTTGTAGGTGTACACCTATAAGTGAGTATGATTGTATGTAAGGACAGCGCTCAGGGGCACACTAGACTTGAGCACTCTTAGTCGTTTTTTTTACCATTATTATATTTTAATATAATTTATGCTCAGAGAATTTAAAGTTATATTAATTTCAATTAGTATTTTTTATTCTTATTACTAGCGCTACAATCTGAAGCTTATGGCACTATTCAGAAAGGAATTTCCGGAAGGAATTAGCCCGCTTTGCCCATTGCAAATATTGTTCGATCAATATTAACTGTTGAGTTATGAGTTGGATTTTTTTTAAATTCTGTAAACCACATTACCTGATAAAAAAGATTAAAGCTGCTCAGAACAGAATCACTATACAGGTAAACAAATTATTTAATATTTTTGCATGCAGTGATATAAAAGCGTTTCAAGCTTTGATTGGTATCTGATATAATAAACTCTAATCGAATAATTCACCAATAACTATAAATACACAATGCGTGGGCTAGTGTAAAAGAACATAGGCGGTTTTAAATCATACCGTATATTTTACATGATAAGCCTTTACGCAGATAACTGGTATGATAAATAATGATATTCAAGAGATTGTCGACACAGAAATACGTTGTCAAACACGTTGATTTCAACAATAAACTCAGCTGTAAGGACTCCATTAGGGACAACATCCACATAGATCGTAGTATTTGAGATATTGTTTCATCTTCGTGTTGTAGCTCTTGTTGCCTCATTCGCAATCGTAAATTACATGGCTGAAAAAATTCTGAGCTTTGCTTGCAAAATCATGTAATTTATGAAGCTGCCAATGCTGGCAACAACGAGCTGAGCTAAGCAAAGCAAACAACTCGGATCTGTGTGTGTATTTAAACGGGGGCGTGATTAAATGTTGGCGCTTTCGTTTTATGTTAGCTGTGAGTTCCCATAAACATGGCAGGTAGAAAGTGCCAGGGCAATTGGTCACACTTAATCGCCAGCTCGATGGATAGCAACAGCAGTAGCAGTAGCAAAATCAAGTATACGCACCATGTACATAATTCTACGCATTGGCAACGACACTAGCTAAAAGTCCAGTGACCACACACACACACACACACACATACACGTGCATACACGTGCATTTACACAGAATCCGGGGTCTGTGCGACAGTTCAATGAAAATAATGAAAAGCGAAAGCACCCTGGGAGTTTTATTACAATTGATCACCTGTTACGTTCATTGGTAATTGCACCCAGAGCTATACTAAATACACACACACACACATGCACACATGACGCAGAGTCTGCCCGATCTGAGTGAGTGAGCAAACGAAGCGCATGATGCGCAACACCCAAAGCAATATTCCCTACAATGCAGTCGCCACTGCTCCGTTTGGCTTTGGATTTCGTAGATGAGGTCAGCTTTTGTGTTTGGTTACCTGCTGCCTGGCAGTTGGAATGGTCAATGTGTTTGCAAATGCCATGTGGCTGCTGGTGCGGGAGTGTGGTGCACAGTCACTACAATTGAGTACGCCAGCGCAAGGACCTCCATACCACTCAATGTGCGCTATTTTACAGTTGCCGTGTGTGCTCCCAATATGGCCCCGGGACATTTGTTACAGTTGAAATGCGCTCGTAAAATGTTTTTCGACTGCTCTGCTGATTCTTCTCCAGCAGTCGCTTTCACATGCAGCACCAGCACCAGCTCCAGGACGAGAACGAGGACCTGGGTTGTGCATTGCGGCTGGATACCATTGCGATTGCCAACAAGTAAAATAAATTGTTGCATTTTAATGTTTTGGCCCCGCCCGGCATATTCCAGGTGCGTGTTTGTGCACTGTTCCGGGATTTATTGAATTTTAAATTTTAATTTGCTATTCACAGAGAAAGCATACAGCGCAGCATTGAGAATTTTCTTGCATTTTATAGGCACTGCATTGGAAGCACTTTCTTTGTTTGTATTTAACTGAGTATTGTGAATTTTATTGTTTTTATTCTTTTCCTCTTTCAGTACATGGAATTCATTAATTTGTTTACTGTAACACATAATATGAAATGAAAGAGAAACTTCTGATCGATTGAATAACATATGAGATACATCTTTAAAATTTAGTTGTTAGAAAACATTTCATGAGCAAAAGCACAAAGTCTGCGTTCGCTTTAAGAGTCGATTATAAATGTGATATTTATTTGGATGCAGCTTTCATTGTTACAATCAAAATGTTTGTGATAGTCTCTGATGATGATTATTATATCGTACATGTGCTATACTTATGTATATATCTCTGATTGCGCTAATACAACTCTGGCATCTCGATTTTAGCTGATTTCACTGATTTAAAGCATATGTCTTTAAGTCTGATCATTCCTAAACAATCCAATGATAAGTATTGCACATCGTATGTTGGCTCATTGCAATTGACGTGTAACCGCTTGCCGTTTTCCGCATGTCCTGCAAGTCCGCCTCTTGCCACGCCCAGCAGCCAGACAAACTGTTGCTGCGGCTGCTGCACTAACTGCTGCACTGTCACTTGTCAAACGTGTTGCAACTGCTTTGTAGTCCGACTTGGGGTTACAGGCATTTAGTGACAGTGGCAATGGCAATGGCGACGGCACAAGCAGAGCCAGATTCTCATTTACTTAACTTTACTTGGTTTAACATTGTCGACCTGGGTGGCTACCTGGGGCGACTACATACCACATTTAACAGAGGACGGATCGCCTGCGCCTCACATTCGTTTGTACAAGTTGTGTGATGTCGCCTGAAAGCATGCTACGAACTTTGCGAGAAAACAATGGGAGGACCCAACATAACTTTTAATGAAATACAACGCTGTTAATAATAAAATGCGCCGAGCAAAAGGCACAGAAATTATGTTGATTATTTTCTATTACTCGGCTGGAATTTTTCTTATTACTGCAAGGAGCGGCACCTTTGCCAGCAACTCAAATCAGTTGCCCTGCGGGCAACCGAATGCCAAATGCTTGTCAACATTGCTGCGCCCCCACCGCTCTCTCTCTCTCTCCCTCTCTCTGTACTGCAGCAGTATCCGTAAGGTTACGCAAATCCGTTTGCCGCATAAGGCAGATTTTCGAAATGAAGAAAAGTTGGGCCAACCCCTCGGCGCATTGTATTATTCTTTTATGCGTTTCTAATTTCATTTAGCGACATTCGACATACCCCTCAGTGGCTTCTCGTGCAGGTAGCTCGAACTTTGATAAACATTTCTTTGCCTCATCTTTGCATTGTTGTTGTTCGTTTTTTGTTCGTTTCTTGCTGTGCACTCGGAGTGCTGAGTATTTTCTTTTAATTCCCATCCCCCCAGCTCCCACCTCTGCAATTGCGACTTTGGCAAAATTAGATTAGAAATATTGCTACCAGCATTCTGCTTTGCTTTTCCCATTTGTATTCTCTTCTGTTTTTTTTGTGTGTTTCCTCTGTCGTTGTGTGTGCTTTATTAATACGCAAGTTGTACTTTTGCTGTTTTGCATGTGCCGACAACAGCAACATTTACCGACAACAACAGCAACAGCAGTACAAAAATTTGTTTTTATGTTTGTTTAATATTTGAGATTTCTTTCGGCACATCGGGGGTGGCAGTTGCTGTTCTGCGGGTCGACCTGTTTTACTTCAAATTATGTTTTAATTTAGTTGGCCCTGTTAACGTTTTTATTTGCTGCAGGCTAAGCGCAGGGCAGCAATCCACGAATTTCCCTTGGTCACTGCAAATATACTTGTTGTCGCACCCCTTACCTTAAAACTACTTCAAATAAAATGCCTCAAATGTTGAATCTCTTCTTCTTGTCATTATACCCTGAACCCATTAAAAATGGGTAAAAAGGGTATTATGGTTTTGTGCAAAAGTATGTAACAGGCATAAGGAAGCATCTCCGACCATATAAAGTATATATATTCTTGATCAGTATCAACAGCCGAGTCGATTTAGCCATGTCCGTCTGTCTGTCCGTCTGTCCGTCTGTCCGTCTGTCCGTCTGACCGTCTGTCCGTCTGTCCGTCTGTCCGTCTGTCTGTCTGTATGAACACACAGATATCAGAGACTACAAGAGCTAGAGACTTCATATTTGGAACATAAGTTCTCCTAATCCCGGGACAGATCAAGTTTATTTCATTTTATCGATAACTCATACCGTTTAAAAGTTATCGATAAATTTCGATTTCAGACTTGCGTTTTTGGGATATAACTTCAAAGTTATAAAAGATAGAGGCTCCAAACTTGGCATGTATAATCTCGAATAGCATACACATGTAACAAATATTTCACTTTTTGGATACCACCCCCCAAACCCCCCAAAAGTTCAAAAAATGCATTTTTGAAGGTACGACCTTGCAATTTGGTTTGGTAACACATATTATGGACAATTGCTTGCCCCAAAAATTTCAATGAGATCGGACAATAAACATAGAAGTTATTTAAGATTTAACTTTCCATTGTGTGGGGCTCAGCGAAAAAGCAAGCTAACTGCTTAAACCGCTTGCACTGCTTATACTGCTTATACTGCAGCATGTGTGTGCTTAGATTAGTATGAATTATTGTAAGGACTGGGTTCAGGGTATCTCGTAGTCGGGCACTCCCGACTACAGCACTCTTACTTGTTTTATATAGAATTTGAAGCCTCTGTTAAGTTTGTGCAACCTGATACCTATCAGTTGTTTCCTATTCGTAGATAATTAGGCATTTATTGAAGACTAATTGGGGCATGCAACAGCAACTGTAGCCAGGACAAACTCCCTTCATTTTTTTACTTAGCTGAATACATGAGTGTATTAATGTGATATTGATATTGCAATTGCACTTTGAGGCGTACTGGCACACAAATTGCCCATACGCACATGCAGGGATCGTTTTACACTTACTCATTAGTATATTTGACTGGAAATTCCAATTGAAATTTATTGAATGGGCAACATTAATTTTCATCCTACATTTTGAATTTAGGCTTTGATAATGTAATTTGAGTTTGCAGGTATGTATTCGATTTGGGTTTAATTGAAGGTTAATGTTCAATCACACAGACTGAGACTGCAACACAAGGCAGCCGCACTTAAATTAATAACAACAACTACAACTACAACATGCAGCTTTATTTAGGTGCCGACATGACTAATATCGGATATTGTGTGCGCTGTGCTACATCAAAGTCGATGGTTTCGTTAGATTCGAAGGCTTCGAGGCTTATGTCAGGAGCTGCGGCAGCGCCTGTGGCTGCTTAATGAATGTGCTTTACGGACCATAACATCTGTAGGCTCTGAAGCAGCTCATGTCGATGTCATTATGCGCCTCTTGTGGTCCTGCTGGTCAGCCCAGCGCCTTGGTGAGTTGTTCCCCCCACCCTTAACTCCTAACTCCTGCACTGCAACTATGTTTGTTGAATTTTAATTAATTCGGTTGATGCGTTGTTGTTGTTCTTGGGTTTGATTACATTTAAAGCTTCAACTGATTAATGCCCATCATTTTTCAGATGCATGCAAATGACGCATTCAGTTGTGGTCGTCTGGGTTAATTGCTTTGAGGCATTAGTATTTGTGGCTTATTCACGCCTTGAGCAATTGTGATATTACACCATGATCGAATCAAAATCTCAACTTAGCATATGCTATTTTCAAATTGATAAATGTGTATTAACTTTGTGCTTAAAAATGTTAGTGCATAGATAAAACAAACTCAAAGTTGTAATAGAGCTAAATAGCAATTAATTCATGTTTAAAATGTTCTTAGCTGACCCTTCTTCACGCCTCCTCTCTACCAGATACATTAAACTTCATACAAAATGCTCGTATTTATATAAATTAATTAAGAACTCAACTCTAATCCATCAAGTGTAAAAAGAATTTCATGCTTCAATTAATTCTCATCATAGAAGCAGCCGTAATCAATTTGAACTAAAAGAGTCCCAAGCCACTTTTCCGGGCCCTTAGCAAAAGGCCGGTATATTACCAAAAAACTTTCGAAAAAAAGGTTTAAACGTATGCTTGTAATTTGCAGCTTTGAAAAGAAATAAATTCACACACACACACACATACACACACACATATATACTCGTACGCGAAGTTACAAAAAATGTTCGATGTAAAAAGCAACAATGTAAATTGAATACTGGGTCCGGATACCCGATCCGGTTCCTTTTTGTTTTCTTTTTGACCTGGCTGTTGGCCAGTGGCACCCCCTTGAGCCCCCACTGCCCACATGGTGCATTCTCACAAGCATTAATTAAAAGTAAAATTATAAGGTTCGTATATCGTACGCATCTGTATATGTATGTATATGTTGGTATGCATGTATGTAAATATAAATGAAAGTTCATAAATAAAAACAAATTCTGAGAATGGAACAGTTACACGATGATATCGAGGCATATGGCAGGGGCAGGGACAGCTTAAAATTGTGGGCCCAACCCCGAGCCACTGTCCATTTGGCAAATTGAACTCGTGTCCAAGTTTTAAGCAGATTACAGACCATTAAGCATATTTTTTCATCTAATTCGTGGGTGTGTAAGGGGGTGAACGCATTTCTGCGTTTAACATATGCGAAGTCATATAAATATTTTGATAAGGGTTGCCTGGCCAACGGCCTGCGAACATATTTTGCTGACGGCCATATGATTGTGCTAAGGGTTGGCTGTTGAATACACATCATGACTTTTAAGTTATCTCTTTTTAAATTAAAAAAAAAATCATATATATATGTACATGCTTCTAAGAGATAATATGACCCCTAGCAGCAACAACAATAACTGTACGAAACTTCAAAGTATACTTTTATATTTACATTTATATATTTAGTTCTGACCTTTTTGCAAATCCCTAAAGTGCCTGCCGAAAACGTTGTCATATTTTGTTGACAAATTGAATGCATGGGGCAGGGGGCAGGGGGCATGTGGCAGTGGGTGCTGGTTACACCGGTAGCTCGGCAAGTACCTGTCATTCACATTTTATGCTAATTCATCTCATTAAAATACAAAACAAATGGCACAAAATGTGACATACATTTCGACCAATTCGTCTGTCTGTCTGTCTGCCTGCTACTTAAGTCGTACCCATTTTGCATTTTAAAGTGAATTTTTAATGCGCTGCAAATTAGCAGTAAGCTTTTAATAGGTAGTTTGACAGACGGGTCCATCGTGCAACTTTAAGTGATGAAAGATGCTGCTGCCACGCCCTCTGCCACCTGCCCACCTGCCACAGCCGCATGCCATCGCAAATTGCATATGTCAGTTACAAACACGGCCATCGCCGTCTCCCAAAGTTGCAAATTCATTTCGGGGTATTTCAAAATGCTACAAACAAACAAGTAAGAGTGCTCTAGTCGGGAGTGCCCGACTACGAGATACCCTGAACCCAGTCCTTACAATCATTCATACTAATCTAAACACACATATGCTGCAGTACAAGCAGTACAAGCAGTGCAAGCGGTTAGCTTGCCTTTCGCTTTTTGCTTTTTTGGGGCAAGCAATTGTCGATAATATGTGTGACCAAACCAAATTGCAAGGTCGTACCTTCAAAAATGCGGGGGGTGGTATCCAAAAAGTGAAATATTTATTACATGTGTATGCTATTCGAGATTATACATGCCAAATTTGGGGCCTTATAACTTTGAAGTTATGTCCCAAAAACTCTAGTCTGAAATCGAAATTTATCGATAACTTTTAAACGGTACGAGTTATCGATCAAATGAAATAAACTTGATCTGTCCCGGGATTAGGAGAACTTATGTTCCAAATATGAAGTCTATAGCTCTTGTAGTCTCTGATATCCGTGTGTTCATACAGACAGACGGACATGGCTAGATCGACTCGGCTGTTGATACTGATCAAGAATATATATACTTTATATGGTCGGAGATGCTTCCTTATGCCTGTTACATACTTTTGCACAAAACCATAATACCCTTTTTACCCATTTTTAATGGGTTCAGAGTATAAAAAATCGCAAATAAACTGAATTCTTGCTACGGTATTTGTGTTTGTCAGAGATGTCAAAGTGTGGGTCGTGGGGGGTGGCCTTGGGGGTGGGGTGTTGGGAGGTTGGGTTGGTGTCTTTGTGCTGTACGCGGACTGTTGTTCCCTGCGGTTGGCAAATCACAGTTGCAAGAACTGTTGAAAATTCCATTAAACTTCGCGCAAATAACCGAAGGCGTTCAATTCTAACCGACGTCGTTTATATAATTTCGTTCTTTGCCATAACAAAAACAAAAACAAAGGCAAACCAACAACAAGAACAAGCAGCCAAAGTAGGGCGGGCAGCTGGCTTTGAGTTTGGGTAGGCAAAAAAGTTATACGCGAAACTTAAAACAAGCACACGAGCTGCTAACGGGATTGGGATGCAGAGTCGTCTCCTTCTTGCCAAAAAGTTGAACATGTCTGACGTGTGCCGAGCGCTTTTCACTGCACTGTCAAAAACCAGATAAATGAACTAAAGCATACTTAATAATAATGCCTGAGCCATGGCTCTTGATGCACGCATATCTACTCCGAACACACGATGCTCTCCCCTCTATGCTGCAGTTGTTTTGCCTTGCCACATGTTGCTGCTGCCGTGCCACATGTTGCACTTGTTTGCCGCAGGCAGGCAGCTTTTTTCTGTGCAGGATGCGTAGTTGTAAGTGGCATGTATTGTCTTATATGTACTAGTTATTGTTTCATGAACCCGAAAAACTTGCAAAACAATTTTATAATATTTTCGAATTAAAGTTTCTGATGCACGTCAGAGCCGCATCCTTGGCTTGACATTCAAATTAACCGAAAAGTTATGAGCTTAACTATCTGAAACAAGTATCTGAGCTGGGCTGTTGTTGATGTCCTTATTCTCAGTTGTGACATGTCATATAATTCGCTTTATTAACGAGTTTATAAAACAGTTTTACCATATTTTATGGTTGGCTCTTGAGAGCAGCTCGAATAAAGCAGACAGGAAACTTGATCAGAGATTCATATTGCTTAACTAGCTGATTATCTATTCACATACCCTGAACGCATTTTGCTTTTCTTTGTATAGTTTGTATAATTTAGATCTGCTTGTCTTAGTTTTATGTACAATGTATAGATAGTTCGAAAAATTAGTTCTTGCAGTTAAATTGTACAAATTGTACATACACAATCTATGAAATATCAGCATCGACATATACGAAATACAGTCTTTATTATGCCCCTGGAAACAAAAACAATTTTCACATCAGTTTGTAGTCATAGGCATATTCAAATTAAGTATAAATTAATTGAAAACTGGCCAATGCAATTCAATGATAGAAGGTTAGTTCGTTCTTGTGCTTGTGAATGTGTAATTCTGTAGAGTCGTATCGACAGCTTATTCAATTTACGGCTTTCGCAAATATGATTAGAATATTATTGTTTAATTTTCATTGAGCTCTTAAGAGTTCTGAGTTCAATTTGCTTTATAATGTATATATACTATTGTCCATAGACAAAAATCCGATTATAAAGTTGTTTTGTGGGCGGCTTTCTGGCTGTCTGCTTATTTATCGGGCTCTGTCATAAATTTGAACCTATGCAAATTGTAATTTCAATTGAATGGTAATTAATTGCATACTATGCATTGACTAAGTACACACACATGCAGGGCAAAACCGATAATCAAGCAAGTACAAAGCACAGCTCCTGATCTGAAGGACAATTCCAGGATTAGTTGCATTACGAATGCGTTAAAGCAAGTGTGTTTATTCTATATGTAAACTTGTGCATCTGCATTTGCGTGTGTGTGTGTGTGTGTATTAAGCATATTTTGAAGGCATTTATGTCTTAGTCAATGCAAGCAGAAACTCAAAAGCATGTCCTCTTGCGTATCTTGTGGCATCATCTGCAACAGCTGCAACAACTTTTTCAATTATTTAGCTCTGTGAATTATATGGCAGTCAAGTGCACTCAAAACTTTTGTTTGTTCCTTGGACAGGCAGCTTCTGCTGCTGCTGCTGCTGCTGTAGATGAAAATGTGCTTTTGTTATGCTATGGCACACAATTAAGGCTATTTACTGGCTAAGTTATGCAGCAGCAGCGGCAGCAGCAGCAGCAGCAGCAACAATGAGCACCACCTGATGAGCTTTGCATTTAATTTAGTTGTTACTTATTTATCTTTAGCTTGGCAAGTTGGCGAATGCGCAATGTGTTATCATTTCATCATTTATACGCTTCACTGTGCTTCATCAAATGCTTAATTTCATTTGGCGCTCCTAATTGTCATTTCATTCTTATTGTTTTAACATTTTTTTTCTAACGGCTAACGGCATTTGCGTAACAGTTGCTGCTTCAGCTTCAACAAACTTGAGCAGCTGCTGGGTTCGCTGTTCCTGCTCCTTTTGGACAATCCAGCCGCCGGCTTTGCTCCCCTGCGTATTTAGTTTGCAACATTCAACGTGGCTGTAATTGAAATAAAATGTTTCAAATCAAATATTATTCTAATTATACACAAAGAAAATAATGGCAAAAACTTGTGCTGCCCCACAGCCCCGAAACGACAGCGCCATCCTGGACGAACCCCACTGCGAGTGCCCAAGGATCAAGTGCGTTCCTTATGCCCATAGTTTCAGGCAGAGACTTCTCATTTGGCATGCGAGCAAATGCTGCTCTTTGTTGAATTTGTGTAGTATACAGGAAGTTTTCGTCTTATTTTCTACCCTGTAACAATGAAATGGGTAATAAAGGGCTTGGTAAGATTGCGGTATCAGACAAATATATTTAAGCCAATAAGCTGTCTCGCATTTACAATTTACACAATCTAGATTATTCAGAAATATTGAACTGCAAATCTACAAATAGTACTTATTAACATAGAAATGTGTGTACACTGTGCAGGGTATATTTCTGTCATACTATCGTTTCATACGCAGTTCTAGCCATATAAAGTGTTGGGTATTTTGTGGTTTAAGCTTTTGCCTTGCAAATTGGGGTTAAATTGTTGATAATTGGGCAAGTGATAATTGTGAAAGTGGATAGCGATTACCATTCAAAAATTTGTTTTAACATTGCTTCAAATACCAGATTAATTATTGAATTGTGGCCAACACATACCTATGTATTTATTACGCTGTGGTATGCTCTATGTACTTGTATCTCAGCTAGGAATTGATGCTTTGTTTCTGCAGTGCTTCAGTATGTTCAAAGTATCTTTTCAATTTGAAAGTAAAGCGACACAAAATATTTACGAATTCATATGAATTGCTTTTGAAGTTGCGCTAACGAACATTCCAAATCCATTATACTGCTCGCACGTTTGCTCGTATTAGCCGACAATTACTTAGCCATATACAAAAGGCCATTCGAGAGCAAAATGAAATTGAATTTGCGCACACTTTACGACTCTTTCGTCGCTGCTATGCACTTAAAGCAAATTAAACAAGTAAGAGTGCTGTAGTCGGGAGTGCCCGACTACGAGATACCCTGAACCCAGTCCTTAAAATCATTCATACTAATCTAAGCACACACATGCTGCAGTATAAGCAGTATAAGCAGTGCAAGCGGTTTAAGCAGTTAGCTTGCTCTTTCGCTGAGCCCCACACAATGGAAAGTTAAATCTTAAATAACTTCTATGTTTATTGTCCGATCATATTGAAATCTTTGGAGCAAGCAATTGTCCATAATATGTGTTACCAAACCAAATTGCAAGGTCGTACCTTCAAAAATGCATTTTTTGAACTTTTGGGGGGTTTGGGGGGTGGTATCCAAAAAGTGAAATATTTGTTACATGTGTATGCTATTCGAGATTATACATGCCAAGTTTGGAGCCTCTATCTTTTATAACTTTGAAGTTATATCCCAAAAACGCAAGTCTGAAATCGAAATTTATCGATAACTTTTAAACGGTATTAGTTATCGATAAAATGAAATAAACTTGATCTGTCCCGGGATTAGGAGAACTTATGTTCCAAATATGAAGTCTCTAGCTCTTGTAGTCTCTGATATCTGTGTGTTCATACAGACAGACAGACGGACAGACGGACAGACGGTCAGACGGACAGACGGACAGACGGACAGACGGACAGACGGACAGACAGACGGACATGGCTAAATCAACTCGGCTGTTGATACTGATCAAGAATATATATACTTTATATGGTCGGAGATGCTTCCTTATGCCTGTTACATACTTTTGCACAAAACCATAATACCCTTTTTACCCATTTTTAATGGGTTCAGGGTATAAAAATTCGCACATCTCCGGCCACGCCCCTTTTCGCCAATGGCATGCGAAATATGCCATTAAGTTTAATTCAATTACAATTTCATATAACAATATTTGGAAAACGCATCTTTGGCTTGCCTCTATGGGCCATTCAATTGAATTCAATTTGCCATTAACCCATTATGGTTGAACGCGCAATAATAAGCGAGGGCGTCGACGACACATTGGGGGCGTGGCATATGTGGACGCATATGCAATAACACATAAAATGTGTGTGTGTGTGTGTGGTTTTTTTAACTTTTTCTTTGCTGCTGCCAGCAACTTGGCCAACTATTGAATACTAATACACGCCTGCACGACCACACACAAAGCGGTCCTTTGAGAGCTCCACGCTGTCGTTGTCATCAGGCAGGCAGGTGCCGCCGGGGGAAATTGCCAGAGAAGCACCAACAGCAGCAGTAACAACAACAACAACAAAGACCATGAAAGGTGTGACGAGCATTAAAAAGGGGAGAGATGCGGTGCAGAATTTTTCAATTTTCCAGCTTTTGTGTGTCAATAAACGTTCAATTCACGAGCATCCGCAATGTGCCTACAACTGCCAAAGCGTCCACACCCACTCGCACACTCGCACACACACACACACACACACACACACACACACACACACACTGCTGTCTGCAGCACACATGTACGCAGTTTTTGCTCACTAACGTTGCTTTATAATCATTGCATCATCGCAGCACTCCACCCAGAGTTGGCTCCAACCACCAGCAGCAGCAACCACCAACAATGCCGACAAAAAGCAGCATCGTTAGTGGCTTTGCGCTATTTTTTGTTGTGCCAGACATTCGAAGGGAGTGCTTTTTTACCATAATCCTTTTTTGAGAGAGGTGCGCGTTGTAGGCATCGCTGTTTCTCGGTAATAAGCTGCTTTCAAGGCGTCAAGCTAAAAACAACAACAACAACAACAACAGATGCAGCAGATTAGTAATGGCTCCGTTGCAGGCGTTGCTTGCCACATTTGACGTTGCAAGGATGGTCAGCATCAGCTCAGCATCAGCAAACTTTGCAACACACTCAGTGCACATTGAAAGTTAATCAACTTTTGCCTTTGCGCCTTTGTTATCGTTCAATGCCTTTGATACACTTGTTTGACTCGGTTAGTTTGTTTGAGCTCGCTTCTTGTCATCCATCCGTTCACATGTCCACAAATAGACGCCTTGTCATACAAAGTTTGATCGTGGATTGATGGATTACACAAGGGCAATAGGGTCACAGGGATATACTACAGTGTTACAATCGCTTCCTTTCCTCTGATTAAATATGGATATGAATGCAGCTATGATGCTTGATACATATACTAATCCAGG
The DNA here is from genome assembly GCA_035042425.1 of Drosophila flavopinicola. Classification (NCBI taxonomy): domain Eukaryota; kingdom Metazoa; phylum Arthropoda; class Insecta; order Diptera; family Drosophilidae; genus Drosophila; species Drosophila flavopinicola. The sequence continues at coordinate 3,061,437 of JAWNLL010000166.1, forward strand.
GTAAGAAATACTACATTACGACTATTATATTATGTATATATATATATAATGAAGGAACAGAATAATCTTAGCAACGTTCAGTCAATTGCATTCAAAAATGATGATTTTGTAAACTCGACGACTGAATCAATTCCCAATTCACATCTGTGAAAAGGTCACCACATTATATATCCAGTTAAATAAGATATCTTATATGTAGTCATTACCTTAGAGTGCTATATTCAAAACTTTTTCAACATATTATAAAATATAGAAAACATGAAGTTTAAGTATTCTTCAAGATATTCGCTTTCAGAACCACCTAGCACACAGCAGCTTCTTTTGTCTCTGACTATTTAAACAAAAAAGATAATGTTTAAATGTTTATTATATACTAAAACACTCAGAGCTATCTGACGTCAAAGAACAAGGAACATAGCTCAACAGACTTGAGGCAAATGTCATAAAATATGATTTAGCAAGAGAAAAGTGCTGTGTAGATTGATGGACTACAAACTACGCTACAAAATTATGCAACTGTTAGAAACTTACAATTGTGTCTAGAGGATATTTTATATATTTATATGGAATTTAGTATCATTTTTGATTGGGTAAATATTAAGTTACATACAATATTATTTATTTATTTTATTTTTTATACCCTGAACCCATTAAAAATGGGTAAGAAGGGTATTATGGTTTTGTGCAAAAGTATGTAACAGGCATAAGGAAGCATCTCCGACCATATAAAGTATATATATTCTTGATCAGTATCAACAGTCGAGTCGATTTAGCCATGTCCGTCTGTCTGTCTGTCCGTCCTTCCGTCCGTCTGTCTGTATGAACACGCGGATATCAGAGACTATAAGAGCTAGAGACTTCATATTTGGAATATAAGTTCTCGTAGTAACGGGACAGATCAAGTTTATTTCATTTTATCGATAACTCATCCCGTTTAAATGTTATCGATAAATTTCGATTTCAGACTAGCGTTTTTGGGCCTTAACTTAAAAGTTATAATTTATTTATTATGATCAGCTATTCAATCTGAATATGAATGTTCAGTTCGATGATGCTAACTTCGATACTTAATCTTGTACATGACAGAATAAAACAAGTTAGAATGCTCCAGTCGGGATTGCCCGACTAGAAGATATGCTGAACCCAGTCCTAGCATCCATTCAAACATACTTATCAGTGTGCATGCATACAAACACACACATGCTGCAAGCAGTGCAAGCGGTTTAAGCAGTTAACTTGCTTTTTCACTGAGCCGCAAACTATGGAAAGTTATGTCTTAAACAACTTCTGTGTTTATTGTGCGGTCTAATTGAAAATTTTTAGACATAAAATTGTAAATAAAATATATGACCAAACCAAATTGCAAGGCCGTACCTTCAAAAATGCGTTTATTTTAACTTGCGGGGGGATTTAGGGGTGGTATCCAAAAAGAAATATTTCTTACATGTGCATGCTTTTCGAGATTATACATGCCAAATTTGGGGCCTCTAGCTCTTATAACTTTTAAGTTATGTACAAAAAACCATGGTCTGAAATCGAATTTTATCGATAGCTTTTGAACGGGACGAGTTATCGATCAAATTAAATAAACTTGATCTGTCCCGGGACTACGAGAACTTATATTCCAAATATGAAGTCTCTAGCTCTTGTAGTCTCTGATATCTGCGTGTTCATACAGACATACAGATAGACGGACATGGCTAAATCGACTCGACTGTTGATACTGATCAAGAATATATATACTTTATATGGTCGGAGATGCTTCCTTATGCCTGTTACATACTTTTGCACTACTTCATTATACCCTATTTACCCATTTTTAATGGGTTCAGGGTATAAATACGATTTGCAAGGGTATACATGGGATATAGTGCACTTCTGTTCAAAGAACGCGGCACTCAACTTCCGTCTAGAATGAAAAATAACAATAATTTGGAATCAATGCTGGTGAAAGCACAGTGCGGGTTCATCATAAGACCCACGCTGACATATCAATCAGGATTTAACAAGTCAATTTATGCACTTGAGCTGCAAACACACCCAACGACAACTGCAACGCCCTTGGCGTTGAATTGTGTTTTGCATATTTGAATAGTTTTTATTTACTTGAACTAACAATTGCACTTTTGCCATTACTTTGGCTATTACACTGACGCTTTTAAAGACGACATACAGTGTGTTCATGTGTGTGTGTGTGTATGCTCATTATTTATGCATAGGTGTTAGCGTTTGCTGGGTGGCTTACTCAGCGCGCACTACTCTGTGTCTTATGTGTGCAGCTTTACTTTGCATATTTAAGGAACAAGAACCTCGTCCTGTTGTCTCTCCCTCTCTCTCTCTCTATCGCCCTCTCTCTCTGTGAGTGCTGTGTGTGCGCATATGTGTGCGTGTGTGTGTGTCTGGTCTGTATTACCGTTGATGCTATTTATCCTATTTTTGTATGCAACAAAGAGTTAACAACAGCACATGGAATTTATGTGCGTATACGTAATGCAATTTTAATATGTTTTGTGTGTTTGTTTTCCTCATTTATTATTTATACACACACACACACACACACACACCCTAGACACTGAAAAATGTCATTTTGACATTTGTTTGTCGCCAGCCGGCTAAAGTGGAAGAAAATCTGTTAAATGCATATAAACATTTATTAGTCTGCATAGCGATCATAACTCAGTCGGTCGCTAATTGCACAACGGCAAACTGAACTTTTTTAATTAAATGTTGCAGCCACAAGCCGTGGCAAGAGCAAGAGCGCCTCGGCTAAAGCTCGCCACAAATCTTGGTTAATGTCAGCTGACACTTGCGCACGTCTTGACAAATACCCGCAACATTTTTAGCCCAGCACTTGCACTTTACAATTTCTAAGCAATTTATTCGAGTAGCCGCCTGCCGTTATCTTGCGTAATTACGCTTTTGCTCTCTGACCGAGGAGGTGAAAAAAAATTGTTTATTGTTGCTGCACCGGCAGCTCAGCGTTGAGGCAGCAAAAAGTTAATTGAGTTTACTTTGGCAACGGGTAAAAACATTGACAAAGTTGTAAAATTACAGCATTGCATCATTGCAGCGCTGCAGGAACGCTGCAAAACTCGCTGCATTTATATGAAAAAAAAAACTACAACAGCATAAAAAGCGGCTCTTGAGCGCGCCCCTTCATCTGTTTGTTTCGGCTCTCAGCGTTCACCGCAAATTCATTTACCTCGGCCCTGTTAATGATATTGCAAACTACATTTGCCATCGATTGTTTGATGAGCGACGTTGCCAGCGCTGCCGCCACAGGGATGCAGAGTAATCGAACGGCAGTTGTAAAATAATTAAAATGTTAAAAAGAATGCACACACACCCCTCCACCCAGCCTGCCCTTCTCTTTTGCCAGGCCATCAGCATCACGTGCACCTGATGTTTCAGCTAATTGCGGTTTTCGTTTGTGGGGCCTTGAGCTCCTTGCCATTGACGTTACATAATTGGCCACAAATTGTTGTTGCGTTTTTTCAAAACGGTCTCAAGAGCTTTTTCAAATATGCTCGTTTCCTTGCTTTGACACAGCCAGTTTTATAGTTTTCAGAGTTTGAGTTTGTGCTTTAGCTAAATATTCATCGCAATTTTTTGATTTTTATTACAGGCCTATCAAACTTTTTTAAAAGGTTAAGAAAAATGTTTGTTTAGGTTTTTTAACGAACGTTTACAAGCTGGATGAATTCTGATTTATAACATGTGTATTAATTTTATAAAATTGTTATGAAAATCACTTGAGGAACTCAAATTAATATTCATAAGATATTCACTAAAAATGTCTACACTTACATATATTTCTTAAATAAATCTCAGACTAATTGTTGTACTTTTTGATGTTTTCTTGTTAGTTTGAGTTCAACGTAAGCTGCTTCTGATTTTCGTTTTGCCAACAATTCGAAATAGCAAGTACGGATGTTGCAGTAGGAAGTAACCGACTTCGTAATACTCTGATAGCAGTACAAGAACAGCTGAAAACAGGTGGAACAAAAGCTTTTGGCTGGTTTATGGGCGAGAGCTTTATTAGGTGAAAACTCATCAGTAATCTATTTTTTCATTGATCATCTGTATTATAGATTTGCCAGCCTCCCAGTGGGCGTGGCACAAAACTCTTAACACTTTATTTAAAACAGATAACAACGAGTAAAATTGTCGAAGTTTCAAGTCTCTGTCTTCAAGCTGCGCGTATTCGGACAGACAGACAGACGGACAACATAATGCATATTTCACAAGCTCAATATACTACGAATACCTTTGGTAGCAGAGCATAGAAGCATGGCAGCAATGTAAGCCTTCCTAAGCGCCTTTCATTATTTTCGTTTCCGATGCTTGAAATGCATATGCAATCAATTGCATTTTGCATTCAAACTGCAACTGACTGCACATCAATTGAAGAGCATATACGAAATATGCTTTTAATAAAGCAAGCCATAATAAAGTCAAGGGTAACAGGTAAAACTGCTGCAGTCAGTGTCGCTGAAATTTCTGCATACTGGCACATCGTTCAGACTCCTGCTGGTCGGCATGCACCAGCAGAATATGTAATATGTAATACTAATATAAAGGAACATTGCTCGGGCTTCCTGTGGTGCCGTTCGGATTGCTTTGATGACGCACAACGGGTAATGAGCTTTGTGCTGCTGATTGATGCATATGGCCCAAATCAGCTTCAACTGAATAGAACAGATTTTGTGATTCAATTGAAATACCTACGGCAGCCAATGCTAGCTAAATGGCGCCAAGTTCATACAAAATACGCGGACGCTTATTTTGTGTTCCTCGCTTTTTTGGGACATTCTTTGCTCTTCCATATGTGTAGGCCAATGAAGAGTATGACAGACAGCTTCTGTGGTGATCAGTATGAAAATTGTGGGGAGTAACATTGGTAAGAAAATGTGTGCATACAGTAAGTTGTAATATCACACATACAAATGAGTAGGGTTGGATTATGTTTGGCATGCCAAAGATTACGAGTCTGAATAGATATCACTAGCATATGTTTGATGAGTTAGTTATAAGGAAGTTCTAGTGTTAACGGAAACAAGTGGGGAAGGTATTATACATATTTATAGTCTTTTCAAATCTATGGACAGATTTCACTAGCTTATATTTGCTTTGTATACTGGAGGTAACTTTTGAGAATTTGCCGCTTTCTTCTATGCACTACACACTTCAGCACAAATGAATAAATTGTTTTCTTCGTCATGAATAGAATAACAACAAGTGGGGAAGGATTATCTTCGGCGTGCCGAAGATTTTATACTCTTTTCGAACGATTTGGTAATTTTCACTCTGCCAACTGCATCTGTGCAAAGTTTCATCGCGAAAGCTTTAACAAGTAAGAGTGCTCTAGTCGGGAGTGCCCGACTACGAGATACCCTGAACCCAATCCTTACAAGCAGTACAAGCAGTGCAAGCGGTTTAAGCACTTAGCTTGCTTTTTCACTAATCAACTCGGCTGTTTATACTGATCAATAATATATATACTTTATATGGTCGGAGATGCTTCCTTATGCCTGTTACATACTTTTGCACAAAACTATAATACCTTTTTACCCATTTTGAATGGGTTTAGGGTATAGTGAATATACTATTTTCATCAAAAAGAATAATATTAAAGGATATTTGGCCAAAACCGACTTCTAGCTGCATAAGAGCTATAAGACATAGTGGTCCAATACGGTTTTTAGGTTTTGACAAGTTATGGGAGTTTTAGTTGTCTTTCAACTCATTTGTAAGGACTATCTATGCCTTATATTGGCTTGAGATTTGAAAAAAACTGCTTTGGGATACAAAATTGGATAACTTTTCACAAAGTTATGGGAGTCTTATGTGTGTTTTCAAGGCATTTCGAAGGAATATCTAAGGCATAGATTGGCATCAATGTTAAGTGCGATCAGGCGTATAAGCCAGTTGGGGAACTTGAAATAAAGAAAGGATGCAATTAAATATACATATACGCTGTACCATTCTCTCAGATTATAGTTGTGCCACGTTGTGTTTGTTGCTATGGCATTTTTACTTTTGATTACATTTCCATTGTTTTGCTTTGCTCAATTTGAGATTGTTGTTGCTGTAATTGGCATTGGTTATTTATGTAGCGAGAAGCACTACGGACACTTGGGCGACACTCAGCTGAGTTAAGGGGGATAACAAATTGCGTTCATGCAACAGATTTCCATGCCAAAATACTTACGCTAACACACAAACACACACTCCCTCACAAACTCTAGCACGCACTCAGACAGCTGAGCGGTGAGCGAGTAAGAGAGAGAGACATTGAGAGAGAGAGAGAGAGCACAGAGAGAGAGCATGCGCAAATACGCTCTCAACTGAACTAGCGTCTGTCTCCATACATTTGTGCATTTGCCCAAATAGCCAGCCAAAATAAATCCCAGACTATGCTACATACTAGTGGCAGCTAAAATGGGCGTAATTCAAACAGTTAGGCACTTGCAGTTGTTAAAGGCGGCACAAGTGGGAGCTCATCGAGGGCTTTTTGAAATTTGTGATTTGCCGCCAACAGCTGTTGTGGCGTCCGACTGACGCACGCTCTCGCAGACGAACTCACCACGCGCCATAGAGGCGGAATCAGCGAGTGTGCGCTGCTCTCTCGCGGCCTGTGGGCGACTCTCGCTGTGAGTTGGGTTTAGTAACGAATAGTCAAGGTGCGAACAAATCAACGCGGTTTTGCACACAGCACACTGCGTGCCATCGAAAATAAATTGTAAAAATTAACAAACTAGACGCTAAATGTGCAAAAGTGTTGGCAATGACAGCCCAATTGTGATTGCCAGCCAAGTGCGTTGGACAAACGCGACTCGAACGCGTCCCACAGCTGTGTACGTGCATTGCAAATTACGGCATCGGCCAGGATATACGCCAGAAACAAACGCGTCCAATGCTACGCTCTTTGTGCGACTGTGTGTGTGTGTGTGAGTGTCAGTGAGAGCACGCGAGAGTCGCACGCGCTAGTATTGGTGCCACCGACAACGTGCTACGTGGCGCGTGGCAAAACATTCAACTTGTTTCATAAATAATTCCATTATTAAGCCAAACTAACAACAACAACAGCAACAGCAACAACAACAAGCACTACTCACTAACTAAGCAACATCCACATTGTGGCAGCTTGTGTTAATTGTGTCCACGGACAGTGAGAACAAGCGCCTTTTAGCCCAGCTGCCCCTCCATAGCGCCCCTACAGCCATACCAGGCACGCTTAACGACTGCGATATTACTCATACGCCGCCGCGGCCGCGCTGTCGAAATGTTAGCATGTGGCGTCGCCGCCGTCGACGACGTCATCGCACATAACGGTTTAGTGCCGCCATATGCGAGTGCATGCATAATTTAGCATTTATCATGCCAAGCAAATATGCATTCAACGCAGGCAAGTGAACTTAATTACTCAACTCAATTCCAAGTAAACGCGCCCAAAACTCAAGCGTCACGCCCACACAACGCGTCCCAGTGCACAGTTTATAACGCATAAAGCCAAGAAAAACACTTTTTGAGTGCAGTCTGTCTTAGCCCCACCAATCGACTAGCGCACATTGTTTCAAGGCTATAACTCGTGGCGCTTATCTGTGTGTGTGCACCTGTGAGCAGAATTCATACTTACAACGCTGCCAAGTGCCACTTGGCTGGCAACAACAGTAACGACAACGGCAACGGCAACGCGCACGTGCAGCGTGCAGCACATAGCGGCGAAAGGAAAGTGAAAACACTCGAAAGTGACTTTTCAGCACGTCAAGCTGACAAGTGAAGCGTAGGTAAGCAACGACGTCGCCGTCGTCGTCGCCATCGTCGTCGTCATCGTCGTCATCGTAACGACGATATCCTACGATATCCTTAGCCGGCCAACGACATTGCGAGCAATCAGGCCGAGCGACCACAGACTCGCCTCGCCTCGCCTCGCTGTGCAAAGACAAATACAAACAGAATAGCCACCCAAACCACCACCTGACCCACTAGCTCTGTTTTAACCGCCAACTGGCGCCTGCCTGCAACGACGCACACGTGCAGCTCGCCAGGAACAGGACTACGACTACGACTACGACTACGACTACAATAGCAACAACTACAATCCGCATATAGCGAGAAACACACAAAAGAGGTGAGCTGAGTTGAGTTATGCCGAGTCGTTCAGCTGTTTGCCAAGCATATTGATATACGACTATGCATAACTGTGTGTCTATTTACGTTCACATGCGTATTCATTCGCTGCTACACTGAGTGCACAAAGTTATCGCTTGTGCTAATCCAAATACTGCAGCTAAGCGTAACTTTTTTAACAGCATTTGCTTTAAATAGTGTTGTTTCTTGATTATAATATAAAATATTACTTTCAATTATATTAATATAGTAAAAAGTTATTATTTAAGTATGCAATTCGACTTTTATTTGTAGTTGATACATTTGAAACGCTTAAAATTCATTCATTTGAAGGAGTTTTCGAAGGGTTTATTAGCTTTTATCAAAACTACTATATCTATATAGCTACTACGACTATTCAACTTATTTAAAAACATTGATGTAAGTATTTGTAGGAAACACAACAACCTATTCTTGCCTGCCAACCAATTGGTCTAGTCTGATTTCGTATGCATAAACTTCAATGAGTCACTGTAATGTACACAAACCAGCTAAGTTCCATATTGAGTAGTTTAGTGGAAAGGTACTTTACATGCACGTATAGAATAGTAAGCGTTATTGGTCAAGGCAACGTATTATTTGGTGCGTTACTGTGGATGTTCATTCATTTCCGTTTCCGAGTGCTACATCCGGTTAGCCATTGTTATGCCAGCCGCTTGGTCGCAAAGAGATATCCATCTTCATTATTTGGGCGCGGGCGCTGGATTTGTGAAGGCTTGCGGTTACTTGCACTTGCCAACAGCAGCAGCCGGAGCAGCAGCAGCAGCAGTTGAGGCATCCGTTGAGACAGCACTCGTGGCATTTCTTCAGCTTCACTTCACTCCAAGCAGCCAAGCAGCCAAGCTGCCTCGCTGGCAGGCTGCCTAGCCTGCTTGCTTGCTTGACTGGCTGCCAGGCTACCCGAAATGTCATGTCTTGCTGTCAAATCAAATCAACTGTCGTGGCTGGGGCTGTCTGCCTCGCTGGCTTGCCAGTCAACGACCACTTGTTAGTCTGTAATTTGCGCTCACACCAAACCCACACAAACACACACACACACACATACACCGAATAACCAACCCCACACACACACACACACACACACACACGTCAAACACAGCCACAGCCACTGAGGCACAAAGCGCTTACGCTTTTTGCTTACAGCAGCAGCAGCAGCAGAGCTGAATCTAGAATCAGGCTACCCTTCGCTTCATTCCATTCCCATCCCTTGCACAATCCGCTGCTGCTTTTGGCGCTCTGTTGCTTGGTGGTCCGTGGCCTCTGTCATTTGTTGAATCTTCGCGCACTTTGCCTTAGTCACTCGGAGCGCATAGCACGCGTTATATTATATATATTTTTTGCACTTCCTCTCAAAATTCAACGAGTTCTTGCTTCTTTTTTTGTCGTGCTCAGGCCGCGTGGGTTTTCTTTGTTTTGATGTTGGCTCTCGACTCTCTGCGTTGCGCTTGTGCTTTTGCTGCTGCTTTTGTCTAGTCCTGTGGAAACTCACCACAGCTAACTAGAGTTCAGTTCCGTTCAGTTCCGTTCAGTTCAATGCGGCTGAGTTCAGCTCAGTTCGTTCGGGTATTACTTTTACTTGGCTGTCGAGCAAAGCGATTGCGATTGCGATTGCGATTGCATGGCAAATTCAATTTTGATTTCCTGCTTCAACATTTGATAATGTGGCATGCAGCAGCTGCTGCTTCTGCTGCTGCTGCTGCTGATGCGTCTGGGCAATGGCTAATGGCATTCTCCCTATCCACTTTATATTTGCCTTTGCTTGTACTTTAGAGCGTGATTAGTGTGTCATTGGGTGCACGTGACTGGAATTCAATTTGTCGCAGTGTGCTGGCTGTTTTTAGCAGCTCATTTGGCAAACAATCCAAATGGCACTTTTATATGCATATGCACATCCTTGGCCAGCAATTTAATTTGGGCCACTGTCAAAAGACGGTGGCAAACAATTGACGGAGCGACACCAACATGGCGACACCTAAAGGACTTCATGCCGTGTGCAATATTTATATGGCATTGAAGCCTCTCGATGCTTACAAAGAGGCCCCAACAAATATTGCCAGCCAGCCGCCTGCTGTTCGCATTGTTTTATCTCAAACACATGGCTGTGTGTGTGCGTGTGTGTGTTTGTGTGTATGTAAGTGTGACCATGGCATCATCTCCTGTTGCGCTGTATGCTGTCGCGCAGCTGGCGCTGCCAGTTCAATAGCTCCATTGAAGTCTTCATCGGCTCACAAAAATGGTGCGCAACGAGCGTATCATTGTAGTGGCAACTGTGGCTGCCACTGCCGCTGCCACTGCCACTGCCACTGCCACTGCCACTGTCACTGCTGCCACTGCTGCTGCTGTTGTAGCCAGTCTGCAGTGGCAACTTCAATTCGAATTGAATTTTATGTGGGTCGTCTGCCAACGCCCAAAACACGAAGAAAAAACAAGTATGAGTGCTCTAGTCGGGAGTGCCCGACTACGAGATACCCTGAACCCAGTCCTTACAATCATACGTACTGCTCTAAACACACACATGCTGCAGTACAAGCAGTGCTAGCGGTTTAAGCAGTTAGCTTGCTTTTCGCTGAGCCCCACACAATGGAAAGTTAAATCTTAATTAACTTCTGTGTTTATTGTCCGATCTTATTGAAATTTTTGGGGCAAGTAATTGTCGATAATATGTGTTACCAAACCAAATTGCAAGGTCGTACCTTAACTTTTGGGGGTTTGGGGGGTGGTATCCAAAAAGTGAAATATTTGTTACATGTGTATGCTATTCGAGATTATACATGCCAAATTTGGCTCTCTCTAGCTTTTATAACTTTGAAGTTATGTCCCAAAAACGCTAGTCTAAAATCAAAATTTATCGATAACTTTTGAACGGGACGAGCTATCGATAAATTTTAATAAACTTGATCTGTCCCGGGATTAGGAGAACTTATGTTCCAAATATGAAGTCTCTAGCTCTTGTAGTCTCTGATATCTGTGTGTTCATACAGACAGACAGACGGACAGACGGACAGACAGACGGACATGGCTAGATCGACTCGGCTGTTGATACTGATCAATAATATATATACTTTATATGGTCGGAGATGCTTCCTTATGCCTGTTACATACATTTGCACAAAACCATAATACCCTTTTTACCCATTTTTAATGGGTTCAGGGTATAAAAAGAAGACAACACACGCTTTCACAAACGTTTGTCTGACATTTCAATTGTGGTTTCATTTCAATTCGATTTTGATGACACCGTCAAGACGAAGCGTTGTCGCCGTTGCTGCCACAAGCCGCAGCAACAATAATAACAATACGCTAGTGTCGTTCGTAATATGGCAGCAATTTCGTTCTGCTGCAGTTGGTGGCATCAACAACAACAACAACAACAACAGCAACAACAACAGCGACGGCTTCATTGCAAATTGAGTTAAGTGCCAGTCCACATGCAACGGCTCTGGCGGCTGGCAAATGGTAAGGCTCATGTTTTAGTTGTTCCTTGTTGTTGGCCCTTAGTAAGTGGGTCAAATTCTTTTTTGGCGCCAGCGGCACTTGAGGTCTCACCACTGAGCACTGAGAACCCAAGCAAGCGCTTTGCTGTCGCTCAAATGTGTGACAGCTGTACGCTATGTATATGAGTCGGAATCTCATGCCATACTCCATATACATATATATATATATCAATAAAGTCGAGCCCAGGCAGACAGATGACGTCATCCATCTAGTTAATTAAGTCGCATTCAGTGCGCGCCAAAGAGTATTGAGAACTACATATATATATATATATATATATATATGTGGCACACAGCGTGCATGTGTATATAAAAAGAAATTATATATATATATATATATATATATATTTGCTTTTACCTGACGCCGGGTGGTAAGGCCAATAAACTTGTTAGCGCACAATGGCAGCTGATAAGCACAGAAGAGCACAAAATCACAAAAAGGATTTGCTATAAAAAGAGATCCGCTTCATATTATATGTATTTATTATGATTTCGCTGTAATGTAAACATTAAAACTTTAGCGAACTCATTTGAAATTTAAATTATAGTATTCCATTTCTCTCCGATACATACATTTAAATTATTTTCAATGCTACGCATCCTATTGAGCGAAGCAGGAAAGAAAGAAATAGAGGTCTTCTCATCCTATACACTGCACAAAATCAATATTCCTTAATTTTTTCGTACTCTAGGGAGCGGGGCATAATACTTACAAACTTTTGTAGTATTGCCTAAGTCGAATAATTAACATATCCTTGATAGAGTTCTTAATATTTTATTTAGTTTCTGACTTGTGCGAGCTTAGCGAACCTGAAATGAAAGTGAAAGCTGCAAACAGTACCTGAATAAATATTTTGTGTACAAAAAGAAGACTTATTGTTAATCGAAAGCGTAAAATGCAAATTATATGCAAACTATGGAAAAGTTTGCATTTTAAGCCGTTTTTATTGTGCCTCAGCCATTGTGCCTCGCCCGCTTGCCACTTTCATTACAATCTGAAGCTGCTGCTGCTGCTGCTTCTGCTGCTGCTGATGCTGATGTTGCTCCTGATGAGCGCCCGCTGCGTTTTAGCATTTTGGCGCAACTTTGCCCAGCATCTACATCCATATCCATTCGAGGCGCCCCAGTTGTGTGGCACCATCCTGGGCTGAGTGGGTCGGTGTCGACAGCCTTCAGCTCATTATATGCAGCAGTCTGCTGTTCGACTCAACTCGACTCGACTCGTCTCGTCTCGTCTCTACTCAGCTCAGCTCAGTTTGTTTTGTGAAGCGGCGCAGCAAAGTATGCAACAAATTTGGTTAACTTTGACTAGTGTTAACTTTTTAAACGACGCTCACGTCGCCACAAGCTAGTCGACCCCGTTGTTGTTGCTGTTGTCGTTGCCGCTGGCAAGAGTGAAACTTATGTTTTGCATAACTAGTGGCTGCCGAGGTAAGTTTGCCAGACTAGCAACCCCCTCATTTCAATTGTATACTCTGCTGTTGCTATTGACTAGCTACTGACATACTTCAAGCCACAATTGGCGTGCGTCTAATTAATTTGTTGTCACTTGTTTGCTATGCTAATCATAAAAAAAAATTTCATGACATTTACTAATCTATGACACTTGCCGCCCAGCTTAACCTTTTGAAGAAAATAGTATATTAAGTTTGTGCTGAACGCATAGAAGGAATCGTGAGAGACCCCCAAAAGTTACTGTCAGTATGCTTCGAATGAGCCATGAATGGCAGACCGGCCACTGATCTAGCCATGTCCGTCTGTCTGTCTGTATGTATGTTTGCAAACTAGTCCCTCAGTTTCTGAGCTATCGCGATGAAACTTTGCACAGACACTTATTATTCCAGGGGACAGCACATTGGTCGGAGCCAGCCGGATCGGACCACTATATCTTATAGCTGCCATGCAACTCGAAGTCGATTTTGCCCATATATCCCATGTTTTTAAGCTATCGCGATGAAACTTTGCACAGATATTGGTCGGAGCCAGTCGGATCGGATCACGATATCTTATTGCTACCATACAACTGGCAATGAATTAAATTGCCGAAATGTTCGAAAAGAGTATAAAAATCTTCGGCACGCCGATGATAATCATTTCCCACTTGTTTTGTGCTAAGGTTGACTAGTGCTTGAGTGTCGACTATTGAAAGCTAACCTACTCGTTGGTTAGCTTAACAAGTAGACTCAACCAAAAGAAAACAACTGTCTCAGGCGTAGTGCTGTGTCGAACCCTCCACTTTATCGCTTTTCCATTTAGTTCGTAATGAATTCATTAAGCCGCAAGGCACTTTAAACAACCAGAGTCGACGCACGCGAGCGCTTTTCAACACTAATCAGTTGCACTTGCTGCGGGTTGGGATTGGATTGGATTGGATTGGTGGGAGTACCCAGGAGTAGCCGAGGGGCCTGTCTGCGCCGGTCTGGCTGTCAATACAGTTAACCGCTTGCTTGTCAAATTGGGTTTTAAATTTACGTGCTGGCCGCTTTGCCTATTGTTGCGGTCGAAAGTTTTTCTTGACACTGTTGCCAATTGCCAGTCGCCGTTTGCCGGCGCCCTTGCCACTGTTTTGCCTTTGGGGGTCGTGCAACGGTTTTGGGCCGCTTAACAAAAGGATATTGTGCACAATTTCCGCTAGGCAGCCGGATGTAATGGTAATCAATTGATTGTTTTATTGTAAATTAATTGTGGGCATGCACATGAGCAATACCACGGCTACAGCTACTGCTGACCCCTGACCCCTGTCCCCTATCCCCTGTCCTTATCCCCTGACCCTGATGCAAATCACCTCTGCTAGTACGCTTGATTGCTGTTGCCGGCATTGTTTATTGTTTTTACGCAATTGTTTGTGTGCTGGCCTGAGCGGCCTCTGTTGCTGTTGATTTAAAAGAACCAAAATGCGAAATGAGTTTTCCAACGGAAATTGAGTTTTTGGTTAACGTTGCCAAAAGCTGGTTATTTGTACTGTTTTCACATTTTTTGGTTGTCGTTGTTGTTGCTTTCGTTTTTTTTTTTTCCTTCACAGTAGATGGTTGGTAAAGTTTCTCTAGTCAGCTAGAGGCCAAATGAGCTTTTATCAAGTTGTGAGAGCTTCGTGGCTGCTGTAGACAGCAGCTAGGCGTGAAAGGCAGCTGGAGTCTGTGAAGATTCGAAAAGCAACCATGGAAATACTTGGAATGTACTTATATATATAATGAAGCCACAGGCAATGCGTTGTGGCTGACTTAAAGAAGTATTTGTGGTATCTACAAAGGCAAAAAAAATATATATGAAACATAAGTTGAGATAAGGCATCAGGTTAGACTTCGAAGTCCCTGGACATGCCATTTAAACATAACTTTGTCAAAACTGATCCGATTTTCGTGCCCTGGGCATTTTTCACCAAGGTTTGGCATCTATAATAATTCTTTAAAAAATTTGAAATATGACCAAAAATGACTTCCAGTTGTATGACAACTATAAGTTAAAAGTTAAAAGTCCGATCCGGCCGGTACTGACAAATGTGCTGTCCCTTTAAATATTTAGTCTCTGTGCCAAGTTTCATCGCGATAGCTCAACAACTGAGGGACTACTTTATATACATACTGACAGACAGATGGAAATTGCCAGGACAATTTGTTTTTCTAGAGGTAACTTTTGGGGGTCTCCGACGCTTACTTTTATGCATTACTTTAGGACAAAATAAATATAATATTTTCCTCGAAAAGTGTATAAATACAGAAATATTTTCAGAATACATTTATACAAATTGATTAGTTTCAAATAAACTGCCCTTAATTTAAAAATGAATAGATTTGTTGCTCAACTTTCGAAATATGTGTGTTATATCTGAATACTGTAATGAGACATTCTGGTTGAGATATAAACATACCCGTGCTTGAACAGCACTTTGAAGTTAATTAACAGCACCTTTCTGTTGTGTTCTCATTGATTTGTACATAATCAGAAATCGCAATGGAATTATTCAATTATGAATATTTGCACAATCAAAATTGATTGATTAAAATTTTGGTTATGGCTAATTGAATTGCTTAATATCCGAAAAATAATGGAATTGTATATATGTTATATATATAATAATGCATGTGTATTTGATAATGCACTTAATTTGTTTTCGGTTTTCATCATTCCCACAGCGCCAATCAATTAAAGCAAATAACATTTATCATAATTATCTGCAAATCTTTCGCCTAGTTAATTGCGTTTTACCCACTCCAAAGTGTTTGGATAAACACAATTTTTATGAAGCATAGGCCCATCAATGTTCAGCTAATACAATGGCAAAGCAAAAGTTCGCCAAGAACTTTGCGCTGCTTGACTTAATTTTGGGCATATCTGTGGCCATGACAAATGACAGAGTCGTTGCCAACTTTGGCCATAAAACCAGAAGCAAACCAACACCAACACCAACAACAACAACAACACCAATATCAAAAAACACCTTGTGACACCCATCGTAAGTTAACAAGCAGCGTCTCGCGCTTGACATTTTGTTTGTTTCGGTGTGTGTGAGTGTGAGTGGTGTGTAAGTGTGTGTGTGTGTGTGTGTGTGCGTGCGTGCCCCATCATCATTAACTCATCAATGTCAAAGTTTATCAATGAAGTCTGCGCTAAAGCAGATTTAGCGTAAAATTAACACAATCTAACGTGGCAAGCTGCTTATTGGAAATCAATTTCGTGCCTGTCTGCCAGTTGACAATCTGAGTTGTCTGTCGCTGTCTCTCAGCCAGCAGCTATTTTGCAGATAGGACACCCAAATCAGTTGTGTGTGTGTGTGTGTGTGTGTGTGGCAGTGTTAGACTTAAATCAATTATAGACTGTCTCAGTCAGGCAGCAGTAGCTTTATTTACTCTTGCCAGCGATACATTCGGTTTTTAGTCTGCTTGATAAGTAAATTAGCCGATTTATTGCAGTTTTGTCATTGTGCAAATAATACTTGTCAATAATCCGCACATTTAGCACCATAATAGCAGTAAACCATTCATTTGCTCTACCTATTAGATCGCTTTATTTACGCTTGTGTGCATTTATATGTATATATTTGCAGCACTCTTACTGCGCCTTTCCCACACTGACAGCTGCTCCTGTCACGTGCGCTTCTCCTTGTTTACACATCGTGTAGAATATTATCTATATATACATATATACACAATTTAGATATGACACACAGCTGAATTGCATTGGCAGTACACACAAAATTGGATATCGATTTTTAGCTTTATTGTTTCACTAGTCGGACTGGAAGCGACACTCATAAAGCAGGCAAACTGCATTTGTATCAATATTAAAATGCTTTGTTTGTGCGCTCAACTGTTACATTTTATTTAACAAAATATATATACACATACCCATATATATATATTTTTTGTGTTACACTTCTCAATTTGGGCTCCTGGGCTCCAATTTGTCAAAATTGTGTTGTTTTTAATTGAAGTTAAAAGCTTAGAGGCAAATTGAAAAGCCAATTGCAAAAGTGTGACCGTATTATAAATATTGATATTAGTATGTATATACATATATGTATATATATATATAAATATTTTGTTGCGAGTTGTACGTCTACCAAACATTGCTAATATATACATAAGCGCACTGAAAGTGTAATTTTTTTAGTTTTAAAAAATAAAAATAAATTCAAACTCGCTAAGTTTTTGTAAACTTAAACTTAAGTTATATTGGACACAAGCTTTAGATCAACCAAGCAAGCAAAGCTTGCTGTACAAAGACTTCTGTGTGTCACTGTAAGTATTTTGTGGCTGACAAAGCTATGTGTAAATAAATATTTTGTATTTCCTGTCACATTTATTGCAATGTATGCAACTATTTGATGATTTTGTAATATGTGGCATTCAATTAATAATGTCTAATAAATGAATAACATTATAACATATTGGTTTGACCGCAGTTTATGAGCAATGAATTTGAGTGCATGAATTTGATTGAAATCGATAAAAAGTCCATTTTCAAATAAATGCCAACACATTTAAGTTTTGATTTAATCTTATTTAAAGGACAATTATTATAAAATTGCATATACTTGCCTAAAAACTATATTGTTATGATTATGACATTAATTCATAAAATTCTGTAATTCTCTTATGCATTTCACTGTTATTTATTAGGGATCTAATAAGTTACTAAATTAGTAAAACAATAATATAATCAATAATCAAATCATTCAATCTCCCCCTGCACTTCTGTCAGTTATTTCCATCTTAAGGGGCTTTCCTACCTTCAAATAATGTTTCTTTTATATTTCTTATCAAAACGTCAACTTAATTGCCAAGCTTATCAATGCTGCTGCCGAGTTGTCAAAAATTATCGTAGTTAATCTAGGCTGTGTGCTGTGGTCAGTTAAGCTGCCCAATTGCGCGTGTTCAAATAAATTCATAAATAAAATGCAAATTTCAATCAATGTTTAATTGAAATATATATCTATATATATATTCGTGTAGCCTACTAATTTGCCCCATATTCAGTGTGTGCATATACTTATATATATACAATGCGAAATCGAATATCCGCTTAAGAGCTTAGAGGCGGAACGTCATTAGCAGCTGCGGCAAAGTCATCATGAGCGACAATAATATTCGGCATAATTGTTTCAATATCGAGCTGCTTAAGCTTAAGCCGCAAATTGGCCAGGACTGTTGCTGCGACGCCAGATGGCCATGGCTGCTTATTAGGGCCGAGTCATCAGTTGTCCTGGCAACCGGCAGACCGGCCACTGGGGCTGAGGCTGAAGCTCGAGCTGAGGCAGACACGAAGTATTTTGTTAGTATTGACGTCAGTTTGAGTTCGGATTTGAACGCTAATTAATTAAATTCACTCAAATTAACATAGCATCAAAGCGCCACATGCAAAAATCCGTCGTCGTAGCTCTGCCTTTGTGTGGCGCTTTTTTCTGTCCGTGCCCCATCATCAGAGCCATCAGTGCTTAGCACCACTCTGCACCACACTGTAAAGCGTTAATTACCAATTTTTGTGCGCCGTTGTGTTTAGTGATTTGTGCTCTGGCCCTCGCCCCACTCGTAAATAGAATGGAAAAACTGATTAACATTTGGCGTCCGAGCGGCTGCTGCCCCGCGTTAATGAGCATTGGATTTCCAGATTCCCACTCGGACTAGCAACTTTGGCTCGCCCGTCCTACTTGTGGTTCATATTTTGCTTGTAATTCATTTAAATGAAATGCACTCAACTGCAGTTAATGCGCCCGGGCAGTGGGGCGATTAGCATGAAATGCGTTCTTAATTGGTCCGACGAAACGGGCAGCTGCTGAGTGGTTGGCGAGTTCTGCTGGGATTCGGATTTCGTGGTCATTGGCCAAACTCAAGTTTTAGTTTTGTTGCCCCATAATGGTAACTGTTGCGCAGCGCTCAACTTTTGACCCTGAACTGTGCTTACTTGACGCTAATCGCATTAATAGCAGCTAATGCCCTTATTCAGTGCAGCTTGAGATTTGTCAATGCACTGTCACTGCCCACTGGGCGCATACTTGATCAACATCAGGGCATTAATCAAATTTGTTAATAAATGAACAGATACGGCCTGTTTAACCGTTACATGCGACCGATCCCCATGCTGCCCAGCCACATGTACAACATATCTCAATTAATTATTACCGTGCAGCTAATGACTGCCCTGGCAGCTGCAATAACATCAGTTCAGTAGTTGCAGCAGCGGCGCCGGAGTGGCAGAGGAAATGCGGCCATGTCCCCATGATGTTGTCTGCCACATTTTAATTACACATTACACATTGTGCGCAGCGACCCACGAAAATGGCTCCAAAACTAACATTTTGTTTTCTGTGGTTTTACAACTACGATAACCACGCTAACAATAAAACTAAATGAACACGACAAAAAAAAAAGTAGCAAAAGAAAAATGCGAAGCATTTCGTAAATAGCGAAGTATGCATGCTCTACTAATATGATAGCACTAGTATTACAAATAAGAAATTATACTTACTGAAATAAAATAGGTAGTTTGCGATTTAACATCAATCAGACATATGTGATTTACAAAAGCAATCTGAACTGAGTCTAAATAATTATTTTTTTTAAATGTAAAAAAATTGTGCAACTAACTCGATGACAGACTGTTTGTACCCTGTGCATTTGAGTAAATGCGATTAAACATGTTTCTGACTTTTGCTGACGCTGTGGGTAAACAACTGGTTTTGTTATTTTGTTCAACAAACACAATGCAAATGAAATAATTTATATAATTCATATAACACAGCCTGTAATTGTTGAGCATTATGCCAAATGAAGCTTAATTAACTGCGACGTGTCCACAGTCAAATGTAAACTAATTAAAATTAATTCATCAATAAAGCAATTCGATCCACAAAGACATCCCAGCCACAGAGCAACTATTGGCATTTGGGTTTGATGACAATTTCGTGTGTGCTTTGTGCATTTTGTGTGCTCCAAATATGCGACCAAATGTGTGTGTGTGTGTGTTTGGGCAGTGGCAAAATTAGTAAAAGAATGCACAGTGCCAAATTGTGCGGCTACGTAATCCGATGTTGATCACCATGATGCCACGTGCCACATGTCGTATGCTTTATAAAATGCCTTTTCCGTTGAAATGCGAGCACTTAATTATTATTATTTTTATTTATTTTTTTCCATATGTATATAGTATATATATTCATTTGAAAATGATTTTCATTTGGTTACGTTTGGGGCCTGTGCTCGCAAATAGTTTCTGGGCGGTTTTTAAAAGTTTCGCCGCCTGTTTGTTTGCATTGGTAATGAGTTTACTTTGGCTGTAAGTTGCGCAAACAGACCACCAACACCGCCGGCTAGGGGACTGCACCCTCAAAGCTAAGCCCCCCCTCCCCCCTGCAAACGTGGAGTGCAAAACTTGTGCATTAAACTTTCGTTTTATTGTAAAGTTCTGTCAACAGGAATCTTTCTGCCCGCAAAAATGGGTGTGCGATTTGCGTTTTGCATATGCTATGCTCGGTTTTGCTTGTTTTTGGTTGTGTCGGTTATTTCGGCAAATTGCTCGGCTGTTACTGTTGCTGTAACGCTCTAACTTTGATAAATATACAATTTTTAATTAGTATCAAAAAAAGGAAATACAAAAATGCCAGCGCAAATAGAAGCCAAAAACCCGAGTTAGGACAAGCAACATTTTTTTTTATGAGTGCACATAACAAGTCAGCAGTTTTTGTTGTGCGTAGCATGTGTGTGTGTGTGTGTTCTTTTTACGCCTGAGCAATTCAAAATGCGCTTTAAAAACAAAATAAATCACAGCTGCAAGTCAACAGTTGTTATTCTGCTTGTTGCCTCCTCCTTATCAAAAGGTTTGCGGCCCCTTGTTTGTTTATGCTTGGCCAAAACACATCATGACTTGGCGATAAGCGCCATTCGGACCTACTGTTGAGATAAGTATCATGGCACCTGGCACATAAATTACACTTACTTACAGCGGTCAGTTCATTTCATGATTTGTGACCTACAAAAAATACGCTAAACAGAATCAATTCATTAGAGTGTTAAGGGCAAACATTTAATAAAATTAGCAACAGGCACACGAAACTTATACGCATACAACTTCTATAAGGCTGAATGAAGGCAACACACCTACACCTATTCACAAAATTCAAAGAACTTCAAACAGCTCTAGGGTCTTAATGCAGTCTCAGAAGTAGCCCTCGGGGTAAGAACATTTGCTATCAAAACAAAATCCGCCACTAAGTAGCGGCGCTTATGACATAATAGCTGGCACGCACAGTGGTGCGAATCACATTAATATTTCTTACAAAAAATTTAAGATTCATACTTGATATTTTCAAGGTTTATAGACTCAATTAATGTGGTATGCAATATAACCAGGCTAATTAATTAGCAACATTTGAGGAAAAATTAAAAAAACAAGTGGGGAAGGATTATCTTCGTCGTGCCGAAGATCTTATGCTCTTTTCGAACCAATAGGCAATTTTCACTCTGCCAACTGCACCACTGAAATTTCATAAGCTGTACAAAATCGTTTTGTCGCGTAACATTTTTTTTTTGTTCTAAGAATATTTAATTCATTGCCAGTTGTATAGCAGCTATAAGATATAGGGATCCGATCCGGCCGGCTCCAACCAATGTGATGTCTCTTTGAATAAGAAGTATATGTGCAAAGTTTCATTGCGATAGATTAAAAAATATGGGATATATGGCCAAAACCGACTTCGAGTTGTATGGCGGCTATAAGATATAGTGATCCGATCCGGCCGGCTCCAACTAATGTGATGTCTCTTTGAATAATAAGTATCAGTGCAAAGTTTCATCGCGCTAGATTCAAAAACATGGGATATATGGCCAATACCGACTATATGGCAGCTATAAGATATAGTGGTCCGATCCGGCCGGCTCCGACCAGTGTGCTGTCCCCTGGAATAATAAGTGTCTGTGCAAAGTTTTATCGCGATAGCTCAAAAACTGAGGGACTAGTTTGCATACATACAGACAGTCAGACAGACAGACAGACAGACAGACGGACATGGCTAGATCAATTTGTATTGTCATTCTAAGCATACTGGCAGTAAGTTGTGGGGGTCTCCGACGCTTCCTTCTATGCGTTACAAACTTCAGGACAAACTTAATATACTATTTTCTTCGAAAAGAGTATAAATATATATATTTTCCATGCAATAGTTTTAGTAAATATTTCATTATTTACACTTACCTTGCAAAACTTTCGAAGTTTTTCTTCTACACATAGCCTTAAAGACCGATTTTTGCCTGTAGCGTAAGAATTTCCGGCAAAAGAAAACCAAAACTGATTACATCAAGTAATTTATCTTGCAGATGAAGGTTTTTCTCCTCTACTCTAGGTGCTACACATATTGTATCTGGATTATTATCCTTAAAGGATAATTTTCACATGATTATAACCTATCGATAAAGAAGAATTATCGATAAATCACAATCTTATATGTCGCAGTAGTTTTTTTCAGGTACTGGTAAATCCAAGTTAAATTGTCCCACTGTGCTCCACTTCGTTTCGAATGTTGTCCACGATTGTCCCACGACCCATATTATTATTATTATTGTTGTTGTTAGTATTTTGGTCATATTAATGCCAGTTTTGTCTGTGTGTGTGTGTGTGTTAGCAGCATTTTAGGTAAATTAAAAAATAACATTATTTTAATGTATGACGCGCACTTTGTGGATGGCTTGGGGATTGCTGTATGGATCGTTTGTTTGTTGTTTATATTTATTTCTTTGTATTTACGTGCTTTCATTTTGTTGGTTTACTTTGCGAAAACAACAACAACAACAGTTTTTGCGCTGCACTAAGATATGAAAAAGTGTCCTTAACATGGACTTATTTCTCTAAAAGCTTTGCCTTTGCCTTTCACTCTGGTCAAGTAGCAATAAGCCAAATACCTGGGCGCTCTAAGCCCGCACATGTGTGGTGAAGGCACTATGCTATTAGTACATATCATTATCAGTGGTGATAACTTGACAATGGGTGGGCCTGTAAAATTGGCTAAGCCCCTAAGAGCTGCCTGCTGCCAACTGTCTCTCGAGCGCTGAGCTGGCAGTGACAAAGCAAATATCAAATTAATTTGATGCTTTACTTACACGTGAACACCTACGGTCCAGATGCGCCCCCTTAAACAATGCCATGGATGCGGCGCTGTCGGCAACTTCAAAGGGCACCAAATGCCAGCCAGCTAGCTGTAACAAAGGTGGGTGGGTGGTGCTGGTTCTGGTGGTGGTGGTGCTGCTGCTGCTGTGGCAGCAGGTACACTAACGGTGGCTGGTCACCTGGCATGCTGGCTGTCAATTTCATTTATGTTTTCAATCGATTGTGCTGGACGATAGCAGTCAAAGCCACGCCCCCCCCACTACGCCCCATTCTGCACACACACACACACACGCAGCCAATATTGGTTAGATTTTTGACAGCTCAAATTGAATTTGCCTTTACTGTTGCCCTGTTCGTTGCTATTGCCTTCTGGCTGTCCAGCGAAATTTTGTTTGCTTGACCAAACACACAGGCAGGCTTTCTCTCTCTCTCTCTCTCCCTCTCTCCCTCTCTTTCTCTGTGTGTGTGTGTGCGTGATTCAATGCTGTCAATAACGCTTTTTTCCAGCCATAACTAGCTGACTTAAGAGCTTGTTTGCGAAACATATGTAGTTGAAATAGCAAGAAGCTTTTATCATTTTTGTATTGACGTTTGGAATAAAATTGAAAATGATTTAACTATATTTATAATGAGATTATTATTTCAAGCTGGGAATTTAAAAATAATTATCCTAATGGAATTTGACATATACAGTCCAACTTCTCGAAATCAAACCTCTATATGCCACATAAAAGTTTGAGCTATAGAGTACTTTGACTATATCTAAACAACTGCTAAAATTCAAATTCAACTTGGTGATAAAACCAAGCTTAGCTTTTTCCTCACGGTCTCATGGCCATATCTAGCTTTTTGCCGTGCAACACTGATATGTTGCAAGGGTGTTGGCTGTCACGTCACGGCATGAACACATTTGGCTTTTGTTTATTGTGGAACGACAGTCACACGATGATTTGTCTAATTTTTTTGATCGATTGTTTATCTCGCCCTGTCTTGTTTGCCTGGCGTCAACATCTTGGACAATGGCTGACACAGCTCCACGGGGCCCCCGATATGAAATCATATTTGTCACTCTTACAAGTGGCCGAAGAAATCACAAAGATCTTGACATGATTGTCTATTTATACAAGCCCAAGGGTCATTTATTTGTTTTTATTTCAGGGTGAATGTGTTCCGCGAGGCGACTGTAAAGCTTAGCTTGTATGCCGTATTCGGGCCAAAAGTTCCACATCTCCAATGGCTGCTGTAAAGGTGTGTCAAATGTGCGCACAAAGCGCATAATTAGACGATTGGCAATCTTCCTTATTAGCTCCGGATGGGCCTGATCTGCATCGCTGTTGTTGACATAGCAAGTAAGCAGGCGTATACATATCACTGCCGGAACGTTGCGCAGGACCAGTAACTGGCAGATGGGTATATGGAGCAGTTCCTGAAGGGCTAGCACCGCTGTTCGATAATCCTGCTTTTCGACTCTCAGACTGCTGATCACTTCGTTCACTCGCTTCGTGAATTCCGGCTCGACGTGCAACAGTTTGTGTTCGTCCTGCAACTTTAGCACAAAGCGGTACTCCAGTGGATTGAGCGTAGCCTTGAGGCGTTGATTTGTCGCCAGCTGGGTGGCTTTTTCCAATAGATACTCCGTGATGCATATAGCATTACGAAAGCCTTCATTCTCCATGGATTCAGTAGTGATAAACTGCTCCCTGGTTGATTCACTATAGCGCCAGATTCGGCTATACGGAATCATTTGACGATCTTCGGTGTAAATAAACTCCACCAGGCCAGTCTTGGGATGCGTCTTGCTTATCAGCTTGCCCGGCCAGGGTAAGAAGCCTGGTTTTTGGGCAAACACAATGTCCTCCACTTTTATTATGGCATCTGCAAATAAAGATGCACTTTTGAGTAACAATTGCATTTCTAATTTGCTTAACTTTACAAACTGATGATTGCAATTGACTTTAAAGTGTATAGTAAGGAGAATTACTACTGTTTCTAAAAAATGCAATTACGTTTAGTCCTTTACCAAAGTTACAGCTGAGCATTATTTAAAATAATTTTCTTTACTTTTTGCTTGCAGCTTCAATTGAATACTATATACTATATAAACGGTAAGTTTCTGCATGAACTATTCAATTGTGAAAAGTCAATTTTAAATTGTAGTTTATAACTAGACATAGCTTATTTTTTCGTTCGTATCTTGTTTAGTGTGTGCTTATCCGCATTTTATTATCAACTCCTTGGCAAGTTTCGTCTACTTATTAAAGCACTCAATTTGTAGCTAAATGTCGTTTTGGTGTAGTCCTTAGCATAAATGTGCTTTTATAGTGTCCTAGCCAAGGAAACGCTTTGCACATTATCCACACGCCACGTTGACCAAATGGCCGTGCAACATGTGGCCGCTGGGGCGCACAATTAGAGCCCGGCGGGCCTGCTTTCTTGCTTCTAATTTGATTTATATTTATAAAGCCGGAATCATTTGCTTTCGATTGCCGTAATAATAAAGCGTCGTTACATTTAAATAATGACCGAGCGCCGAGAAGAACGATGAGGACATGGACATCGTCGCCGCCTGGTAATGGCTATGAAAATTCAATTATAACCCGCAGCCGCAGCATGATGGCCACAGAGTTGCCTCCTTGGTCGCCGTGTCTCCATTGAAGAAAGCACATAAAACACGTTGCAAGATTAATTGTGCACGCTGTCGTACATTACGACGCGCATACGCCGTGTTGTACATGTGTAAATAAGAACAGCGCCGCTACATTGTCGACTACGGCTGCTGATGCCGCTGCCGCTGCCGCTGCCGATGCGACTGCTTTTTTGGTCATCATATTTAATTCAAGCATAAATTTTTGGACGCATATAAAAAAGGACGTGGCGCTCACGGCGGGCGGTCATGGAAATAAAAAGAATTAATACGTTTCGGTTAATTTATGTGGGCCGTGGCCGACAACGAGGACGCCCGACGGATGGACCCATGAAAAATTGCCATTGCCATTGCCCGGCTCCAGCTACGGCTCCAGCTACGGCTCGAACCAATGAGCCACAAACGGCCGTGACGAACGGCAAGCGACACGCACCCTTGCCCATGTCCAAGCTCATGCTTTTGGCCATTACTATGCCTGGCTGTGGCAGCGCTCTTTTGTCTCGTCACCCCTTTCTGGCACGGCCACTGGCACAGGCACAGGCACTGGCTCAGCCATTTGGCTGCCTTTTGTCATGGCAGTGGCCATGGATAATTACGGACGAGTGGGCGCATGTGTTGGCCCCCACAGGCGGGCCACCTGCCTGCCATTGTTATGCGGCCCCGCTCGGGCTGCATTTTAATTTGTCATCATTTTGCTCGTTCACTGGCTAATTAGCTAGTCAGCGGCCCACCCCACCCCACCTGCACCGCGTCTACTTACCATCTGCCATTGCAAAGATCAGCTGGCGATAAAGGAGGCGACTTCTGATTAGCAAACTCACTTTGCTGAAATCAAGCAACAAACTAAAATGATTTCCAGCGTTGTGGGGCTCAGCTGAGAATCTTGGGCAACTTAACGCAATTCTCAACGCTTTCTTTGCAAACAGTAGAATGTGTAAAACGAGTTTAGTCAGCGATTTATGTTTGACGTTTTTGGTTTTGGGGATGAGAGATAACATAAATAAATAAATAACATTCTTGATTGCAGTGCTTTTTGTGCATATATCGCACCTTATTGTGCTTGTATCGTTATCGGAAAAAGTGTTTGTTATGAAATGGGATATCTTAATTAAGTTACTTCGCAGGCAACTTTTCACTTTTAATTCGCTATGTTTGTTTGTTTTCAAGTCAAGCTTATGTACATATGTATATGCATTCCACTTGTATAAGTTTTAAGTATGAGCAGAGGTTTTATTTACGATAGTATCGATTAGTGTGTTCGTGCTAAATATCGCTGTTTGGCGGATGAGTGGTGACAGTAATTAAATATTATTTAGTATCGCAAAGAAAAACTATCGATAGCATGAACTAATCAAAGGACTTATATATATATATAATTCAGCATATAAAATAATAATGAAATTAAATACTTATCCCATTATTGAATTTATATCTAAATGTGGTTTTTTTTTCGAAATAGTTGAGCAGTCTACATGTTATCTATAATTTGTACAGACATATATCCAATCCAAACTATTATGTAGTTGATTGCTCTTGAATTTATATTGTACTCAACTGTGGGTGCCTTCAGCGCTCATTGCAAATTGAGAATCTGCTCAAATCAAGTGTCTGACCGTTTTAATCTGAGCAACAAGCTGTCGATAAACTCGCTCAGGCGGCTAGACGTTGGCACCCCTGCTAATACAGTGAAACCATACGACTAACCTCTCCACACACACACACACACACACACACACACACACAAATCAAAGGCAACAAACCATCTGAGTGAGAAGCATGAAACCATAATCTCGATGCCTCATCACTTCCGGCACACTCAACACTTGCCACTACCGACTTAATTTTTCAGCCAATATACCATGTACACCAAATAAGCTCACATCAACTTGCAACAGCAACAGCAACAGCAACAGAAACTTGCAACATCGCCGCTAAAACCACATAAATCAATGTCTGCAGTCAGCCGACAACCCACAATAAACCATTGCCAAAATTGTACACCCGCCCAAAAACCGAACCGAACCGAACCGAACCTACTTCCATTTCTACATGCACAATCTCTGGCATGGAGTGACAGAAATTGCAAAATATTTGATTTGTGCTTATTTAATTTGAAATCTTGTACACGAATACCTGCCGCCGACCCCAACCACATCCACAGCTAGAATCGGAGCCACAGTCAAAGCCAAACCCAAAACCACAGGTCCCTCACACACACACACGTCTCTGGATGCATGTGTGTGTGTGTGAGTGTGTGTGGTAGGTTGGCTACTTTGATTTTGGGGGACTGCACTGATTTAGATGGATGACACGAGTGCCGGAGCACGATTGCCATGCCTAAGGCGCAACATGCAGCTTTCAAGTGCGTTGTGCAGTTTTCAAGTGCTGTCAGCTGCACTTAGTCGACATCGCATTTCCTACTGATGCATTTTGGGACAGACAGACAGACAGACAGACAGAGAGAGGGAGTGATATACTGGCCATTGCGATTAGCTTGAGGAGCAGGATGCTGATGGTTGCTGGCAAGGCAGCAGAATGCTATTTCATGTTCAATTAGTGCAGCTGCCTGGGACTCTTCATATAAAATGCCTGCGAGTCTAATTAATTACTGGCTGCCAGGCAACGACATATCGTAACACCCACACCCACACCCAAGCCCCCATCCCCATCCCACCTAATGCAGTTCTATCAACAACATCATTATCAATGTCAAGCAACATTTGGATTCGGCAGTTGCCTGCTGTTACCAACTAATGAGATCGTCCTGATATCCAAATGGATTTTGGTTAGCGGCTTGAATTAGTGATTGAATTTAACAGCGCACACTCGTGTCATTGCATAACAACTACTATAATCAGGCAGGCAGGCAGTCAGTCAGGCAGTCAGGCAGTCAGGCTGGCAGCAACAAAAGAAAAGGAGTCAGCGCGGGCATTGTGATTTTATGTGAAAAACAGCGGAAAAAGTAGAAAATTGTCGTCGGCGATTTGCATATTGAATTACATTCATTGTTGATGCTCGCGTGCGTTAAACCAACCCATGGATGCCATGGATGTGATGTGGCCCGGCATTGTCCTGAGTCCTTGCCTTCATTTTGATGCCTTTGAGTGACGCTGACAATGCTGCAAATTGGCAAACGCCACGCAAAAGGCAAATGTTATACAATATTCAGTTATTGCCAACTAGCTGAACTGCTGCATACTGGTAATATTAATCTCTTCTTTTCAATAATCCCTGCACAAGCAAATTGAAAACTAAATATTATATAATTAAAAGAATTTGTACGATATCAATAACTGTCTATAATTAGCAAGCTGCATGAATTGAATTTCATATTTGTCTAGTTTTCAGCAAACTGAAGTTATTACAAGTGGCAAAGGATTATCTTTGGCGTGCCGAAGATTTTATACTCTTTTCGAACATTTAGACAATTTTCACTCGGCCAACTGCAGCACTTTCATTAGCTGTAAAAATTGATATCATATGAATTTAAATTTTCTATTGAAATATTAAATTTATTTCCAGTTGTATGGCAGCTTTAAGATGTGATGTACGTTTGAATAATAAGTATCTGTGCAAAGTTTAATCGCGATTGCTTTGAACACATGGGATTTATGGCCAAAACCGACATCCAGTTGTATGGCAGCTATAAGATATAGTGGTCCGATCCGGCCGGTTTCGATCAATATGCTGTCCCTTTTAGTAATAAGTCTCTGTACAAAGTTTGGTCGCAATAGCTCAAAAACTGAGGGACTAGTTTGCATACATACAGACAGACAGACAGACGGACATGGCTAGATCAAGTTGTTTTGTCATTCTAAGCATACTGACAGTAACTTTTGGGGGTCTCCGACGCTTCCTTCTATGCGTAACAAACATCAGCACAAACTTAATATACTACTTTCTCCGAAAAGAGTATAACAAGCAATATTATGACCTAAATACTGTATTTTATTCACTCACTTAGACGATTTAGAATCTCAAAATCAATTTAATATCTGGCGAATTAATCAGTGATTCGTTTAATGAGAGCAAATATATATATATATATATATATATATATATATATATATAAGATGTGATTGTTTGTCTGTTTAAGCAATTTAAGTAATAGGTAAACTTGCAGCTGAACATAAGAGGCATTCATTTGTTAGTTATTCGCATCAACAAATAAATAAATGAACTTTCTTAAATATACAAACTCAGACTTGAGTATATTAACAGCTTAAATATAATTACGTTAGCATTTGCAAATTGAAGATTTGCTGGCAGAGTTTATATGCAATTTTGCCAATTGGCCAATGACGAAATAATTAAAAACAATTAAAATTTCATTTGCAACTTTTTCTGATGCACATTTCCGGTTCACCCAATGTCATTTGCAGTTGCAGCTCAACAAGTACTCGGTCAAAGGCATTACAGCGATTTCATTTAAAAGTTTAAACACTTTGTGGGGGAGGGCGATTGTTGGGGCATTCAGCAGTCGAAGCACATGCAGTAAATGAAATTTTTAACTTAATATAGAAAACGATTCGCAGTGCCAGGCTGAGATTGTGATTGCCAGAGCTGCTTGCTGCAGCAGAGCTAAATTGCCAGGCATTTTGGCATTTGTGTTTCATTTTACTTTCGGTCGCCGCTAACACTTTTTAGCATTTTTACCTGGCAGCCAGCTGGTTGCTGCTGCTGCTGGTTGCTGCTGCTGCTGCTTGGCAAAGTTTTGAGCGCACATTAATTAGAAGCTGCCACGCTCGGCAGACACGTGCCCCACCCTGCACAGCCCCCAGCCCCCAGCCCCACCCAAAAAAGTGCAACATGTACGCGAGTACGCGCTCCAAGTTTTGGTTTGAGTTGCGTTTGAATTCAAGTTAAGAGTTGAAGTTGCGCTTTTGTTGTTGTTGTTGTTCGTTGTTCGTTGTTTTCGGCGGGATGCTTTTAATTAAGGCATCCCAGCAGCGTCATGCACCATGCACTTGGCCAGCGAGTGGGGCTGCTGTGGAGTACAGGTGGGTGACTGAGGGGGTCACAGCTAGTTGCATCATGCTGGCACTCGCTTCAGTGGCGACAGCAAGGTGTTAACATTTTTAAAGTTGCCTTTAATTTTGTTAAAAGCGTCGGCAAACATATGCGCGAGGGCGGGCTTCTTGTAGTTGTCGTAGAGGGGGGCGTGGGGCAGTGGGGGAGTGGGGGTAGCCGACAGACTGTTATAAATAACGCAATCTTCACGCACGTAACTCAAATGGCAACTAATGGGCGGCTGGGGGGGCTGGTGGGGCGGCCTGGGGGCGTGGCATAGCGTCGCGTCTCATTTAGCGCACGTATCCAAATAATGACCCAAAATGATGGCGTTTAATTCAAATGTAGCGTCTGCGCTGATGACCAACGTTGCGTTTACATAACGTTAAATAAAAAACACATGTACTTGAACACAAGCAGCTTGATCGACGGCTGTATACCCTGTCATTTGCGCACATATCAAACGAGTGTTTTTTTTTCATTTGCCAATGAGATTCAATTCGATTTCGAGTCAATTCTATATATATATAAATTTAATAAATGTTAATCAAAATATTACTTATTCAACATAATAACATAACAACATAAGGAAATTTACAGACATACATAATATTTTGTTTACATATTATATTTTTATATTTTTTGTATAATCGTACAACTAAAATGAATCCACATAGTATAACAAGTATACCCTTTTCAGCATTATGCTACGGGGTATAGGAACTGCGTGCGTTTTGTAAATAAAATAAAATGAAATGAAATGAAATGTTTTATCAACGTGCCCGGCGCACTAAACAGACCTCAGATCTGCACCAGCTCTCCAACTGAGTGATGGTCCTTTGACCACGTGAATGGTCGGTGGAATTGAGGGGGCGGCGTTGTATCCGTATCCGTATCCGTATCTGTGGTCCAGGCTCGCTTATTATCGCTACCCCCATTGCGATGCATGTTGTTGTAATTGTTTTGTTGTCGTAAATGCGAAGATAGATTGCAATGGCCACAGGCCATTACCAATGGAAATTACGAAAGCGAATACGTATACGAATAGTAGGTCTGGCAGAGTCGTAGACAGCAGCAGCAGCAGCAGCAGCCGCTACAAATTTCTTGTCATTAAATTAAAAATAAACGACAATATTTTATGCGCCTATAAATATGCAACGCACAAAATGCTGCCCAGTAACGGAAAGCGAGCAGCTGTTATTTGTTTCATTGTTGTTGTTGTTGACTGTTTGGATTGTTGTTTTTATGTCTTGCTTATGCAAGCATCAAGTTCGAGTTAAAGCTGCACAGGTGTGACCAGAGCACAGATTGAGTGCCAGCCAAGTGATTTGCCTAAGCCTCCTCCAGCTGCAGATTTATATGAATATCTTAAGGATGCATAAATAAAATACACATTGCCATAAATTGTGATTAAAAACGCTTGTCGGCTCTGTTTCTATTCTTTCGGCTCTAGTAAAATATACAAAAATTTACTTGGAATTACCTATTTCCTAATCTCTCAATGCATAAATATTTATACTGCATGTATTTAGTGTGCAGTCAATTTATTTAAAGCATTAAAATAGAAACAATGCTCGACTTAGTAGCAAAAATCAATATGCACATACAATTAAAAAGAAAACTAATAGTCTATCAGGCAAATACGAATTTGGATTAAATCTATAAAATTTATTCAATTATACAAAAGCTGTTTCTTTTTTGTCTTTAAAAGTATTAAAATTGTGTTTATTTGTGTTTGCTCTGCTTGAAATATGAATCTATTAACAAAAAGTTCAGTTGTATGTTGAAGTTTTGATTAGTTTCGTTTGCCAAATGAAATGCTGAGTGTTTTAAAATATGACACAGAACAATTGATCAGGTAAACGGATGCAAAACTTAATTGTACTTGACCTAGCTTTACGACACTAAACTTAGCTAAGATATGTTAAGTATTTAATTTGAAATTGAATTCTCTATGCTTGGGCTTTCTTGGCAGTTGCCTCAGCGGCAATCTCCAGTTTGGCATCCTCAAAGTCGCTGTCGATCTCGCTGTCGTTGTCGTTCCAGGGCTGCGTCTCCGCCGTGCCCCAAATGAGGTAGATCACATTGCCGGCAAAGAGCACCATGGCAGCGATGCTGAACACCAGCTGCCACTCGCTGCGCTGCGTCGGATCCTTGACCAGCACGCCCACCACCAGCGGCGTCAGCATGGCCACCAGATTGGTGAACGTGCTCGTTATGCCAGCCAGGATGCTCGCATGCACCGGCGACAGATCGATTGTGTTCAGTTCGCTGCCAATGGTCGCCGCACTGCTGACGCCCACACTCAGAGTGACGAGGACCAGAGCCAGTGGCTTCTGTGTGGCATCCACAAAGCCCAGGGCCAGCATTATGGCCGCCGGCGTCCACAGCGCAATGCTGTTGTACGCCTTGCGCAGCGCTGTCAAGCTGAGACAGCGTCGCTGGAGCAGCACATCGGCCACGAGCAGATACACATAGCACATGGCCCACATCAGCAGGAAGGGCAGCGCCGAGAAGAACGCATTGCTGTCCATCTGCAGACGCAGCACGCCCTGCAAATACGCCGGCAGCTCCGCCTGCATCGTGGCCAGTCCCCAGGTGTCCGCACAGCGTGCACAGAGCAGCGCATAGAATGGCGCCGATGTGAAGATGCCCCGCCAGGGTATCGCCAGCTCGCGCTCCCGCCGCACGCTGCGCTGCAGATCGCCGACAATGTAGCGCTGCTCGGCGCTGCCAATGCAGCTGGCCTCACTCGCCCGATTCGTGCCCAGCAGCAGCCAGAGCAGGCACCAGGCCAGACCCAGGGCGGCCGAGGCGTAGCTGATGCCCGGCCAGCCCAGACTGGAGCTGGCCAGCATGCCGGCGGCATACATGGCCAGCACATTGCCGCAGTCGAAGCCGGTGTAGGCGAAGGCGCCCAGGCGGGTGCGC
Source organism: Drosophila flavopinicola (assembly GCA_035042425.1). NCBI lineage: Eukaryota > Metazoa > Arthropoda > Insecta > Diptera > Drosophilidae > Drosophila > Drosophila flavopinicola. Next base: position 3,095,283 of record JAWNLL010000166.1, read on the forward strand.
TCCACGGCGGGCGCCCAGTTGGCCAGGTGCTGGTGGATGCAGGGCAGCGTCAATCCCTGGCAGAGGCCTTGCAGCAGTCGGATGGCGCAGTAGGCACGCCAGCCGGCCAAGTAGATGCTCTGCGGCGTCCAGGCGCTGAGCAGCGCTGAGCCGAAGCTGCCCCAGAAGAGGACGGTTTTGGCGCCGAAGCGCTTGCACAGATAGCCGCCTGGGAATTGGGTGAGTGCGGAGCCCCAGTAGAAGCTGGACAGCACATACGACTTCTGTGGCTCCGTCCAGTTGTAGTACTGCAAGTGGACAAGTGTATATGCATATATAGTGTCAACGTTGTCCTTGGTCCTGTCAGCTGGTCAGCTCACTTACCGGCAGCTCGGCATTTGAGGAGGTGGCATTTGTCATGGCCACCACGGCCACGCCCACATTGAACTGCAGTATGGTATTGACGACCAGGCCCAGAAAAAGCAGCAACGCCTGCAAGTGCCGCATTCCGAGGCGTGGCACTGAAATGCAAATTAGAGACACACACACACATCCGCCATCCTCCATCCTTTGGCCTTACACTTACCCTTCTCCAGCTCCACATCCGTGTCAGTCATTCTATTTGAAACGCTTCCCTGTTGCTGCTTCCAAAGGCTTTAAATGCTTTGTGAGAACCTAACAAATGTTACTCCAGTTACACATACATATGTATGTATAACAAATTCAAATGCAACAATTTATTTACAATGTTCTTTTTTTTGTTTTATTTTGATTTTCGCATTTAAGTGGCGTTCATAATTGTTGTTGTTGTTGCTCTAAAAAAAACCTAAAAAAAAACAAAATATAATATAGTTGTAATAGCTTGAAACGTGCATTGTCATGAATAATTAATATAATACTAGATACAACACTTAACTAAAAAGTGGAAATATCGGTGGTAACATAAATAATATATTTCTTTATTTATTTTCGACAAGTGAGAGTCGACAGAAAAAATGAAATTTAAATTCAAAATTAACGAATCGACTATTTTACGTTTGTGCATACGCGATAGAATAGTTCGCAACTAATTTCCAGCTATCCCTGTATACTTGATTCCTTCAAAATAGTTTATGACGCATATCTTTGGTATTTGTGACTCAAACGCTTTGCAATTTTCCATATTGATGAGTCATTAGGATATTCAAGTGTAAAAGGTAATTGAAGGCGACAGCTTTAAAAACATGAGAAATATGACCAAAATCGCCTTCAAATTGTATGGCAGCTATAAGATATAGTGATCCGATCCAGCCGGTTGTGACAAATGTGCTGCCCATTTGAACAAAAAGTCTCTGTGCCAAGTTTAATCGCGATAGCTCAAAAACTGAGGGACTAGTTTGCATACATACAGACAGACAGACGGACGGACATGGCCAGTTCAATTTATTTTGCAGCTTTTCGACACCTTCTTCTATGCATTATAAATTATAGGACAAAATTAATATACTATTTTCTTCAAAAAGCTTATAATAGTATACCAGATGTATATCGTTTCCGTTTTGCTAAAGTTATGGACATGAGAAGGCTTTATAATAGCGTTTATGTTAGTATCAAATCTTGAATCTTTTGTTTACAACCTAGTTCCTTTAATTTTGTTGCATTTGTTTTACTTCAAGTGCAAAACTGAAACCAAAGAGCGGTTGCAAATGGAGAGTTTCGGCTTAGACATCGACTTAGACCTACAACAATGAAGTTTATTTGTTATTTTCGCATTGTTTCAACGATTGTTTGCTGCTTTTGAGTTTGTAGCTTGTGTGCAAATTCGGTCGATAATATCAACGAAAAAATGCAAATCCTAGAATTTACAACTGTATCTGCGCTGCTAACAAGGTGCTTTCAGTGCCATTGACAGCTACACACACACATATATATGTATATATGTATATACATATGTATATAGCAACAGTTGCAATACAAACTATGCGTCTGTCTCTGTCCCTGTCTTCGTCTCTTGCCGTTTGTTGCTGTAGATTTCGCATGCTTTTTCAATTGTTCCGAAAGCTGTCAATACAACGGACAGCGCAAGGCTGTAGATAAAGGGTCATAGGGCATGTGGAGGGGTGTTGGGGGTTGGGGGTGGTGTTTGGGTTTGGGTTTGGTTGGTTGATCTGGCGCTTACAGCCTACTAATGCCGCATGAAGCAGCAAAAACAAAAAAAAACAAAAACACAATCGATTGCAATGCTGAAGCATATTTTTGGGTCCCATGCAAATATTTGAACATTCGAATTTTTGTTTACATTTTAGTGCAAATTTTGCAAATTACTCGCATAGCAGTCTGGCAAGCCAACCACCCACCCACACACACACACACACTCCCCCAACCCACCACACCTGCATGTTGTGTCATTCACAATGCTTTCTTTCTATCTTTCTTTTTTGTTGGGGTGCACATTTAGTTTAAGTAAATCTCTGACATGTGCTGCACATTAGAGCAGAGGCGCCTCTGAGTTGGGTAGCAAATGATATGATATGATATGATATGTAAAAGATATATATATATTCTGGCCATATATCTTATTATTCATATTTGTCTGTTTATTCTACATTATTGCAGCTGAGATTATTTTGTTAGCAAATGATATGATGAATATGTAGGTTAGCAGAAAAAAATATATAATTTGGCTATCAAATAAATTATATTAAAATGTTATTTAATTCGTCTATCTGTTTTCAAATGTATATTGTAAAGCAAGACACACATGAATAACTAAAATGTTATTTTTCACAAATATTATCAATAAAAACATATTTCTTTATTTTTAAAAAGAAGCAATATAGTTGGGCGATTATTTTAATTTTTAGATTTGGTAATTAATAAAAATTATTTAAGTATTTAATTTTTTGTATATTATAAAAAAAAATATATTAAAGTTATATTAATTTATATTTAAAAAAAAAATATAAAAATAAAAATATAAAGTTTTATTTTGGCTTAAAAATTTGTTATTAGTTTGATTGGTGTAATCTGGCCATATATCTTATTATTCATATTTGTCTGTTTATTCTACATTATTGCAGCTGAGATTATTTTGTTAGCAAATGATATGATGAATATGTAGGTTAGCAGAAAAAAATATATAATCTGGCTATCAAATAAATTATATTAAAATGTTATTTACATCTATCTGTTTCAAATGTATATTGTAAAGCAAGACACACATGAATAAAATTAACTAAAATGTTATATTTCACAAATATTATCAATAAAAACACATTTCTTTATTTTTAAAAAGAAGCAATTTATATAGTTAGGCGATTATTTTAATTTTTAGATTTGGTAATTAATAAAAATTATTTAAGTATTTAATTTTTTGTATATTATAAAAAAAAAAATATTAAAGTTATATTAATTTATATTTAAAAAAAAATATAAAAATAAAAATATAAAGTTTTATTTTGGCTTAAAAATTTGTTATTAGTTTGATTGGTGTAATCTGGCCATATATCTTATTATTCATATTTGTCTGTTTATTCTACATTATATTGCAGCCTAGATTATTTTATTAGCAAATGATATGATGAATATGTAGGTTAGAAAAAGAAATATATAATCTGGCTATCAAATAAATTATTATTTGAAGATCAAATAAATTATATTAAAATGTTATTTACATCTATCTGTTTTCAAATGTATATTGCAAAGCAAGACACACATGAATAAAATAAACTAAAATGTTATTTTTTCACAAATATCATCAATAAAAACCCTTTTTGATTGAGGCCCCCCTTTGTGCGACGCCAGTGGGTCTTTAATAATGTCTAGCATTTTGCTCGCTTTTATTAAAAACAAATAGGCAAAACACATCTGACACGCTCGCACCCACAGACACACACACACACACACATGCACATGCACATGCAAATAAGACACAACATTTATGCATTTTGTGTTATTTTAATTTAAAATATCTGTGCGAATTGTCTAAAGCTTATAGGTCGACACTAGTAAACACTAGAAGAGAAAAACTATATATATATATAGACATACGTAAATATTTAAACAAATACAATGTGGTTCTTTGTGAATAATGAACGAAGCAAAGCTTAACTGTGGGGGAAAATTGGCAATAGTTACCCAATTTCCAATTGAACTTCGGACTCTTTCTGTACACGTATATTTCTGCTTCGGCTCGCACACTATTCTATTAATATCAAATTTTCATACAATTTTCACATTTGTTAGTTTTGCAGCGTGTTTTTTGTATTCTTTCCGTTTAATCGTTCAGCGTGCTCGTTTTGCTGGCGTTTTGTTCAACTGCGCTTTGTTTATGCAAATAACTTTTAGACGCTCGCCGCCAACCAATTTAATTCTCGCTTAATGAAGTCTTTCCCAATGTGTGCATATATGTATATACGCATGGCGAGTGAAATGAAAACGGTTGGATATATAAACTATAACAGAGCAGGTAGCGTGGCTTAAATGGGTTTTGGCAATTGAGAGAAGCTCTTTGTTGCTAGAATGTTTTGTAACTGATATAGTTTCAGCTGTTTGCTGTTTGTTGTTGTTAGGCCTTGGTTACTCATTTTTTTCTATACCAGTGAGTAATTGGGTTAATTCCATATTTAATTCCAAAGCAAACAATTTGAAAATAAACGTTAATTAAAGCTCGCTGTCAAAAGCTGATTGCTGCAACAGTGCTTTGATCAGCTGACTTGTACATTGTTGTTGACTTTTGCTGTTAAATGGCGCACAGCTAACAGAGCTCTTTACAACAATAAATAACAGACAATAGCTTGATAATTTGATAACATTTATTCGCGTATTTACTTACTATTGGCAAATCACATATGTAATAGCAAATATTTGCACTACTCATGTTTTAGTTGTGAAATATATGTATTGTCACTGCCATGGTTTATAAAATCTGATGACTATCGATAGTTTTGACAAATGAACAGAACAAATCGATCCTCATATCGGCGGTTAAATTATAATGCAAACATACAACTTTTGAATTAGTCACCAGGCAAAATAACACTAACATTTTAAATAAGAATACACTTTTGCATGTACATTTTCGTTAATTTTTACTCAAATTGGTCGTTTTTCGTATTTGCCCGCTGTACACAACAGGTCTGCAATTGATTATGTTATAAGCTCTGTTATGTTGTTTACACAATGTACAAATAATGTTATGCTCTCTCACTTGCGCACGATCGCTAATTCTCTCATTGACTGTTAATGTTGTTGTACGTACACATGTGTGCGGACGGCGAATGAAATTCAAAAATTGACAAGTTACTTAAACTTTTCGACTTAGTTTGTGCGAAAACAAGCAAGCGCTAGTGTGATAAATGCAGACAATTTCGTTCTAAGCCAGCACACCCAAACTGCATATTAAATACAATTGAAATATATTTACTGTGGCCACAAAACAAGATCGCAAAGAAGACGCGCAAGCAAATAAACAATTTGCGGCCGTCATCTCGTCGTGTGTGCATATGTGTGAGTGAGTGAGTGAGTGAGTGAGTGTTTGTGCTCGTTGCGTGCGATTCAATTGTTTAAGAAACACGGCAACAGCCAGCGGGCGAATTGTATTTGCTTAGGCATTTTATTGCAATTATAACAGCAGCACCAAACACAGACAGCAACAAAGTTCAGTAGCCAACAACAAAAGTTGCCAAAAAAAAGCCGACAAATAACGCGACAGCATTAAAAAGCCATAAATTACTTAAATATGTAAAGCAACACAAATCAGTTAAATTTGCTTTTTATGTCGCAGTTTTTGTTGATATTCCAAATCAAATTTCGTGCTTTCGTCTCGTCTTGTTCGTTTTTGTTGTACATTTTAAGCTTTTATTCGTATCCTTTTTATATACATATGTACAAATGTAGTTCGCGCGTGTTTCGCATTTGTCCTCCTCTGGTCACACTCGCCGTCTCAAAGTCTCGCATCGCTTTCAACCCAGAAACGTGAACACGCGCGTAATTTTAAAATCCTCTCCCCTCGCAGCTTCCAATCCTTTTCTTATCGTGCTCAAAACATATTGTTGCATTCCACGTGTGTATTGTGTTATTATTCGTTGCGTTGTCGCTTTAAGTGTGTTTCTTCGAGTGTAATTTGTTTATTAATATGTTCATTTGTGCAATTGTGTTGCCCTGCCTCCTATCTTCCGCTCTTGTAGTGTGCCTTTTTTAAAATATTTAAAACGTGTATAATTATTGATGTTATAAGAAACAACCAACCAACCAAAAAAGGACAAACATAAAGCCAGGTGCAAACTTAACACCATCGTTATCAACAACAACAACAACAACAACCACCACATTTGCCCCGCTGTTTTTGTAAGTTCCTTGCATGCATTTTTCTAAGCTTTTGATTTTATTTGTTATCTATTTACTTTATGCCTAACACAGATTTCCTTATTACTGCTCTGTCTCACCTAATTTACTTTTGCTTACCTCTTTTTGTACATACAAATGTCTACCTAAACATAACTTCATACACACACACACACACATACACATACACCAGCGCACCGTTGGTTATTTACCTGTTGCCGCTTGTCTTTGCCCCTGTCTGTCCGTCCGTCCGTCTCTCTCGCTCGCACATTTGTATATTCATTGTCAACGGTTATTTCATGATTGCGCTTTGCTGTCCTCATCTTACCCCTGTTAGTTTACTTTGTTGTTGTTGTTGCCTACATAGGCACATATGTATGTACTATGTACATATAAATTGCTTATTGTACAATCCACCACCACTTCATTTCGGCTTACCTCACTTCGCCTCAGCTCAACTCAGCTCATCTTTAATCGTATTTTGACTACTACGTTGTGCCCTTATTGGCAACGCTGCTGCTATTGCTGCTTCTTCTGCTTCAGGCTGCTCTCTGCAATGTAAATGTTAAATGCTCTCGCAGCTCTCGCGCTGTCGTTTTCATTTGCTCAACTTCCTTTTTGCATAATTCCGCTGACTCATTTGCTACGCTGAACATGTTCATAATTTGTACCTTTTACTTTTTACTCGCTTCTTTTTACTTTTTGCCCAGTTTTTCGTTTTTGTTTTGCTGCCGCGTTGTGGCTACTTTTTACCACACACACACACACACACGTACACGACAATTTTACAGCCTGAGTTTGACTGGCCACTGACCGACAGTTGTTGGGTTTTCATTGTGCTGACAGTCCGTTTGACATTTTCGCCTATGGCGAGAGTGGTGAGTGTGGTCAGAGGTGGTTACACTGGAGGGGCCTTTTTCAGGGTCAGCTGTGTGGGGAGGTGGCCATGTCGTGTTAACCGCATTTTGGACAGAATTTCGCGCATTTATCTGCAATGTTCTTTGCAGCCGTAAACCACGAAAATGTGGCTTAAAACTTTACTAGATGATTTTGGTCTGCTTGCAAATGATGCTTTAACTAACTGCCCAAAAACTATTATTACTTTAGCTCAAAATATAAAAATGCAAGCATTTTTATACTCTTTTCGAAGAAAATAATATGTTAAGTTTGTCCTGAAGTTTGTAACGCATAGAAGGAAGCGTCGGAGATCCCCAAAAGTTACTGCCAGTATGCTTAGAATGACAATACAAATTGATCTAGCCATGTCCGTCTGTCTGTCTGTCTGTATGTATGCAAACTAGTCCCTCAGTTTTTGAGCTATCGCGATAAAACTTTGCACAGACACTTATTATTCCAGGAGACAGCACATTGGTCGGAGCCGGCAGGATCGGACGACTATATCTTATAGCTGCCATACAACTCGAAGTCGGTTTTGGCCATATATCCCATGTTTTTTAATCTATCGCGATGAAACTTTGCACAGATACTTATTATTCAAAGAGACATCACATTGGTTGGAGCCGGCCGGATCGGATCACTATATCTTATAGCTGCTATACAACTAGCAATAAATTAAATATTCTTATAAAAAAAAAAAATGTCACGCGACAAAACTATTTTGTACAGCTTATGAAATTTCAGTGGTACAGTTGGCAGAGTGAAAATTGCCTATAGGTTCGAAAAGAGTATAAAATCTTCGGCACGCCGAAGATAATCCTTCCCCACTTGTTTTTTTTTAAATAAATTGCTATTAAAGACTTGAAACATTTAAGCATTTTTCAAGATATTATATTACGAATGAAAGTTCGGAAGTTAAAAAATTCTAAAATGAGAACTGCCCTATAATGTCCAAATCGGTCAGGAATTGGAACAAAACAATAGAATTTTCAAATGTACTGAGAATGTTGTTTCAATAATATAAAACAATATACATTAATGCATTAGAAAACATTGAAAATTGAAAAAGTAAACAGCACCCAAAACTAAGGGGGGGGTTCTAATATCTTAAAGTTATAACAAAAAATATTTTGATCATTAATTTGAAATAAAACACGAAAAAGTGCAGCTACCATAAATGTCAAGTCAAATCTATTTATCGAGCGACTTTTGTCTGTGTCTCTATAAACAAATCATTATGTGCAGCTGTTTCTGTTGTCCATTCTATTTACACAAACCGTATATAGTTACACACAGTACGTAGAAGCAGTGCCGTTATTTTAACCGCTTGCTTAACCCACCTTTGGTAATGCCTAAACGCAACTGCATTGCCCAGCTAAAATAACAACAACTACAAACAAAAACAATAGCAACAACAATAACTGCTCAACGTCGCGTAATTTGCAAGCAAAAAGTCATTAAAATATCAAATTGGCGTCTGGCGTTGAGATTTAGTCAAGTTTCCCCAATGATGGTGACGCCAGTTGTGCCCCGATGACGGTTAACGGAACGACTGACAGCTAAATAACTGAGAACGTCTGAAATGTCGTATATTATATACATATATAGGGTATACATATATGTATGGTATATAAATGTGTTCGGTTTGTGTAGGAAAAACGAAAGTTATCGCCATGCGGCACCCGCATAAGCTCATTTTGCTGATTAGAAGCTATGCCCACTCCCGTTCTATTAACATTTATCGGTTTATAAACTATAGAGATGACACGAGCTGATCGTAAAATGCAAATAGATTTCGAATCTTTTTTGCAGGCAGGATCACAAATTGAATAATTATATGCCTATACCATTTATGTCAAGTTTTATCTAATGCCAGGGTCCATCTCTAGTCTAATTTATACATTCCGAAATATTAGTAAAAACAAACGGATGTACCCTTTTTGTCTTAAAATATATATGTTTTAAGAAATTAGAACTTGTTTCAACACATTTTCAATTTCCTTTTCATCTATAAGTTTATAAAAGTTATATTTATTTTTGTCTTGAAAAAGTGAAATTCGAAAAATTATAAATATTTCTGAATTAAAATTAGCTTTAAAACACATCATATATTTCTTGCATGAGAAACAGTGCTTGACACAAAATTATATTATTATCTCGCTAGCCTGTCATATGATTGCAAGAGTATTTCAAATTCGGCAAACCGAATCTTGCTTATTTGTTTTTATCATTTCATAACGCTTATCGGTAACGAATAGTTGGCGATAACACAATTTACATGCCATATTCACTTCTTTCATTGTCTAGGCGGGACGAGGGGGTCTTTTGCTTTTGCAGTTAATTGAAATTAGCGATAAAATAGAACAGAGTAACATAGAGAGAGTGAGAGAAACACGTTTTACCTGCACACACAGTGGGTCTGAGTCACTTTTGAGTTGAAAAAACTCATTCAAAACGGGCTGCAATTAGTATTTAATGTAACGAATTTGCTGCCAGTTTCGGGTTTTTGTTTTAAGTGAACAACAATAGCAACAACAACAACGCAGGTAAATTATGGATGATGGCTTAAATTTAAAACTTGCAATGACTTATCGCGTCAACGATCTTGCTCATAATGCGGCCACACAGTCATCTCTTGCTCCATATTTGGTCACACTCACAGAGACAAACTGTATCTGTAGCTGCTTGAAAAAGTTCTGTGTGAAATACGCTTGCGCGACAGCAACAACGACAACAACAATAACAATAACAGCGACAACAACAACAAGACGACTTACCCTTCACAAGTTATACTCGAACGAACGCGTTTAATAAATTATCAAGTTGAATGCCCAGTTTCGAAATTTGACCTTGAGCACAAATTTCGGGTCTCTGGGCTCTCCTCTATATTATATACATATATCGTATATGTATGATGATTGTTGCTCTCTCTGTGTGCTTGTGTGTGTGTGTGTGTGATTTTTTAACAATCTTTAGGCTTTAGTTTCTTGAAGCTTTGATGCGTTACGAATGTCGCCCGGCTACAGTCGGCTGCTCACGACTGAGAAGTGAAACTCTATAGCAAGTGCGTAAGTCTTGGGCTTGGGTTAATTAGCGCAACCATACAAATTAACTAACGCACATGCGTAACTCATAGACTCATAGATACACCACAAATGTACATAGATACATACTACAGATACAAAAAGCGGCGCCGTGATTTTCGGTTGTGTTATGATTAATGTGCTGCCCATTTGGTTTCTTTTCTATTTTTATCGTTTGTTGTTAGGCGCTTTGAACTTGGCTCTAATGTCTGAAGTTAATTGCTCCTGGTACCTGGTAGGCAATTGCAAACCGGTTCCCAACCATTGTATCCGACCATCAAAATTAATGAGAAGTTGCAGAAAGAGCGGCAACCTTGATTATGCAATAAGCATTGCCATGTTTGTACAAAATATTTGGAAGCATTTAGAACACCAAACACCATACAAAATTATGCTGAACAAATTTATTACGTGTGAAAAAATAAGAAAAAACCGGTATCATTTTATAATGTACACACTATTGTGATTTTGGAATTGTTTTTGAAATATTTGTAATAATTCCTTAAATTGTAGATCTTTAAGACATATTGATCAAATGTAGAACAATTTCTCATAGTGTATTTGCTAAAAAGAATATCTAAAATGTAGCACAGAAGATTTAATCACAATCTGACTTAACTGGCGCTTTGCTAACCCATTAAGCACAAATAAAATAATTTTTCATTCATCCGCATTTTAAGGGGCTAAAGAAAAAAGCAATATTCATTGATTTTTATTTCTGTATTTATTTTTGTTGGCTCTCCACGCAAGGCGCGTAAAACATAAAAGCTAATCAGCTCACGCTGTTAGATTTTCCGAAAAACGAACGAATAATAAACACACATGCACAGCATCTGTCAGCATAAATATTTATTGATATTTGACATGATCGATCACTCTCTAAAAATGGGTGGGTTGGGGGCGGGGGCGGGTGCGGGGGAAAGTGTTAAAGACTTGACGCTGATGAGCCAATTTGTTAAGGTGCTGAAATATGCAAATGTACGATGTCCTGCTGTTGCTGTTGCTGTTTTGCTGTTTTGCTGCCCGATGATATCGCCTGTCATATTAAGATACATTCTTGTGGCTAGAGAAATGTAGCGTAACATTCTCGACTGATTTGTGATTTAACACATTTTGCAGCTGCGTGTGCAACCCCCACCTTCCCCTCCAGCCCCCACCTTCCCCTTCTCCTGTTGCCTTGGTCAGCGATAGGGGTCTCCCATTTTTACCTATACCTATTTTTTGAACTGCCGTGTGCCGCTTTTTATCACAGCGCACGTAAATGTCAAATATAAGCCCCTGGGTTTTAAAATATCACACGAAATGTTTTCACATGTGTGTATGTGTGTATGTATGTATGCATGTATGTATGTGTGCTTGATTGATAAGAAAACGACGTGACAGCTGTTTGGTAAACGCCAGACGACTGTTTCTAATACCCTTGCTGATAAACTGCCAGCGGGCATATTTATTCATCAAGAAATATCAGTTCGACTGTTCGATTGCATGTTAAATCACTTTTAGCTGTGTCGCCAATAAAGGTCTGTATTTTGAATATATTTTTTAATATTTGCAAACTTATGCATTTGGTGCAGTATAGAAGGGTATACGATAAATGCCTTAACGTGCTCGTTCTTGTTTCTTGTTAGCTGCCGCATCGAAAAAAGGGGTTGTGCAGACCTTAACTGAATATTAGGGTTGCAATTGTGGGTTTTATCTTGAAAAAGGGTGTCAAGAGAGCGTCTGATTGACTCGAAATGAATATTTAACCTTTCCTTTTTTTGGCGGGCTATTTGTGAAACATTGAATTGTTGTCAGTTGGGTTCGGTTTTCATTATTATATTGTAATTTGCATCTTGTCATGTGCAAAAACTGATTATGATATCGTTCTGAGATAGTTATACTAGTAGCTAATATTGAAATTCTTATGGTTAATTTGCAACTTAATGAACTTTATTCTGTGCGCTTTAGCAATTAATTAGCAGCATATGCAATTAAATGTATTTATTATTTTTACTGGCATGATAAAGTATTGAATACTCATTTATATTGTAAATACCAAATAAGTATGTTTATAAGCATTACCTTTGTATATACATATTTATGCTCCATATCATATTTACCAATTTTCACTGCCATTCTGTGTAATTCGACCAGCAATTACTATGCAAATAAAAATAAACTATACACTCTTTTATATAACTACTATTTTATATCTATACTGTACACTCGGGTTTTTTATCTGTTTGAAACAAAAAAAAAACCTCTTTCACACACTTTAACTCTATTATTTTGTTTATGCGCTCAACTGTAAACCACACAACCACTAAATTAAATACGATGATCAAACAAATAAACTGAATATAAACAAAAGAAAAAACAACCAAAACACATTTTATAATGAAAAAAAAAAACTACAGAACGTCTCCCTTTATATGTACATATGTATGTATATATATTATTATGTATATATAGCCAGCCACATCAAATAGCAATACATTTCGATATAAGTGTATAAATACAAAACATTTATATATGTAAATATACTTATATATATTTTTTCTATTTTATGCGCTTGTTGTGCTCTGAATTTTTGTTCTATATTTTTATTCACACACTCTAGTTCTCTTTCTATCTCTCTCGCTCTCTGTCTCTCCATCTGTCTCTTTCTAACTCCTCCTGCCCTCCATTTCTCATGCTTCTCTGTCGCTGTGCTTGTTATTTTGAAACGTGTTCTAAACATTTATACAGCAATTTTAATGCCATTTTCACAATACAAAATATTGGATCTATCTTTATAACTGTGTATGCATATTTGCTATCACTTTCTCAGCACGTTATATGTGCAATCAGAAATATACAAACACATAAACCGACATACATATATATATATATATATATATATATATGCATATGTATATATATATATATATATCACATAGCTGACATCCAACACGATAGTATTTTCTGTAGTAAATATGTTATTTCACATTATTTCTTTTCATTGAAACTTCATTTTCACACAATTGTCCAAAGCGATTTCCTTCCTCAACTTAATTTCATAATTTCTAAAAGCTTTCAAAGCTCCAAATACATATTTGTAACAATTTGTAAGTCTCTCGTTAGCTCACAATCTCTGTTCTTCTTTTTACCTCTCTCTCTCTCTCTCTCTCTATATATATCTATATATACATATATCTATCTCTCTTTCACCCTATTCTCTAGCTCTCTCTCTATATATATATATTCTCTCGCTCTCTCTCTACTCTCTCTCCCTCTCTACTCTCTCTCTCTCTATCTATCTCTATATTCTCTCGCTCTCTCTCTATATATATTCTCTTGCTCTCTCTCTACTATCTCTACTATATCGCTCTCTCTCTCTCTCTGTCTACTTTCTCGATCTCTCTCTCTCTCTCTCTCTCTCTATATATATTTCTCTTGCATTCTCTCTAACTCTTTCACTCTATCTGTCTGTATATCTCTATGTTATTCTGTCTCAGTCTTTCTCCTTCTGAGCTTAGCTGCGCTTATGTCTGCATATTGTCAATATATCCAACATATATCTCTATGTATATCTCCCAATTTCCCCCGATATAACGTTATATATAATAATGATGATGATGATATACATAACTTGCTGTCTCATATCGAAATTGTTTTGTTCTCTTTCGATTCTTGCAGGCACCCGCCCCCCCTCATCACGTTCGTGAATCGTGTGCAGTGTCGTTTTAGCTCCTTCACAAAAAAGCCAACAGCGCATAAAATACATACAGAAAGCAAATCAAATACCAATTATAATGCAACAGAAAGAGAAAAGCCGAATAACGAAAAACCTTTAGGCGAAAGTCGTTTGCAATTAATTTGTTAAAAGTTATTGAGAAAATCTCTGGCCAATTATATTTGGTCTAGTGAAAACGTTTTCAGTGTCAGCGCGCCCATTTATCACCGAACTGGGCCCACTCTATAAATATATACCAATACCGAGCTCTATATAGCTACAAATTGTTTTGCAAATCTTTTGCATAGCTATATACTATAGAATACGTTCAGTTCATTTTCGAAAAGCTTGCGTGTTTTTGTTTCTTTATTTTGTAAGTTGTTGGTGTGTGTGTGTACTCAGTTGCATATGGCGCAAATACTTCATATTACTTATACACACAAATAGTAGTTTTGTGTTATCGCGATATAAACAAAAAACATAACGAAACCAAAACAAAACAAAAACAAAAACAAAACATTCAACGCAACGCTGCTAAACGAACGCGCCAGCCAAAAGAAAGCCGGCTCACATGTGTGGGTTTCTCTAAAGTGGGTGAGTAATCAGCAGACGCAAACTTTTCTTATTGTTATTATTTTAAGCAACAGATGTCCTCCCCAAAAAACCCCAAAAACCATCTATATTTCACACACGCACACACACACACACACACACACGCACACGCACACATACATACACAGCCAACTCATTTTTATAAATGCACCATAAATTCATTCATGCATTTGACTTTGACAATAAGTCAAATAAGTACGTGTTCCCCGTCCCTGTACCAACCAACCCAGCCCCCCACTAAAGTGGTTCGCATTAGCAGGCATTTATGATATGTATATATCGTATATATATATATATATATATATCTTTCAGTATCTTAAGACATGTCGCTGCTGTCTTTGGCATTGTCTTCTCGCTGTTGCCAGAGTCGTGTCTCCTTTTGCTTTTTCGTTTGCCTTTCGGTTTTTTGCCTTTTCCTGTTCCTCTTTTGGTTTTTGCACATATCCACGGCCATTATTTAGCCAGCAACCGCCTTTGCATGCTAAATAGAATTCGCTAACCATGTCGAACTGCGTGTGGCTCCCTTACCAACTCCCAACTCCCAACCACCAACCACTGTGGTTGGCTGTCGTCCCAAGAAGTAGTTAAACTCACTTAGCGCGTCGCAGACATGCACATCATCATTATATAGTATATATATAGACGACCATATAGAAAGGGCACAACTTTTGCCTTTACAGTTATGTCAGGCAACAGCTGTTGCCAATTGCAGTTGCAGTTTCAGTGTTGAGAAATGCATATGTAATTTAGTTTTACTCACTTGCTGAGTGAAACAATCCGACTGACAGATGTTGCTACAGCAATAATTATAACAATCAAATCCCGAGTTTGTGATGGATGGCAAGAAATGAATATGATGGCTTCCCATTTTATGATTTTATGTGTTAATTTTAGCCGACAATAAATAAATAAAAAACAAGTGGGAAAGGATTATCTTCGGCGTGCCGAAGATTTTATACTCTTTTCGAACCATTAGGCAATTTTCACTCTGCCAACTGCACCACCGAAATATTAAATGACGCATATCTTTGCTAATTATAACTGAATCGATTTGTAATTTTGAACATTGATGAATTATAAGGATGTTCAAGTGTACAAGGAAATTTAAGGCGATAGCTTTGAAAAGATCGGATATATGGCCAAAACCGACTTCGAGTTGTATGGCAGCTATAAGATATAGTGAACCGATCCGGCCGGCTCCGACCAATGTGCTGTCCCTTTAAATAATAAGTCTCTGTGCAAAGTTTTATAACGATAGCCCAAAAACTGAGGGACTAGTTTGCATGCATACAGATAGACAGACAGACAGACGGACGGACGGACATGGCTAGATCAATATTTTCTTCGAAAAGAGTATAAAAATACTTTGAGTATTATTATAAAACTACGAATTTGTTTAAATTCCCTTGCTTCATTTGAAGTGTAATTTTTTATTAATTTCTGCATAGCAATACCTTCAGAAGCTTCTTTAAATATTTAGCTAACATTAACTTGGCCATTTCAGATATTTATTATTAGCTTTTTAAAACAAAACTTTAAATGTGCATAAATATTGTTTTCAACAAAGGTTGATGCATAAGACTCATTGTGTAGTTTGAAACTACTGTCACTACTACGCCGAAACATTTCAAAAGTATTTAATTAACATCGTATATTATTCTAAAGGCAATCTTTCCATATAAACACAAAAAATATGTGTTTATTCGGAGTAAATTTGATTTCAGCTGTAAAAGTTTTCGTTACCATTTCTGTGAAAATGTGCGAGCAGTTTTCACTGTTTTTTACGTTTTTTATTATACTCTTTTCGAAGAAAATAGTATATTAAGTTTGTCCTGAAGTTTGTAACGCATAGAAGGAAGCGTCTGAGACCCCCAAAAGTTACTGCCAATATGCTTATAAAAACAAAACAAATTGATCTAGCCATGTCCGTCTGTCTGTCTGTCTGTCTGTCTGTCTGTCTGTCTGTCTGTCTGTCTGTCTGTCTGTCTGTATGTATGCAAACTAGTCCCTCAGTTTTTGAGCTATCGCGATGCAACTTTGCACAGACACTTATTATTCAAGGGGACAGCACATTGGTCGGAGCCGGCCGGATCGGACCACTATATCTTATAGCTGCCATACACCTCAAAGTCGGTTTTGGCCATAAATCCGATGTTTTCAAAGCAATTGCCTTAAATTTCCTTGTACACTTGAACATCCTTATAACTCATCAATGGGTAAAATCGCAAATCGATTGAGTCATAAACAGCGAAGATATGCGTCATTAAATATTTTGAAAAAACAGGTGCATATGAGCAAACAAAGTCAAGCACAAGAAAGCTTTTGATAGTCTGAGCAAACAAAGTCAAGCGCAAGAAAGCTTTTGATAGTCTGCTCTTCAAGCAATTTTGTCAGCGATCATCAAAACGGCTTGTGGCGTAGTGGGTAAAGTTGCGAACTGGTGAGCGAGAGGTCCCGGGTTCGAAACCAGCGGCGACTGGTCATTTATTTTCATTTTTTCTTATTCTTCTTTTCAAATATATAATAGCTGTAGTCAAATTCATTTATTTTCAATTTCCTAAATTGTTTCTAATTTTTTTTCATACATAAAGTAGCTTTAATAGAATAATTCAAAAGAAAAATTTAAATTCATTGGCAAAACCAATGCCACGCGAAAAAAAATATGGATCTCAAATTCTGAATATAAGCTCTCGTATGTTCAGATTAAGTTTTATGACAATTCAATTTCCGACAGCAGCCTTGAAAGGTATAAGAGCAACAGGCACAAAATTTGGTATGTATATTATGTAATGTAGTTTTCACTTTTTGGAAAAACTGAAACTTGTATATTGTTCAATTCGGTAGCACTTATGAATGCTAAGGGACGCGTCCACGAGCTACGGATAGTGAAACGTCCCTGTTTACATGAATACCTTTATATATTTTATTTTATATGTAGGGGTATATGTATGCGACATTAATATCTGCGAATTAAATAAGCAGTCACGGAAAAATAGTAAAAATTGCTTTAAGGTTCGAAAAGAGTATTTAATCTTCGGCACGCCGAAGATAATCCTTCTCCACTTGTTTTTATTTCGTTTAATTGTACATTTTACGACTGACTAGCTTGCATTTCAAAACCTATGTAAACAATATACGTGATTATTTATTTATTTAATTTCTGCTATTTACCCTCATGTTTTGCTCCAAATGTTTTTCTTGGTCTCTTGCGAAAACTGACGCGATATTTTTTTTAGCGAGCACTGCCCAAACAGAACTGAAGCCCAGCTATAATAATAACACAAATGCAAAGCTTAGACAAATAAGCTTCTACCTCTGCACTTCATCAAATGATAGGTCAGCTTTTTTTGTTTTTGGGCCAGTGCTTATTGCGATAATGGACGCGAGGACCGAGGCTTCCCACTGTAGTCCCACGCCACTCGCATTTCAGTCAGACGACGACTTGTGCACGAACTACATAATATAAATATAAATATGTACATATATGTACATATGTGTACATATGTATGTATTATTTGCCATGCATATATGGGCACTTGAATTTCCCAGTTGCCGCTCTGGAGTGTCACAATGTTCGTGTTGCGTTTTGCGTTTTGCGTTTGCTCTGCTCACTGAAGACTCATTTAGAGATGCCGCTGGCGCAGCGCTTTTAAGTGCATTCGCACATTAAAACATTTCAAATGTAACCGAAATGTACCAGTTCCCCAAAAATTATGTATGTATGGTGTTAAATGCCTTTCAGCTGGACCATTTGCTTTTGTATATATTTCGATTGCCTTTAATCGCTGGGCATCATAGGGTACTATAAATTTGTCAACAAATGTTGTGTAAAAGTATGTAACAGGCATAAGCAAGCATCTCCGACCCATCAAGTATATATATTCTTGATCAGTATTAGTTTTTCTGTCCGTCTGTCAGTATATATATGTATATATTAGAGGCTATAAGAGCTAGAGAATTCATATTATGAACACAAGTTTATATCCATAGCTCGTCGCGTGCTAAAGTTATCGATATATTTATATTTCAGATCAGTGTTTTTGGCCATAAGTTAAAAGTTATAAGTGTTTAAGGCACTAAATTTGGTATGCATAATCTCGAATAGCATACATATTTAAAAGCTAGTTGACGTTTTAAATAACGCCCTCCGATCCATTTTTTTTAAAGGTTTGACCTTGCAATTTCACAAATATGGGACAGTAAACAAGGAAGTTGTTTAAGATTCAATTTTACATAGTATGGAGTGAAGAAGTAAAACTGCTTGCACTGCTTGCAGCGTGTGTTTGTGTGTACATATGCACACAAATATGTAACTATGAATGCATGTTAGGAATGGTTTCAGAGTATCACCTAGTCGGGCAGTGCTTTATAGTTTTATTTGTATTGCAATATCTTGGAAACTACGTATAAAGTTCTAAACGATAAAGCTGCGATAGAAGCCGTTTAACAACGATGCTACAATAAGAAAATGTTGCTTGTCTTTCAGAACCAGGCAACTGGCTAGTAGGAAGATACGCTGCTAGACTACTACAAGATGAAGAGGAGGAAACTACTTCTCACCTCTTCTGCAACTGCCTTCTTAGTAGATCTCTCAGAACTTTCAACTATGAACCCAAATCGGATTCTAGGTTTCATTCGGCTCTCCGTCTGTTCCTGGATACTACTCAATTCTTATTTGACCACTAGTAGACATAATGCGTCCGATCCAATGCGGCATCACAACGGGTCAAGGGGACTAACCGAACCTAACCTTTAAAATATCTTGATTGAAAACTAACCCATTACAAGTTTATAGCGATAGTATTTAATATGTTCTTCCACTTAGTACGAGTCATTAGCAGCATTATCTACAATTTGATGAATCTTAAATGAGTATGCTGGCAATAAATGTTGTTCCAGTTCCAGCTAAGTACATTGGCTAACGGAAATTCCGTTGTTGGCAACACAATCAAATTAGAAGTTCTATTTAAGAAATTAGCAGGAGCAGACGCGAAACGAAAATTGGCCAGTGCCGCGCACCTGTTGCCGCCATCCCAAGTTGGCCCTGTAAAAATATCATTAAATTTCACTTAGCCAACTCCAAGCCAGGGAAGTGGAGCCAACAGCCAACAAACAGCCCTGAGACTTCCAGACCAAACGGCAAGTGTCAAAAAACAAAAACAACAACGAAAAAAAGACGAAGCCGGTTTAGTTTTCTTCTTGCTTTCTTTTGTGTTTTTGTTTTTCACGTATTTGCCCAACGCGTGCGGTGACGCCGCCCAGTTGCATATGCAACACCCAACACCCAACATCCAACACCCAACGCCCATATCTCCCAGCTGCATCTTTTCGCCATCTGTCGCCACCCCTTGCCCCTTGCCCCACATGCCCCATGCTCCATGCCCCTTGCTGTGGCATGCTGCTGCCTGCTGTCTGCTGTCTGCAATGTGTGTGCGTGCAAGTTGTTGCACTTTGCGCTTGCGACCCACATTTGTCTTTGGCGGCCGACGCCGCATGGATTTTCCGAGGATTTTCACTACTTGCGTTTGCCTCTTTTTTGCGGCTGTTGTTGCTTTTGCTTTTTTTTTTTTTGTATGTTGAGCATTTCCTCGTGCATTCCTTGGACTGTTGGCCGGACTGGAATTTGTTTCTTTTGTGCAGTGCATTCAATCTTTATGCGGTCGACTCTGTTGTTGTTGACGCACCGAGACTTTGCTGTGCTCGCACCACTCAGTGGCACTTGTTAAATTAAGTTAAAGTTGCTTTTTGCATAATGCAGTGCAATTTGGTCAAGTACTACTGGCCAGCATTACCTTCCGCTTCATGTGTCTTCTTCCTTTGGCATGTGGCAAGTGCAGAGCATCCGAGCAATTTCACTGTGCACTCGAGCATGAATTCTGTTTATGCAGCTTTGCAGTCTACTTATGATGTGGGCTAGACAAAGATACAATAGTCTGTCTGACTGTATGTGTGTGTGTGTTAACCTGTTGACACTTGTTGGCATTCTAGACTACAGAGGTATTTATCAGTAAGGCTATGATAATGTTATGTCGAGAAAATCTTATTATTTTGGGTTTGTGGTATTTAGTACAACCGATTTGAAAGCATTTGTTGCATCAAATAAATACTACAAAATATATATTGCTTTTCGAATACATATAATGTTGATCAAAATGCAAATTATATGGTTAAGCTTTCAATTTGAGAAACACTCTGTTCGGTCGTCAGTCTCTAGCAGCTGTAAAAAGTATCTTTAAGAATATTCAAACTAAAAGGATCAAATTCGATTTGTTGAAATATACAAACTTAAATATCTAAGCGACTCGGCTAAACTCAAGAATGAGCTTCACTCCTTAACAGTAAGGAATCAAGGATACCTATTTATAATAATAATTTGAAAAATACTGAAGTGCAATTTGAAATATTGGTTTGTTTCTACTTTGTCGTGCAAACGACATTTGACTTAGAGTTATTTGTTATTTATTTCGCAGTGGGCCCGTTGCCATTTATTTATTTGCATTTGCATTTCCAATTGAAATTCAATTTAAAATATGTATACTATAAGGAGAAATAGTCGCACCGCAAGACTTTGACAGGCACAACATAAAAAAAAACAAGTGGGTAAGGATTATTTTCGGCGTGCCGAAGATTTTATACTCTCTTCGAACCTATAGGTAATTTTCACTCTGCCAATTGCAGCACTTTGACATGCTGTAAAAATTCTTTTATCGTGTGGCATTTATTTTTTTGTTCTAAGAATATTTAATTTATTTCCAGTTGTATGGCAGCTTTAAGATATAGTTGTCCGATCCGGCCGGCTCCGATCAATGAGATGTATGTTTGAATAATAAGTATCTGTGCAAAGTTTCATTGCGATAGCTTTGAAAACATGGGATATATGGCCAAAGCCGACTTTGAGATGTATGGCAACTATAAGATATAGTGGTCCGATCCGGCCGGCTCCGACCAATGCTCTGTCCCCTTGAATAATAAGTGTCTGTGCAAAGTTGCATCGCGAAAGCTCAAAAACTGAGGGACTAGTTTGCATACATACAGACGGACAGACAGACAGACGGACATGGCAGTAACTTTTGGGGGTCTCCGACGCTTCCTTCTATGCGTTACAAACTTCAGCACAAACTGAATATACTAGTTTCTTCGAAAAGAGCATAAAAAGAAGCAAAACAAGTGGAAAAGGATTATTTTCGGCGTGCCGAAGATTTATGGCAGCTATAAGATATAGTGGTCCGATCCGGCCGTTTCCGACCAATGTGCTGTCCCTTTGAATAATAAGCCGCTGTGCAAAGTTTTATAACGATAGCTCAAAAACTAAGGGACTAGTTTGCATACATACATACAGACAGACAGACAGACAGACGGACATGGCTAGATCAATATGTTTTGTCATTCTAAGCATACTGGCAGTAACTTTTGGGGGTCTCCGACGCTTCCTTCTATGCGTTACAAACTTCAGCACAAAGTGAATATACTATTTTCTTCGAAAAGAGCATAAAAGAAGCAAAATCAAAAGAAAAGTACTTCCAACACGTAGTTGCCGTATCATTTCTTGGTCTGCTTAAAAGATTTCATTTTCAATTTAAGTTGTTAGTTTCGGTTGTTGTTGTGGTTTTCATGACTTATGGCCGCTTGTCGCTTAGCAGATGGAGAGCACTCCGTCTGTTGCCGCATCTTCAGCAGCAGCAGCAGCAGCAGCAGCACGCGTATCTGACGGATTGCCAAACATGAAGCGCATCTACAGTAGTCAACACATGTTGTGCAAAATAATTGAGATTTCTGGCGCAGTGTTTGTTTCTCAAAATATTTCTAATTTGGATTACATTTCGCACAAGTGGCATCGGAACATCGTTGGCTTTTGGGCACTCTGCCAGCGGCAGAAACCATCAAATCAAATCGCAACAAATGCTTGATGGTGTTTTTTGTTGTTTTTGTTTTGTTGTTGTTGGCCCTTTGCTATAACGCAATCTAAGTTCTATGTTTTATGCTCTATGTCTATAATATATGGCTAAGTATCTGCTTGTCTAGCTGCCCGTCTCACTTTATGGCTGCGTGTCATTTGCATTGTTGAACAGCGTCTATTTTGGGTGGGCCTTTCGCACTGATCTCTTCCGATACCATCGCTCGCACTCGGACTATGACAGGCAAGTGTCAACGCTCTTTTAGGGCCTTCTAATTGCTATGCAAAATCAAATATGCAAAACTTGCGCCAAAATAGACGAAAAGATTTGGCTAAGCGTGAAAAAGATAAATACGCTCAAGCAGCTCTGAGGCATATGAGCTGTTAAGTGCACAGTTCATTGTTTATGTTGTTGTTGTTGTTGTTGTGGTTGTTGTTGCTTGAAGTACGCTGCTCTCAAGCTTACAATGAACTACTGCGGCTGTTGCCGGCCTAACTACACATATAGACAACAACAACAACAACAACGACAGCAATATGACATCACTTGATATTAACTTTGGACATACAGTGTAATCTCGTTAATCCGACCAATGTCCAAAAATTTGAAAATGGCCGGATTATCAAGACACAAATCGAGAAACAAAAGTATTTTACAGTCTTTCTACATCAAATTTACGTTGACAATTAGCTATGCCCTAAACATTTATTTTATACAATTTTAAATTTCTAAAATCAAAGCCTACAACTAAATTTTCAGGATTTACAACTCTAAAAACAGTTGTTTGATCATGGTTTGGCTTCTATGCTCTATCTGCTTTTAGATCTGAGGCAATTTAGAATTATTGAATTTGTATGAAACACAAGCCAAGATAAGATTTAAGATTAAGTACCTAGAAATGCCTTTCAATCATCTAAGACTCTTATAACTTTGACGAAACTGATCCCATTTTCGTTCCCGGTCTTTGTAGAAGATCTGCATTTCAAATTGATCAAATTTCGAATTGTTATATATAAGGCTACCAAGACTCAAGAAATGAATTTACGCAATGAGTTTAAGCAGTTTTCGATATCGTTCAATAGGAATATATTATTAGGTGTCTGTTTAGCCATGATGCCTGAATTAGCGGCTGTCCGATGTATCGAGATTATACTGTACCACTTTCATAAGCTGACAGTCAACGCTCACTTGAGGGTGCTTTCAATCTTGCTCGAAGGCGGCGTCATAAATTTGTATCAATTTAACTAATAAACTGCACTTCTTTGTTCTTGTTGCTATTGTTGTTGTTGTTGTTGTTGTTGTCAAGTGTGCGTCGCTCATTAGGCAGCTCGATGGTCGCTGCAGCCGTTAAAATCAATAATAGCTTACACAGATTTTTAACATGCCATATAACGATTATAGATAACCAAACTGGCGATGTGTGCGTGTGTGTGTGTGTTTGTGTGTGTGTGTGCTTTATATTTTATATGCTTGTGTCTGAGTGGGCTTTTTGAAGCTTTTGTTGTGTGTTTGGCTTTTTGTTTGTCGGCCCACAATGGGTAAATAACAACAAAGTTATAACAAATTAGATAAGCGCTTTATTAGCGACGATAGCGTCATAGCAACAACAACAACAACAACAACAACAACAACAGCTACAAGTAATTTACACACACATACACACTATATATTGCCACATTTTAGATGTGCTTTAGTGCGGGTGTTAGTTTCTAATGGTTTTGCATTTGTAATTTTTGTTTTTCACACACTATTTAATTGCTCATAGATTATGTTTGCTTTAAAATATTGTGAATAAGTTCTTTGTTGTTTTGTGATTCAGTCACTAATAGGTTAATATAAAAATGGAAAATTAAACTGCATTTTAAAGCGACTGCATAAAAAAATGTTATGCCACAATTTGTGAAAGACTTACTTATTCAGTTGTAATTTATTGTTTGCATTTAGCTACAAAATCAATTAACAATAACATAAATTGTACATCACTTTTGCAATATCATTCATGTATTTGAAAACCCCTTCATTCAATTATGTTTTGTTTTCTTCAATTTGTTTTTAATCCCATCTATCTATTATTTAAACACGCATGTATTTGTATACAATATTTATTTACCAACTACTCTAATTCATTAGACTGCCGATATCCGCTTGTTTTGTTTTGCTGTGCATAAAATCTTCCCTCACATTTGTTTATTTCCAAATCTACAATTGAAAATAACATAAAAAACAAATGAAATCGAACAAAAAAACAAGCATCTGCACAATTGAAGAACCGAAGAGATTGCATTAAATCTATTCGGCATTCGAATTGATAGCTTTAAGTCGATGTTGGAACAATATTTTGATTTTTGTATTTCTTTCGTTTTAGGTAAGTTTATGTTGAGATTGGTGCAAAGGCTTCTTAGCATGAACCAAGCTGTAAGTGTTAACTTCCAAATCTTTATATTGTACTCCAGTAGTCTTAAGTTGCGACAACCACTTGAACTGCAATTGGCCCAAAGGATATTCTATGCCAACGAACAGAAATAACAACTACCACAAAGCTTCAATTGCGAAACATTTTCAGAGCGTATATGTATACATATATAAATTATTGCTGTCGTTCTATGTATCTATTGACTATTGGATTGGTCTGGTCTGCTATTGTTGTTGTTTTGGTTGCTCCAATTTCCTGCATATTTTTCATGCCATTTGGCATTTGGCTGTGGGAGTGTTTGGTGATCTCTCATAGACGCTGTATACATTTATATACTATATATATATATTTGAATTTATTTTATTTTATTTGATTTGATTTTCTGCTGCAATTGAATTGCAAATATTTGCGTTACAATTTCGCAGAGCATGCCAACGAGAAATAAATGAATTCCGATTGTATTCTATTAGTTTGCAAATGAACAGTGACTAAAGTTTCAATTTGTGTCCATTACGTATACGACGCGTGTTCATTAAGCCGCCCTCTCACCGAGCAAGACCATAAACATCGCATTAAATGTATCTCTCAGATACATTCTACAAAGTGTGCTTCCGCAACAACAAGCAACTACAGCCACAACAAGGCTGACGACTGCCACTAGGAAAGTTTTTCTTCTTCGCAGTTCTTCTACAAGCTAAAAATAATATTTACGATTTTATTTCATTTTCATGTTTACGCTTTATAAGTTCTTCTTCCTGTTCTTTTTCCTAATGCTGGACATCGTCGCTTATAATTAGACGCTTTGTTGGCGACGGGGCGTTGCTTCTGCTTCTTCTTCTTCTTTTGCTGCTTATTCTGGCTCTTCTTCGTCTTGGTCATAAGTCAATAGTTGGCGACGTTTTAATGGCCCCCGCCTTGTATATTTGTGCGCTAATGAAAAATTATGAATTTATGCTGCTAGACGTGTTTTTGGTGCTCGGCCTTTGCCAGTGCAACGCATTTGAATATAATTCATGTTTACGACGACGCCACTTTGCAGAACCACAGAACTTACAAATGAATGTGGCAGCTTTCCGTCAGAATCATACACTTTATGCATTCGCATTCGCTCGCCACTTTAACGACCCGGATTCATGTCTAATGCCACTTTTATTGCTTGTCGAGTGTTCAGTGTACGAATGTCTAATGTTTTATTAATTGAAATTTGACAAATCTCATATGGGATTAGACAGTGTACGAAATGTAAGCAATCTACTTGCTCAAAACTTACAAATATATAAATGGATAGAAGGAAAACATAAGTTTGAAGAAGCGTATAGTTATTATAGTTATTCCAAATATTTATTTCAATTAACTGATTGAAGAATTACCTATTATTTTACTATTCTGATTGCATTTATTTTTCAAATTGCTACTTATAGTTGTTTATATGCACATAAAAGTTTTGTTTTATTTAGCAAATAGATTGTTCAGCATTTCCGACTTCAAATTGTCTTAACCATTTAATTGAACTCTTTTGAAATCACAACACAAATATTAAACAACTGAAACAGTCTTTTGTGTATTGGTGGAAGTTTAAATTTGGTACTCACAAAAAAGTAATAAATTAAAAAATACTGTCAAAGCAAACGTAGAAAAACAAAAGACATTTAAAAATGAATTGCAGTTTCTAAAATTGACTTCTACCAAAAGTATAACAAAGTGTTGGCCCCGGCTAAGATTTATGGGATATTTAATTGTTTGGATATTTATATTTTGCACGCTTGATGCAATAACTTTTGGAATTCAAAGAATACAATTTTTGTTTATAAATAACCGACAACATTGACAAAGAATTTTGCATATAAACAATGCAGACACTATTTGGTTTTCTCTCATTTTATTGGCATAATTATGGCAACGATTTGTGAATGGCCGACTACAATTTGCCACATTAAAGCGGCAAGATATCGTTTAATCCCGCCCAAGATTTATGCGACAACTATATAAATTGTCTCTATACATATATATGTCTGTTCATCTTTAATAAAGAGGCGCCGTACGCCATTTGCTAGTTTTGCCATTTGTTCGCTTTAAAAACTGACAGAGAGACATGAAAATAAATACAGATATTTTCCTCTCTCCCTCTCTCTCTCGTTCTTTTTCTATGTTTCCATACACACACACACACACACTGCACTTTGCTTTTATTATTAATATAGAAAAATAAATGTTATTTGAAGATTGGGTTGGCTTTTTATTTGCACACGTTTTTTATTTTGTTTTCTTGACCACTTGGTGCTCATAAAAAATGGGTTTTTAATATTTTATGCATAGACAATATAACATTTTCACAGCGGCATTTCTTTATATTTTTGCGTGGGTCGTTGGAGCGTGGCCAAGTTATGCACTTCTTCTGGGCGCCCAAAAATAAACCGCGACGTTAAAATTTTCAACAATAAAAAAAGCAACAAAAAACGACAGCATTCATGCGGATGCCGAAGACTAAATACCCTTTAAAGCATGTACAAAATGTAATTATCTAAATTCTTTTAAGATAATTGAGTTTAATTTTGGGTAATAACTTGCTGATAAGCTTACATAGCAAACGAAAAAAATGGTTGTTTTTTTTAGCAATACTTTTTAATTTCTTTAAAACTTCTTTAAGATATTCTTAAGATTAAAAGTTGTATGAAGAAAATCTCATTGATCATTGTCAATTGCTACAAATTAGCTGTTGGATCCTTACCAACTTGGACCAATCTTGTCGGAAATGTGTTCTTTAATGGCTTACAGATATGGTTAGAATATACAACTACTCAATGTGCAGAAGAGCATACGAAATAGATATAGCATTTGAGTATGTAGAATGTGTGTGGGGAAAATATTGTCTGTGAAACCTAAGAGCGACGTCATTCTAAATAGCAACCGCATATATCAATATACATACTATATACGATATAAATATATATATATATATATATATGTGCATGTGTATTTAAACAGTATGTGTAAAGTGCTTAATTAATTTACGCTGATTATTGATGCGCTCGATGTGATCTATTAAATCATGTAGAGCAGCTGCTCTTGTTGCTAATGTTGTGGGCTCACCTGTGGGGCGTCTCGTGGCTTATATATATATATATATTATATATATATATATATATATGTGTGTGTGTTTTAAAATAGCCGCAATTAAAGACAAGCACAAAAAAAGAAATGGCTTGTATAGATATAGATGCTTGGCACGTTGTGGCTATCAATTAGACGGGGCTAGACTAAATCAATTGCGGCAATTGTGGCAATCAATTAGCTTATCGATTTGTGCCAGGCGAAGACAGCGAAGACAGTTCTCAGCGCCATTCTCGGAGGTGCTCTTCAATTTTCGGCAGCTGCCTGCCTTTTAGCTAATGAATTTTGGTCGCTTTGGCTACGTTTGCGCAAGCATAATGAGCTATTATGATGCCTGAGTTGCATAAAATGAAGCTGCATCCACCATTCATAGAATATGGAATTAAGCAATGTCCATTTCGCATTTCCGAAGCTCACGTGCCGCACTCTCTATACGTATGTACATACATATACATTGAAGACATACCTGCATATTTACCTGTCTTTCAACAATTCTAACTATGTGTGTGTGTGTGTGTGTGTGTGTGTGTGTGTGTGTGTGGGTTCGAGAGCAATTTGTATGCAACGTTGCGCTGCTGCTGCT
Source organism: Drosophila flavopinicola (assembly GCA_035042425.1). Classification (NCBI taxonomy): domain Eukaryota; kingdom Metazoa; phylum Arthropoda; class Insecta; order Diptera; family Drosophilidae; genus Drosophila; species Drosophila flavopinicola. The sequence goes on from JAWNLL010000166.1 coordinate 3,123,877, forward strand.
GCTGCTGTCTTCTGTCTTCTGGCAGCACGCTGAACGATTGCGCCTCAAGTGCACTGAGGTTGCGACGTGAACATGGCTCCTCCTGCCCAGTGCTGCCCGGGACAGCTGCTTAGCGTTGTGTTAACCTTGTTAAAGAGCTGACCCCCTGAACCCTCTGCGACTGCTTCTGCTTCTGCTCCTGCTGCCAACGACCGAGGCGACCTGTGCGACCCAAGCGACCTGAGCTGGCATTTGAGTTCGAGCGAATCTAATGGCGACTCACATCGATTCCTTGCATTGCAATGCCATAATCTACAAATATTGAACATTATGTCAAAGTCAAACAGTTGTAATCTGTGCTAATAAAATGCTTGGATGGTATATGTAGAAGCAGCATGCTGCGACTTATAAGCATGGTGTATAGTTGTGCTTAATGAAATAGTAGTGTCATTGCATCTATTAAACTGTCAAATTACATGTTTGGTGACATTTTGGATGGAAAGTTATCAAAATACCTATTTTTAATCATTTTCAAGCGGTTGTTGCTATACACTTCCATTAGTTTGCAGAACAGAGACATATATCTCAGTCTAGATCACATTGGTTTACTCTTTTCGAAGAAAATAGTATATTAGGTTTGTGCTGAAGTTTGTAACGCATAGAAGGAAGCGTCGGAGTCCCCCAAAAGTTACTGCCAGTATGCTTAGAATGACAAAACAAATTGATCTAGCCATGTCCGTCTGTCTGTCTATCTGTATGTATGCAAACTAGTGCCTCAGTTTTTGAGCTATCGTGATAAAACTTTGCACAGAGACTTATTATTCAAAGGGACAGCACATTGGACGGAACCGGCCATATCGGACCACTATATCTTATAGCTGCCATGCAACTGGAAGTCGGTTTTGGCCATAAATCCCATGATTTCAAAGCTATCGCGAGGAAACTTTGCACAGATACTTATTATTCAAAATATCTTGTAGCTACCATACAACTGGAAAAAATTTAATATTCTAAGAACAAAAAAAATAAATGCCACGCGATAAAATGAATTATAATAGCATATGAAAGTGCTGCAATTGGCAGAATAAAAATTGTCTTAAGGTTCGAAAAGAGTATAAAATCTTCGGCACGCCGAAGATAATGCTTTCCCACTTGTTATACTCTGATACCGAAGGTACTCATAGTATATTGGTTTTGTCGAATGTCCGTCAGGCCGTCCGTCTGTCCGTCTGTCCGTCTGTCCGTCTGTCCGTCTGTCCGTCTGGCCGTCTGTCCGTCTGTCCGTCTGTCCGTCTGTCCGTCTGTCTGTCTGGATGAACGCACGTATTTCCGAAACGATATTAGATAGACTCTTGAAATCTTTTGCGTTATGATTATAGCTATCTGCTTCAGATCAAGTTTATTCCAAATTTATGCCACGCCCACTGGGAGGCTGGCAAATCGATAACATGTCGATACACCTCAAATCACAAATCGATTAAACGTGAATAACTCCCACAATTTTGAAGCTAGAGTAATCAAATTTGGTAGGTATATTGCTGGTGACCTCCCGAAAAAATTGGATCCTAGGTTAATCGGCCACGCCCATTATTACGCCCACCAGCCCCCCTCCAAAATTAATTTGAAATGCTTATATCTCCCGCAGTTTTAGAGCTAAAGTCACCATATTTGGAATATATATTACTGGTGACGTCCTCTACAGATTACAGAAACAAAATTTTGACCACGCCCACTCCCGCCCCCGTAATCGCGAAAATCGATATACATGAATGCACAATTCGATAACACGTGTATATTTCCCGCAATTTTGAAGCTGGAGTCCCCAAATTTGGAATTTAGACTAGGGCTGACCAGCCCAAAAGATTGCGTCCTGGATTTTCCGGCCACGCCCACTAGAACGCCCCCCAGCCACCCCGCCCCCACGAAACACGGAAGCCTATATCTCGCACAGTTTAAGAGCTAGGGCCACCAAAACTGGAGGATAGACTTATTGTCAGCCCCCCTAAAGATCGGCAAAAAATTTTGGGGCCACGCCCCCTCCCGCCCCCAAAAATCGCGAAAATGTATATCTTCCACAGTTTTAGAGCTAGAGTCACCAAAATTAGTAGATAGACTTCTGGTCACCCCCTCTTAAGATCGACCATGCCCCTCCCGTTCCCAAAAACTTGGAATGCCGATTTCGGGTCACCCAAACACCAGCAAAAATTTTCTGTTCACTTGCTTTCAGCTGTTCTTAAAATGGTATCAGAGTATTACGCAGTCGGCTCCGCCCGACTGCAACGTTCTCACTTGTTTTAAACTGAAACGATTAAAAATGGGTAAAATGAATTCGAGCAAAAGTATGTAACAGGCATAAGGAAGCTTCTCCGACCGTAGAAAGTATATATATTCTTGATCAGTATCAAAAGCCGAGTTGATCTAGCCATGTCTGTCTGTCTATTCGTCCGTCCACGCGGATATCAGAGACTAGGGACTTCATATTTGGAATATAAGTTCTCGTAGTTCCTGATCAGAACCAGTTTGTATTATATTATCAATAACTCGTCCCGTTCAAAAATTATCGATACAATTTGATTTGAAACCAGTGTTTTTCGCTCATAGCTTCAAAGTTATAAATTTCTTATGTATAATCTCGAATGTAAGGATTTGGGTTCTCGCTAACTCCTAGATGGTAACTCCCGACTAGAGCTATTTTACTTGTTCAATCCGATTTACTGTCTTAAGAAGGCTACTTTTTCTAGCTTCCGATTCGAGATAAGCAGAAAAAAGCAAGGTCAAAAATATAAAAAAATTTTTTTCACTGTTGCTCGATTTGCTTAAAACAAAACACTATGATATCATATGCGTATAATCTCAGCATTATACGCTATATATGATGTGTCTTTAAATGGATATCTCCCAAATGTGGGAAGCACTCTCACCAAGCGCATAATAACGTGTTTTTGTTTATTCTCGACCAGCTGGAAAAATCATCAGCGAAAACTTACACATCGATGCATTTTTAATTTGATTGCCCATAGCGATGGGCAAAGCACGAGTGTGCACGAAATTCGCTTAAGTGTACAACAAAATGTTAAAATTAAAAATTAATGATCTGCTTCCGCCACACATACTTAACCACAGAGCACTAACTTGCCGCTCCCCCGAATCCCCCGACTCCCTCATTCCGCTTGTGGTTAGCTTGGCATAACAAAATGGTGAAAAAAGCGTTAGAATCCCAAAAACCTTGTTAGCGAAAAATACAAAAAAAAAACAAAAATAACTAAGCACTTTGCAGCTTGTCTCAACTTGGAGCCACGTGGAAATATTTTGGCTCAACTGCAGCGGAGCGGAATGTATTTAGCAGTACGTGATGCTGCTACCAGCTTCCAGCTCCTAGCTGCTAGCTCCTTGCCGGCAATCGTAATTTGAGGTTATCATTTATTTAGGCATCCATTAACGCGCACATATTGATGACCAGCAGCTAGAGACCCAAGCAAAGCCGCAGCGCACTTTTTGGCTAGGGGGAAGCTGCTGGCTACTCTAGCAATTACTTTTGAGTTAGTTGGCTTAATAGAAATTCAGCGAGCGTATTTTGTTTGTCTTGTAGTCATCGTTCGCATGTTCGCGTTCCCGTTTGCCCGTTTTCCCAGGGCTCACTTTGATTTTCATAGGTAAATGTTGGCCGAACTTTTCCGGCACTGTGGCACTGGCACTGGCACTGGCCTAACGAACTTCTCCCGCGGCGTGTTTTGTTTGCCCAGTGCAAACTTGGAAGCTGGCAAGCTGTAAGCTGCAAATCGATTATGAATTATTTGAGTTGAAGCAAATGACTTATGAGACTTCCTCCAGCAGGACAAAAGTGTCCAAAAGCGTAACGCACAATGGCCCCACATGCTGTGTATCCTTCACATTTTATCTTTGTTGCAGCTGCTGGATGCTGACATTGGCTTTGTCATGACAAATGTTTCACAAAATAAGTACGTATTTTGCGATGGAGAGCGTTCAATGTGTGCTCTACAAATAAAACTGCTGCATCCATATGAGTACGTAAACGAGTTCGAAGGACACTGATTTTCCGGCAAACACTTATCGACTACAGATAAAATGTATTATTGAATTTTAGATTCTATTCGAAATATTCATGTGCAATTTGTACACTTTGCTGAATTGAGAAACATCCGCGCAAGTAAAATGTTTAAATTTCATCAATAACCAATACGTGGGCAACTCAAATAATACTCATATTCCTACAGGGTATTTTCAATTGCATACATAATCTGGTTGAACGAGCAATGTGGCTGCATTTTTGCTTCTCTGTGTTGGCCTTTTGACACTAATAAATTAAAAATTGCTGCCTTTTTTATGTTGAAAATTAATTTAAGCATTGTTACTGTGATTTACGGTTTCTTGCCTTTGATATATTTTTCATTTGAATTCAATTTGATGCTCATAAATTATGCTCGATAACACAACACACACACACACACACACACGTTTATTCAATTCATATTTTATTTTCATGTTCATGTTCATTTTCATTTTCATTTTCATGCCAATATTCTTTTATTAATTCATATGTTTTCTCTTATTATTTGCAGGTAAGTTTGCATTACGACGGGAAAGAAAACGTAAGTCAGGCTACACTGTACCTAATTTATATTGTATTGCTTTAAGGAGTCGTCCCCTCGAGCAATAGCCACATCGTTTCTGTTTATTTGACTGGGTCCTTTTAAATAATTAATGTGCAGCTTAATCGATTTTCATATTAATTGAGATTTATTTCATCGCATGGCATTAGTAGTAAGAGAAACAAAACAACAAAAAGGCTGCTAATTTATTTCCCCAGTTGCGCATTTTTATAGTGCAATTATCACGCCCGTTGAGTGGGTCACTCCCAGGTCCAAGCGCAATACTCTGATAAGAATCTTATAAATTAGTTAAAGAGCCCAAGAGTTTCCGCCACCCAAAACAAAGGAAAGGAAAGAAGAAAAACATCAGCTATTTAGACAGTTGATTAATCGCCTAATGTATTATGTTTTCGTAATGCTTAAGCTGCCTTTTGTGTGTGTCCTGCCTACATATGTGTGTGTGGCTGTGTGTGTGTGTGTGTCTACATTATGCAAATGTGTGTGTGTGTGTTGCTGAGCAACCGCTAAGCCAATTAAGTTGTCGTCTTTGGCATGCTGCTCAGAGTGTCATCAATGGGCCGACAATTGGAAATTAATTGCTAACAAATTTGCTGTCTCCTGTTTTCTATAAACGTATCGTTTTGAGCAAATTAACTTATCTATTGGCCATTGGCTTTGTATCTCGTGGCTTTGACCATTTATTCGGTATGCTTTTGTCTATTCAAGTGCCACTCGTGGCAATTGCTGCCAAGTAGCCGCAACTAATTTGTTGTGCACCTTGTCTTTTTCAATGCGTGCAACTTCAAAGCATTTCATGGTGACTTTAATCAGACGTGTCGGGCCCTACAGACACCTCAGTGCCCCACACCCCCAGCCAGCCAACCCCATTCCACATCAGTCTCCACTCATACATAAATCTCTTTGAATGCGTTTTCAGCACAATCCATTCGTGTCAAAAAGAGTGGGCAATTTGGCTTTTGCGTGGTTTGTTTTTAAAGTTATTGGAACCATAAAGATGCTGCTTTAGACAATTTTGAAATTTGAAAAATATTAGCAATTAGTGGAGGTTTGAGTGTGGGTGCTCTAATCTGACACTTGGATAGCAAGATTGCATCAGCTCTTCTTCTAGCTGTCTTTTTGTACCCTTGAATGGGTCAAAAGGATACAATGAAGCTTTAACAGGCATAAGAAAGCATCTCCGACACCCTAAATTGTATATATATACATATACATAAATATTCTTGATCAATCGATCTAGTGCTGGTAACGAAATTACATGTTGAGTAATTTTCAAAAACATGTTTGTTAAGGCAAGAATATATACAATTGCAATAACAAAGAGTCGAGGGGAGAAAAAATAGCTTATTACTTCGAGTGTACAGTTTAGTTAATTCATGACTAAGCTACTCGTCGTTAGTTTGACTGATCGACATTGGTTTTATTTGAGTCGACGAACTACTTACTTGGCCCTCGGCACTAGCTGTCCGCTATGCGTATACTCGATGCCCACCAGCTAGGCGAGTCTAGAGTCAGTTTGCGTGGTATCTTCTCTTGACATCTCTATGCACCGTTCGCTAGATTGTTTTTTCTCCCTTCTTTTTTACTCAATTATGAAAAGAAATTATTAAGTGCTAGCTGCGCTAAATTAGCGCGCAATTGAGTGTGGCCATACTGGGGGGACATGGGGCTGCTGCAGCAATAGTGCAGGAGATGGAGGATGCTGCACGGTGGGGGATGGGTGCGGAGAGAAATAGAGAGGGAGAGAGATGGATAGAGATAGAGAGATAGAGAGGCTGTCTCAACTCGTGCAGTTTATGCAATGTCTTTTGCGGCCTGCCTGTGGCCTGTTGGCTCATATTTTTGCCTGCCGAGTTTTCTAGGCAGCTTGGCATACATCATCCGGGTGCAGGCAGTAGGTAGTTGTAGTTGTAGTTCTGCTGCTCCGGTCCGGTCTGCCTGATATAAATGGCGCACATTTTGTGCATTTCATTTGCGTGATTTGCCAGCCAAAATGTGTAGCACTTTCCTCGCCCATATATCGTCTGCTGCTGCTGCTACTGCTGTTGCTGCTGCTGATGAGCATGATGATAATGTCGGAGCCGTAAGTGACGACCTGCCTGGCCACTTTTGTGGCATGGTGCATGGGGCATGGGGCAGTAACAGGTTGCTGCTGTTGCACAGCGACTACTTAAGTGAGTTTTTGGGGTGTTGTTCTTCGTTTTATACTCTTTTCGAAGAAAATAGTATATTGAGTTTGTGCTGAAGTTTGTAATGCATAGAAGGAAGCGTCAAAATCCCCCAAAGGTTACCTCCGGCATGCTTAGAATGACAAAACAAATTGATCTAGCCATGTCCGTCTGTCTGTCTGTCTGTCTGTATGTATGCAAACTAGTCCCTCAATTTTTGAGCTATCGCGATGCAACTTTGCACAGACACTTCTTATTCAAATGTTCAGCACATAAATCGGAACCAGCCGGATCGGACCACTATATCTTATAGCTGCCTTACAACTCGCAGTCGGTTTTGGCCATATATCCCATGTTTTTAAAGCTATAGCGATTAAACTTTCAACAGATACTTATATACATTGCTCAGAGCCGGCCGGATCGGACATCTACATCTTATAGCTGCCACGCAACTGCCAATGAACTCAATATTTCAAAAGAAAAATTTTAATTCATATGATACTAATTCTTAGAACAAAAAAAAATAAATGTAAGGCGATAAAACGATTTATTACAGCATATGAAATTTCAGTGGTGCAGTTGGCAGAGTGAAAATTGCCCAAAGGTTTAAAAAGAGTACAAAATCTTCGGCATGCCAAAGATAATCCTTTGCCACTTGTTCCTTTTCTGTTTGTGTTTATTTGTGACTAATGGTGTGTGTGTGTGTGCGTGTGTGTGTTTCTGGATACGAGCCAACATCTTGTGGATGGTGCATTGTTTGCTGCCTGCCTCGCAAACATTACCCAATTGCGTTATCAGCAAAGCTGTTAATGAGGCATTTACATTCTTGCGCAATTCTAGGGAATTATTTTTTAATTGGCTGTGACTTTACACTTTTTGCTAATTGCAACTATTCGCTATGATGGAATCTAAATAGCACACGAGCTTATCCGATCATCGTCTGCGCAACTCGATCGTCACAAATGCATTTGTTTGTATTTCCAATTTAACGATTCTAGCAATTTCCACAAGATAAACAGACGTAAAAAAAACAGCAAGTCTTGCGAACGACTCAAGCAAATAAACAGCAAAAATCTGGCAGAAGTAGCAAATGCTGCGACCCACTCACAAAAAAAAAAGAAAATGGCCAGGCAATGAAACACCATCCAGGCAGAGTCTCATCCTCATCCTCCTCCTCAGCATTTGGCATCGCCATTGCCTTAGCTTCAAAGCCAGCAATCGGATCAGATCAGATGAGGGAGGGGAACGTCAAACACAAATACTAGCTAAATATTTATGCATGAGAATGGAAATTGCTGCAGCGAATGAAATCAACATTTGATGATATTCCTCGGAACTGGAACGAATGTTGTTAGTTCTTTTGCTATTCTTCTCTTTTTTTATTATTTGCTGCTATTATACACATACATACATACGGCTCAGATCTGCTGCATCGTTTGTAATTTAAGTGTTTGCTGACGAAATGAGATCATATGATATGAGATTAAATTAATAATGGAAAATATATTAGTTAAATAAAACTTAAAAAGTTTTATTTACTCGCATCAATGGATTTCATTGCCCTTAAATTTAATTTAATTCAATTTAAATGTATAGTTTAAGCAATTGATTTATATGGAGTACAAATTAATGTTCTCAGTTGAAAAACTTATGGTATGTTAGTTGTCCTACGCATTGAAGAAGTTCGATAATTAAAATAAATTAAATCAACAGCATTTAGTGTTTTATTTCTTAAACTTGAGCATTTAATTTTTGTAACGTTTACAAAGAAGCGTGAATGATTAGGAAAATAGAGTAACGCTCAGGCTAAACATTATTGCTTTCAATGGAGTACAAATGAATGTTTTTGGCTCAAAACAACTTATGGTATGTCGATAATTCAAATAAGTTCGAGCAACAACAGCAAATGGATTTTATTAAATTATTGTCTCTAGACATACTCCGTTTATTTAAGTGCACCTACGATCATTAAACCTAAACTTGAGCAGACATTTAGAAGTTGAGCTAAGCATTTAATTGTCCAACGTTTAGAAACAAGCGTGAATGATTTGCAAAATGGAGTAACGCCCAGGCCAAACATTATTGCTGTGCCGCTTTTAATTCAGTTCGTTGTTGTTGGTGTTTATTAGGCGGCGCAGCAGAGCAGATCATTAGCACGCTTATTGTGTGTGTGTGTGTGTGTGTGTGTTTAAGTGCTAAGCTTGCTGCACTGCAGAATCATCAAGCAAATAAATAAAAATAACAAAAATCAAGTCGGGAAGGATTATCTTCGGCGTGCCGAAGATTTTATACTCTTTTCGAACCTTTAGACAATTTTCACTCTGCCAACTGCACCACTGAAATTTCATAAAATTTCTAAGAATATTTAATTCATTGCCAGTTGTATAGCAGCTATAAGATATAGTGATCCGATCCGGCCGGCTCCAACCAATGTGATGTCTCTTTGAATAATAGGTATCTGTGCAAAGTTGTATTGCGATAGATTCAAAAACATGGGATATATGGCCAAAACCGACTTCGAGTTGTATGGCAGCTATAAGATATAGTGGTCCGATCCGGCCGGTTCCGACCAATGTGCTGTCCCCTGAAATAATAAGTGTCTGTGCAAAGTTTTATCGCAATAGCTCAAGAGCTGAGGGACTAGTTTGCATACATACAGACAGACAGACAGACGGACATGGCTAGATCAATTTGTTTTGTCATTCTAAGCATACTGGCAGTAACTTTGGTCTCCGACGCTTCCTTCTATGCGTTACAAACTTCAGCACAAACTTAATATACTATTTTCTTCGAAAAGAGTATAATGAGCGAAATCTAAACAATTTGAGCCACATGTGGCAGAAGGGAAGTCAACAATTAATATCAGTGTGACAAACGAAAAAAGAAACAAATAAAATAGAAGAGTGCCACATTAAGCTTATGTATAAGTATCTTTAAGATACGCTTGCTGATTATCCGCGGCAATCGCGTGTGCACCCAATGTAGAAATGCAGTGTGCATAGATTGTCCCACTGTGTCCAACTGACACACATTGCCGCCACAATTGTGCATCACATTATAGCGCTTTCAATTATGCTCAGAGACCCAGATTGCCGTTTAGCTGAGTCAGCGATCGCTGAGCCCGTTTCCGTTGTGCAGTGTCTGTCTGGCGTTTACACTAATTAAGCAAATGCAGTTTCAGTTCGAGTCGCTTAAATCTTCTCGCCAGGGCTCAACATTTTGGGTTTGGTTTCGTTTCGTTTCGTTTGTCTCTGGCGTTTTTTGCCCATTGTTTGTCGTTTAATAAGCGTGAAATTTAATTAATTATAACTACACAGACAGCAGCTAGCCAGGCATGTGTGCACGTGTGTGTGTGTGTGTGTGTGTGTGTGCAACTAGCCATCCTACTCGCGTTAACCAACACTTTCATATGCTAGTGGCAATATTGTCCAACTTGTCGAGCTTCACTATATTGCAGCCTTTCATTTGGCGCTGCATTGTCCGGGTTAACTGTCCAGGTTAAAAGTGTGTGTACCTAGTGTTATTTATGTGTGTGTGTGTGAGAGTGCTTAGTTATAAAGTTTTTTTGCCTGCAGTCATTGTGCGCAATTAATAGGATTTAAAAGTTGAAGATATTATTTGCATAGTTTTTCGTGTGAGTTTAGCGTGCTAATCGTCTAAGCAAAAAGCTAAAAACGATTTATATGGGAAGATCAACCTCGCTTTTTAACTAATATATCTCTTTGGAGGCTTTAAATTTACTGAACTTTGTCAAAAATTAAACAAATTTCAAGCTTGAGGTCAATTTGTTCCCCAATAATTATTCTACATTTCAATTTTATAAAGTTATAAAAATTTCGTTTTTATACTCTTTTCGAAGAAAATAGTATGTTAAGTTTGTGCTGAAGTTTGTAACGCATAGAAGGAAGCGTCGGAGACCCCCAAAAGTTACTGCCAGTATGCTTAGAATGACAAAACAAATTGATCTAGCCATGTCCGTCTGTCTGTCTGTCTGTATGTATGCAAACTAGTCCCTCAGTTTTTGAGCTATCGTTATAAAACTTTGCACCGATACATATTATTCAAACATACATCACATTGATCGGAGCAGGCCGGATCGGATCACTATATCTTAAAGCTGCCATAAAACTGGAAATAAATTTAATATTTCAATTCAAATTGATATCATATGATATAAATTTTTACAGATGAAAGTGCTGCAGTTAGCAGAGTGAAAATTGTCTAAAGGTTCGAAAAGAGTATAAAATCTTCGGCACGCCGAAGATAATCCTTTCCCACTTGTTTTTACTATTTTCCAAAAAGAAAAACAAATTAATCTGTTATAGTAAACAAAAATTAATTCATATTACCAAATTGGCATAGATTATTCACGAAACTGCCAATAATATACAAAAACGATGACTCTTGTTTATAAATAGGGCACAAGCATGCCTCTCAACATTTGAGAAACTGTTCTTGGAAATATTTTAGTTGTTTGCACAATGTTACCACTGTGCACAGCTCTTTGCCATGGCAAGATTTTAATGCACACCTGACCAAATGGAGTAGGGCTTCATATTTTCCAAGCACTGTCAATGCAATTTGAGCCGTTTGGAAAAGCGCTTTTCTGGCTGCGCCACAGCTGCTAATGAACTAGATTAGATTTCAAGTTGCTAAGCTCGACGAAGTTTTGTACGTGATTCGCTTGATGCACTTGTCCGCATCAACTGGGGCGCTCTTAACTGTGCTTTAAAAGACAACCGCCATATTTAACCGTAAGCCAGCCAACTAATTGGCCAGCTTTTGTGCGTGTGCATGTGTGTATGTGTGTATGTTGCTGGTGGTAAGCTTTCGGCTTGTCAGCCAGCTATCTATATATATCCATTTATATATCCATGCATGGGCTTAGTCGCTGGCTTTTCGGGGGCTATACAAACGTCACAAGTGCAACGACTAAAACGTTGACCATTCAACACGTCAGCCAGCGGCTTAACTTGTTGCAGCCAGTCAGCCCAGCCAGGCAGTCAGTCAGCCAGTCAGGCAGCTTTAGTCAGAGCTTCAAGCTTGCGGATAGTGTTGGGCGTGCTAGTGGGGGCGTGGCCAAGGTTTGCTAAGCTGACAGGCGTTGCTGGGCATTTGACTTATGAGCTGGGCCATGGCATTGTAGAAGTAACGCTCATAAATGTTGTAAAACTTCAAAACATCAACGCTGAATACGTTTGCAGTCAATTTAAGTGCTAATTAGTCACGGACACGGACACTTAAAGGAGGGGCTCCTGGGAAGCTGGGCGCTCTTTAATTGAAATTGGCAGCTGGAGCAGTAATTTGCACGTGATTTCATTGCTAATTATTGCTTGTGGTTTAAGCAGCTGGTAATATAACTATGACAAGCGTGTCACTTATAGACACTTGGCTACGTGTTTAAAGCGGCTGTCAAATTCACTTACATACATACATGCCATAGAATGCATAAGCTTTTAATAGCTTCGCGCTAATCAGACATCAAACATTGGCCATCGACAATTCTTCAATAAACGTTGATTTGCCCATAAACCCGGTGACTGCCGACTGGTGACTTAACAATTGCCTTCCAGCATGCATCCATCCACATATGCACATTTGTACATTGCACATTGTATGGAGTCAGCTGCCAGCCAGCTGCAAAGCTAATGAGCCACGTTCAATTGTGATTAATTGTTGAAAAGTTTTGCCGCAAGGTCGTCAAGTGTTCGGTTTCGATCGACAAAGCGTTTGCTAAGCGCTCAAAATTAACCACATAAAAAAAGAAGGGAAAACTAGAAATGTACTGAACGCTTTATAAATGATAGCCAGCTTGTAGCCATTTTCGGGTCTTCCTTTTTTTGGCCAGACCATAAAAATGGCAACAAGTGTGTCCCAAGTTTCGTTTCCTCTCTCTGCGGGCGAGGCATTAAAAGTTTGCGGCTGCTTCCCATGTTTTACGATTCGGTTCATAGCTGCGGGTCTTGGGGGCCATTTTATGAGAAATACACAAAAGTCAACTGCCAACGCAACGAACACACAAATACACTGAAGTTTTACTAAGTTAACAAATTACATAATTCTATTATTTGTATACAAATATAACTTATTTGTCTTATGTTTACATATCAGTTACATACTTGTAACACTTTATATTGATATACTAGCAAGGGATTCGAACTTGGATCCGCCTAAATCACTTGTGCTATAGAATTTAAGAACTTATGAGTATATATATTAAGGTAGTTATTATACCCTGAACTTATAAAACAGTTAATTTATAATAATCTGACATAAATTCAATTGTCAAATTGATAATATTTTTGTAAATTTAATGCATGTTTGATATTATCTTACTCTGCGTTGACTGTTTTTAGTGGACATCAAATTATTCGTTGTATTCGTTGTATCATATGTATATTCAAAGACTCAAAACTACACTTTAGCAGCTAATGGTGTGACAAATGGCATGATAAATTTGTTATAGCCTATGCTAGGGTATGCATTTCAATTGTCTGGCCATATAACAAGGCACTGAGCGGTCTGTAGTTGCTTTTATTATATAATTTCATTCAATGTTGTTGCGTTGCGGTTTTGTTGTTGCTGTTGCTTTGTTGCTGCTAGAGTGGCAGTTGTAGCAAGTTGTAACTATGCCGGCCGGCAGCCGGTTAAGTTGTTTGACAAGTTTATCCACTTGCCTCCCCCCGTAGCGCCCCTGCCAGTGTGCGATGAGCTCATCGGCAGCCGGCTGCCACATGGCCGCGATCAGCTGTGCAACAAACAAGCAAGCAGCGAGTAAACAGAAACAGAAACAGAAGCAGAAACAGTAAAATGAGGCACAGCTCAACTTGAGATCTTTTCGTGCAATTCTGTGTGCTGTGCGCTGACTTTCAACTTGAACCCGTGTGATGGAAACGTGCCTACAGTTTGGACACTTTTGTGCCCAGGGCTGTGGCATTTTTGCAGTCATTAATTTGACGATGCTAAATGAGAATTTATGTGTCTGCTGCAGCGGCTTTGGCCAAACAATTTCTCATGCATAAACATTTTTCAACGCCCAACTGACAGACTGACAGACTGGCAGACTGGCTGACGAGTCTGTCGACCGGCGACGACTCGTTTTGAAATACAAGTGTCATTAACACTTGTTCTCTGAACACGGCCTGACCAAAATTTATGGAAAAATGGCGAAAAATGAAGTAAACATTAAAGACGCTACAACTATAACTCATTGCGCAGTCTAACCTTGTTTGGCCTGTCCAGCAACAATTCACAAATTTATTAAAAGGAGCCTAATACAAATATAGATAGTACAGATACGGTTGAAACAAGCTTGGTACGCCTGAAATGGCTGCAGTTATTAGTTTTAGAGGAATTGTGCATTTATGGAAAGAGTCGAACTCATGTTTCAGCAGACATAAACAGACGTCACTTGATCTGCTTCGCATTGAATTTCACACTATAATGAAGCTCATTTATTATCGCTTGGCGTTATGTTTCACTGGCGATGCCAACAAATGGAGTTCAACGGAGAACAAACAACAACAACGATGATGATGATGATGATTATTATGATGGGGATAAGAATGAGCATGAGTCTGGCGATATCCAACGTCTTTTGTGCTGGGTGCCTTTGTCTCTGTCTCTGTCTTTGTTTCTGATTCCGATTCTGATTCTGTCCGCTGTTTTCCTTCTTTATACTCTTTTCGAAGAAAATAGTATATTGAGTTTGTGCTGAAGTTTGTAACGCATAGAAGGAAGCGTCGGAGACCCCAAAAGTTACTGCCAGTATGCTTAGAATGACAAAACAAATTGATCTAGCCATGTCCGTCTGTCCGTCTGTCCGTCTGTCTGTCTGTATGCAAACTAGTCCCTCAGTTTTTGAGCTATCGCGATGCAACTTTGCACAGAGACTTATTATTTAAAGGGACAGCACATTGGTCGGAGCCAGCCGGATCGGACCACTATATCTTATAGCTGTCATACAACTCGAAGTCGGTTTTGGCCATATATTTCATGTTTTTAAAGCTATCGCGATGAAACTTTGCACAGATACTTTTTATCCAAAGAGTCAGCGCATTGGTCGGATCCGGCTTGATCGGACCACTATATCTTATAGCTGCCATACAACTGGAAGTCGGTTTTGGCCATGTATCCGATCTTTTCGAAGCAGTTGGCAGAGTGAAAACTACCCAAAGGTTCCAAAAAGAGTATAAAATCTTCGGCACGCCGAAGATAATCCTTCCCCACTTGCTTTTGTTGAAGCAATGTTCATTTGACAGCTCAATTGCGCAGTCGCAACTCAGTTCAAGGCCAGCCGTGACTTTTACTTCAGTGCTTCTTTATTTGCGGATTTGCGGGCATCGCTTTAGTATGTGCCCGACGTGAGTGAGTCTGTTAGAATGGCAACGGCAACGGCAAACTAATTTCATTGAAATGTTCTGCTCTGTAAACTTATTTCCCAATACAAGCCAGACACAATGAGAGCAAGTGAGTGAGAACGAGAAAATAGCAGAGCAAACAACAGGCAAATATGCCGGCAACGTGCGTCCATTTGTTTAGCGTTTTAAATTGGCTGGCTTCGTCATGGTTTGTTTTGTTTATATACCCCTACGCGCCGATAAACAAAAGGGTATGCTAGCTTTTATGTATATTCATCAAAATGAGAGCATTTTGTATCGTCAGCAATATCGCGTTCTTAACTTCCTTATTCTAGGAAAGAGTGTTGTGCATCGTCTCAGCATTATGGTCTGTTTTGTTTATATACCCCTACGCGCCGATAAACAAAAGGGTATGATAGCTTTTATATATATTCATCAATCTGAAAGAATATTCTATCGATTGCGATATCACTTGCTTAGCTTCCTTATTCTAGGAAACAGTGTTGCACATCGTCTCAGCGTTATTCAAATTCAAATTCTTTAAGAATCAACTCAAAGATGACGAATACCCTTGCATATATAGTTTTCTTGCACTCTTATAGATCTTTACAGGATATATTGTTGACGGTGACTGATAAAATTTGATTTGTGTTTCCTCTTTTTTTTTTTTGGACCGTCTGCTGCACAATGCACAATAGTATAATATTTGTTTTCGCTGTAAGAAATTGCTGAAATGGACAGCAGCAGCAACAGCAGCAGCAGATGATGAAAAAAGGAAACAAAAACTCCGAAAAAAATTGAAACAAAGTGAAAAAGCCTTCGCTAACAGCTCTCACATAACACTGCAAATATCATCAGGTGTTTTCATTTAATTTACGAGAAATGTTGTCTGGCGAAAACAGTCGGCGAGAAATGATGAAAATTTCTAGATAGTCGACGATAGAGTGAGTAACAGCTCAAGTGTGCAAGTTGTGAATGGACTGGTTGCAAGTAATGAAAGTAAACATTGCGTCCATTTGTGTTGTCTTTGTATCAGCGGCAGCAGCAATTGCAGATGTGATGCTTTCGAATGCAATAACTTAAGCTGAATCAAAGCATGCGCCATTTGTTCGTGTGCTTTCAAGTTAATTAACAAAACGCCGGACTTTTTGCAGCTTCAGTTTCAGCTTCAGCTGCAGCTGCAGCTTGACAGCTGCTTCAATCATCAATTGGTTGGTGGGAGTTGCTGCAGATGAATCTGCTCCTTTGTTCCCATTTTCGTGCAACGCCAAACGTATGTGCAATGTTGCATTAGCCGGCGCAGCAAGCTGTGCAACCTGATTGCAGTGTCACCTAAACCATTGTGCGTTGACATTTTTAATTACACACAAACACAGGTGCTGTCAGCTAAGAGAAGGGCTGCTCGGGCTGCTCCGGCTGCTGGCTGCTGGCTGCTAAATGATAAATGATAGCTGCTGCTGCTGCTCCGCTGTCGGGCTAGTTGCAATATGCAACACGCATACGTCGCGTTGCCTTGCCTGCTGCACTCTACTCCATCAAGTCTCTCGAAGCCATAGTCTGCCGGCTGCTGGCTGCTGGCTGCTGGCTGCTGGCTAAGAGAGTGTGAGTGCACTCGCTGACAGACAGTATTCCTGGCCGGGCTTAGGCAAAGCCCAAAGCCAGGCATGCAGCATTACAAGGCATGACTCAGAATTGGGTTTGCAATTGGACGTGTGTGTGTGTGTGCGTGTGTGTGTTAGCCACCGAAAAAGGCGGCACTATCGTCATAGACGTCGTCGTCGTCGTTCGCGGCGGTATCAAAATGCAAAGCAAACAAAGGCCCAGCCAGAGACTGTGTCTCTGTGTTCTTCTTTCTGCTTGTTGGTGCTTTCAACACTAATGCAATTTGATGCGGCACAAAACCGCACAAATGCACACTCCCACACACAGACTCGCACTAACGCACCCCTACACTGCGCAAAAACATTGATTGCGAATCCATATTTTACGTTCAGCAAATGGAAAATCGTCAAATCGAATTCAACAGCAAATCCAATAGATTATTAGGCACTTCAGTGTATTTTTAATTTCACAAGCTTAAGAAAAATGGAAGAACAGTTGCACATTTGTCCATTTAATATACTCAATCTAATAATTTATTTTAGATTTATTGCTTAAAACCTTTTGTGCTCGTTTATTAGTTGTCAGCTCGTTTTTCTCGCCGTGCACTTATCATTTTAGTCTGTGAGCCAACAAAAGCCGCCGCCTTGGCGCTTGCGTTGGTGGTTTTGTAAGTCCTTTACAGAAAAGGATTTTCAACACATTTGCTGTGCGCGCGCGTTTGTTGCATAGTTTTAGGCGCTGCTTGCACTGAGCTAAGCCGGGCATTTGCCACGACTCTATCGCAAATGCATGGCGCACAAAAGCGTGCTATTATTTTGCCCGCTCTTGTGGCGCTTATCATTATTATCTTGGTGCTTCCGTTCAATAGCCAGCACCCCAGCACCTTCCCCGCCACCCGCATCCTCATCGTCATCGTCACCTTTAGCGGCAGCAGCGTGCACTGAATTTATGCAAATGCTGCATTTTGCTTTTCAATTTCGTTCGCTTTACAATTCCCTTTCGCTGTTCCGTCCCGGCAACAAGTTGTGGCAGCAACTTCTTGCCGTGTTTTCCCAGCGCATTAAGCCAGAGCCCCAGTTGTGGGGATTTGTGAGAAATATGGGTGCTATTCTTTGCATAAAGTGCCTCTTCCAACTCATGCCATCTCTATCACTCGCTCTCTCTCTCTATCTCTCTGTCCCACTGTCCCTCTCGCTGTCTGCATGCGTTTTATATTTTTTCTTTCTTTGCACTTCTCTGGCAAAATCTGCACAATTCAACTTACAGTTCTTCTTGGGCAACAGTTGCCCGTTGCTGCTGTTGTTGTGACTGCTGCAACTGTTGCTGCTGCTAAGTGTCACAAATCTAAGCGATTTTAGCTTTTTAATGCGCTTTGCCCGAGGGCTTCGATTGATGCAGTGCAGCGAGTCGAGTGCTCGACATGTGCGTAAGGAAGCTCTTAAGTTCCTTTTGCCAGTGCTGTGTGTGTGAGCTGGTTATGGTATCGACTATGCAAATCAGCAGCTTATAGAGAAAAAATATATATAAAATATAAATACAGATACTCAGCTCATATTTTGATTTGACTTTGGTTTGAATTACATGACTTAAGCTACATTAAATACACAATCATTTCAATAACAGGCATTTTCTATACGACTAAGGGGCATTTGTAAAACCAATATTGATTTCAATTTATATTCATTTGTTTATTCTTAAAATAAAATGTGTTGTATACTTAATTTTATTGGCATTCATACTTACATACTTTTTGATGAAAAGAAATTAGACTACAAATGCTTAAAATGTCTCAGATTGAATAAACTGAACTAAAACTGTTTTATAAACTCGCTGGTAATTTTGAAAGTGAACCCAGACTACGTTGTACTATTTATACTCTCTTCGAAGAAAATAGTATATTATGTTTGTGCTGAAGTGTGTAATGCATAGAACTAAGCTTCGGATACCCCAAAAAGTTACTGACAGTATGCTTAGAATGACAAAACAAATTGATCTAGCCATATCCATCTGTCCGTCTGTCTGTCTGTCCTTATGTAAGGGATCTAGTCCCTCAGTTTTTGAGCTATAGCGATGCAACTTTGCACAGACACTTATTATTAAAATGTACAGCACATTGGTCGGAACCAGCCGGATCGGACTACTATATCCTATAGCTGCCATACAACTCGAAGTCGGTTTTGGCCATATATCCCATGTTTTCAAAGCTATCGCCTTAAATTTCTTTGTACACATGAACATCCTTAAAACTCATCAATGTTTAAAATTTCATATCGATTGAGCTATAAATAGCAAAGCTATGCATCATGAAATATTTCGGTGGTGCAGTTGGCAGAGTGAAAAATGCCCAAAGGTTCGAAAAGGGTATAGAATCTTAGGCACGCCGAAGACAATCCTTTCCCACTTGTTCTAAATATCCCTTTGGCTTACTTGAAAGACTTTGGAACTTTCATGATCTTCGGTACATACTGTCTCCCAGAGCAATTATAGCCACTACTGCACCCAACAACATTTAGTTGTACCTATCCAGTCTATTCAATAATGTTGATAAGTGTTTCCAAGCATTTTGCTGTTGAATACAATTTGAAAAATTGCCATTATGGTCAGTGAGTCACTCAGTTAGCTCTTGTTGGCGTCCACGCCCCGTGGCCAGGCAACCCACCTGTTCATTAACATGTGCGCGGCATTGTGTACCGTATCAGTGCCAGGGGGCGACATACCCACTCCCACTCCCGCTCCCACTTCCACTCCGACTCCCAGCCCCACCCGCAGTCCCACTGCCAGCACATGCACACTTTCCATGGCGCACCACTTTGGCAATTGACGTGTGCAAAAATGTTCGCTTCATTTGGTGCGCGGCTGCCACAGCTGTTGTTAATGTTGTTGGGGCTATTGTTGTAAATGTTGGCATTGGCCTGCAGCTGTGCGGTGCACATAGTCAGCGGAGCGGAAATGCAACGGCAAACGCCATGAACTTGTTGCAATGACAACACCGTGACAAGCCGCTACTTAGCTTTGGGCTACTTGCTACATGTTGCATGATGCATGCGCCTGCCGCTGCCGCTGCTGCTGCTGCTGCAGCATGATGTATGCAAGTTAACAGCACATTAATCATGGTATGGATCGCATTTGTGTGTGCTGATGATGACGATGACGAGGACGATGATGAGGCTGGGCAAAACAACCAGCGGCAAATTGCAGCACGAGCTGCAGTCCGTTAGAGCATTTATTACGCTGCTTGAATGCCAAACGTAGCGGCCACAAAAGCTGGACAAATAAGCGCGTGGGTGGCCCGTCCGAGACCAGGAGCGGGACCAGGAGCAGGATCATGCGTCAATGTCACTGTCGTTGTTGGCAGTCGGACTGCAAATGTACTTGCAACAGTCTATATATATTCATATGGCTGACACATGTGTTCCAGTTGTTGTTGTTGTTGTTATTGCAACGACTCGCCCTCTCTCTCTCTCGCTCAGTGTGTGTGTGTGTGTGTGTGTCGCGTGTCACATATACAAAGAAACATTGTTGCAAAGTCAAGCAACGTCAATTTCCGTTTGTTGTCGTCATTAAAATGCAAGCGGTCATGCCTGGCCGCACTTTGGCACTCACTACTTTTGATATCATTATCATCATCATCGTCATCATCATCATCGTTATCATCATGATGATGACGAAGTTGCTGCCACTTGGAGTCGCTAATGCGGCATTCTATTAATTAGTTGTGCCGCACAGCGCGTGTAAGCGACACTTTTGTAGCACTTAAAGCAATTTGCGCTCTCTCTCTCAAATTTGAAGTGTCAACGTAAGCAAACAAACTGACAGCTAGGCTGACAGGCGGCGTTTAAGCGTAATCAATACCATTTGGATGAGTGTCTGTCAAAATAGAGAGCAGAGACCACCTTGGTGCTGGTGTACGGTAATGCAATTAGAAAATTTGTTTTCCAAAATCCAATCTAGAATTACTCACAAAATTGCTTGAGCAAGTGAAGAAACACCAAAATGCTGAAAACAGAAACCGAAATCAAGACCGGAAATTGAAATGTTGTAAGTGCATGCATGCAACGCTGCTGCTGCTGCTTCTTCTTCTTCATCTTCTTCTTCCTCTGCTTCTTGTTTTTGTGTTTGGTTTTTATTGCATTAATGCCACTAGCAATGCAAAGTTTTGACAACATTTGCCACTTTGTCATGCAATTTTAATTTCAACGTTCGCTTGCGTTTTTACTTTGTAGTTGGACTCAAAAGCGCTGCTCGTATTCTGACAAAGTCGAAAACTTTTTATAGAAGCAGCGCGGGGGGCCGGGGTGTGATTGAGGGGGAGCATAGCTGGTTTGCTGCTGCAGTTATGATTTACTTGCCACACGCTGTCCCAAAACGAAACGAAACGAAACGCAGCGCAACGAAATGAAGCCATCAAAAACGTTGACGTCGTTACGCAAAAGCGGAAATGACAATGACAATGATGATGACGATGACGATGACGATGACTCTGGCTGATGATGATGCCAAATAAAGCGTCGGGCAAAAGTGTTCGCAATGGATGTGCCTGCCTGCCTGATGGGAATGTGACTGTGATTTGCGCCCAGGATGCTGCCGGGCTGGCAGGACTGTTGGACTGCAGGACTTGCTGCTATTAAAACGCGTGAAATTGAAAAGGCGAAAAATTGCAATGCCAACAGAATTGGCAAACTGTTGGACCAGAGTCGCATTCATTGTGGCAGTCCCAGCTGATAAAAGGGGCGTGTGCTACGAACAGGAAACAGTTTATGTGGGCCATCGTGCTAAAAGCTGCCAACAATTTGATGGCCGTGTTGACTATGCCCAGTTTCCTGCCCAGCTGCTTGGCCCGAACAATGCGAGTGCAATGTCCAGCAATGGCTATCGTAAAGTTACAGGGTATATACATTATAAAACTGCCTGCGAGGCAAGAAACTAATTTATATCTTTCTTTGTACGCAATAAAAACAATTACAAACATTGTTAAAGTGAAAAAAAAACGAAACATATAAGTGCTTTTGCAGGGACTTCACTTTAGTAGTCGGTCTGTCAAAAAAAAAAAACTGAAATGGAAAGGATGTGTAATAGTCCAGCACTCGCGACCTTCAGGATATATGTTATCATGCATACATTGATTTGTTTATCACAGACTGTGTTCTGAGTGATACAACTGAAGGGCAGTTGATTAAACTCAGTTATAACTGATGTAATTGAAAGTATTGTTAATTTGTAGCCACCCCAAATGTATATATATTTATTTATATATATAGATAGATATCGCTATCACAATATCTTACACTTCAGCCACCCATGTCAACTAATTAACTAACATGCCTCTCTATTTGCATCTATAATTTCTCTTCACAGGTAGCGACCATGATGTCCTGCCCCCTACCTATGCCATTACCGATACCAATATCTTCAATACATAAAACTGAATTCACACCGGTTCACATTGGAGTCAAGGTGAGTGTGAGTGTGAGTGGGAGTGTGAGGGACTGGGCTCTCTAAAAGCAATCCTAATAGTCTAACGGCACTCGCTGCCCCATTATGAGATAGTAAATTAAGCGCATAAATGCGAATATCATGCAAATCGCGACCGGCGTGGCCAAAAAGTCAACAAGTGGGGCAAAATGCTAAATGCAAATGTTGCCGCTAAACTGGCACACAAGCTTAAGCCATGCAGTCACCCCAATCTACACCACCGACACGAACCACAAGCACCACAGACAGGATGTGACAGCATGTCGCGTGGGGTTGGTCCATTGTTGACATTATTGCACACATGCGATACATATATAGATATATATATATATAGATATATACGTATACATATATTCACCCACATAGACAACGGGAACAGAACAGAATATAATGTGCGCCACTAAATCAAATTGTTTCTTGCCAAGATGGTGACGGGTGACGCTCCTTCTGCTCTCATCCACATCCTCATTTGACTACAACTTTAATGCGCAGTGATCACATTTTAATGATACCAAAATGCAGTGCCCGCATACTCGCATTGTTGTTGTTGTCGCTAAGGAATAATGATGTCAAACCTTTGAGCCGGAGAGTAGCGAGGAGGGGTTTAACAATGTTGCCGGAGAGCGCGTCACGTTTGATAAATGCTGCAACATATTTCTTGATTTTGTTTGTCCTTTCGTTTAAATGCCACACATAAATCTATTTTTGAATGAAAGCGACTGCGTGGCAAAACGTGGCGTATGCGCAATATATACATTTTTGGCTGAATTTTCCGGTTATTGTTGCTGCTGTCTGTTTTGCTTTTATCTGAAGGAAACGATGCTTATTGTTTGCATAATGGACGCTCGTTAGCGCTGTGTGTGTGTGTGTGTGTGTGTGTCCCAGTGTGCAAATGTAAGGACACGCACTCGTCCTCGTCCTCGTGCAGATCCTTTAAAGCAACGTTGTTGCATTTCGCACTGAACGCTTAAACCAATACAAATGCTTTTTTAATTTGTTTCATTTTAAAATTACTCTCTTTGGCGCCTACGGAGCATGTCAGCTGCTGGTGTCCTTCAACTGCTGCTTAAATCCTTGTCAGTGTGGCGTTTCATAAATGAATTCCTGTTATTCCCCCTTTTTCTTTGACCAGAAAAAGCATGGACCTCGCAGCCCCTCACATCCTTGGGGGAACAACAGCTGCCACAAAGGCTGGTCGACTTTGCCTTTTCATGCCAAATGGAATTTCAGCAAAAATCCAAAACGAAATCCTGCCACAGTTCAGATCAAAGATAAATATTGTTGGTATGCAGACTTGTTGCTTATATTGTCACAAACATAATGTTGCAAAAGAAATACTACGTTTAAATGCGTTTCATTTGAATTTCCATGGCATTCAATCAATCGTGTATGCAATATGAGTTGCTAGTAGTTACACACCTGCAAATTGAATGTTAAGTGCAGTCATAAATAAAACAAGTGGGAAAGGATTATCTTCGGCGTGCCGAAGATTTTATACTCTTTTCGAACCTTTAGACAATTTTCACTCTGCTAACTGCAGCACTTTCATCTGTAAAAATTGATATCATATGATATCAATTTCAATTGAAATATTAAATTTATTTCCAGTTGTATGGCAGCTATAAGATATAGTGATCCGATCCGGCCGACTCCGATCAATGTTATGTATATTTGAATAATAAGTATCTGTGCAAAGTTTCATCGCGATAGCTTTGAAAACATGGCATTTATGGCCAAAACCGACCAATGTGCTGTCCCTTTGAATAATAAGTCTCTGTGCAAAGTTTTATAACGATAGCCCAAAAACTGAGGGACTAGTTTGCATACATACAGACAGACAGACAGACGGACATGGCTAGATCAATTTGTTTTGTCATTCTAAGCATACTGGCAGTAACTTTTGGGGGTCTGCGACGCTTCCTTCTATGCGTTACAAACTTCAGCACAAACTGAATATACTATTTTCTTCGAAAAGAGTATAAATATAAATATGAGCAGAAAATCATTATTATTTGTATGAATTTCCGAATAAAACGGGTAGTAAAAATATGTTTAAATGCCCTTCGCCTTTTTCATATCATTCTTAATCGCCTATCGCGTCCAGTATCAAAAGAGATCAAACGTCAATTGGCAAGCAGTAAATCGTTTTTTGTAGGCTCGTGCATTGAAAATGCAAGCAAACAGCTTAACCCGTAACAGGCGCCTAATTATCAACCAAAATTAACTCGGGTCTGCTTCGACTAATTAACGCCAATCACAGCATGCAAAGTAGTCCTGCGGATGTCTGCCTGCCTGGCTGCCTGCCGCTTGGTGATAACAGCCCCAGTTGCCAGCTCATAAAAAAACGTAGGCAACAAAATTATTTAATAAAACGCCAGACAACAACAACAACAACAACAACAGCAGCAATAATAGTCGCCTCAGCGGGGTCAAATTTAACGAGCTACCAGTGGTGGCTGTTAAGCCCAATTTCCCGCCCGAGGAATCAACGGCAACTTACACTTGACCGTGCGGCATAAATCATCAAGGAGCGAAACGGACTTGCTGGTTTAGGGCAATTGGGTGGTTGGGTGGCTGCAAGCGACTTGCCCAATGGCATTTTCTTGGCTCATAAAAAGGACGTTGTTTTTTTTGTTGTTGCTTTGTTTTAAATATCCTGTAAAGGTGTGTCGGCAAGTTTATATTTAATAACAGAAATAAGACAATGAGATGAACGCAATTTTTTATGCGCATTTTTATGAACGGGTCGAGCGAGAAGAAATTTTAATAGTTACAGCATTTTTAAGGCAGAATATATCAACTGTATCAAATATTCTTTGTAAAAATGATCGAATAAACGTAAATGTATTTGTTGAAAATATATTTTGCTGGCAATCCAGGTATGATATCAGAATATCTACATATCAATTTATACTCTTTTCGAATCTTTATTTTCATTTTGTTATCAGAATTTGTATCATATGAATTGAAATTTTTCTTTTGAACAATTAAATTTAAGCTGTTATATATTAAAAAAATAAAAAAAATTAGAATTAAGATGTTCTTTCAAAATATTTAATGACGTATATCTTTGCCATTTATATCTTACTTGATTTGAAATCTTAAACATTGATGAGTTATACGGATTTTCAAGTGTACAAGGAAATGGAAGGCTATAGCTTTGAAAAGATCGGATATAAGACCAAAACCGACTTGCAGTTGTATGGCAGCTATTAGATATAGTAGACCGATCCGGCCAATTCCAACCAATGTGCTGTCCCTTTGCACAATAATTCTCTGTGCAAAGTTTCATTGCGATAGCTCTAAAACTGTGGGACTAGTTTGCATACATACAGACAGACAGACGGACATGGCTAGATCAATTTGTTTTGTCATTCGTAGCATACTGGCAGTAACTTTTGGGGGTCTCCAACGCTTCCTTCTATGCATTACACACTTCAGCACAAACTTAATATACTATTTTCTTCGAAAAGAGTATAGAAATGGTATCCCGAACATCTGAAATAATATTCTTAGGTGAGCTGAAAAATAATTTGTAAACAAATGCATATAAACCTTCTGTAAAAATTACTTTTTAGAAAAGAATTCGCCCATTTTCATTAGCGTTCCCATCAAGCTTAGCGAACGTAAAATAGACTTTAGTCCATACAAAGCAGATTGATTTCCCATTTCCACACATTTGACAAAGAGTTTGAAACTGATTGGATTAAAACAAAGCTACATTTTTGTATGCAACGGTTTTTCGGCATTTTTGTTCTAAAAGGTTTCCGACTGCAAAAAGAGCGGTGTTACGTAAAAAGCTAAAGGGATATTCGGGACACATTTGGCTGTTGTATGTTCTAATCGATGAACTCAAGCTATTTATTATTTATATACTCTATTATTCTCTAATATATGGTTTGTTTAACGAGTTTTACCGATTAAATATGGTTCAAATGAGGAGGTGTATCAAAATTTGCGTTAGATTGAATTAGCATCGCTGTTAAAGTGAATATTGCTTTTCGCTTAGAAAATGCATTTCAATAGACTAAAATTATATAATATATTTAAGAATGTACTGTTTAAATCGTGTGCTTTATATTACACGTGTTACTGACATTTTGACCCCTGGAAATCTTCATGATGACAAGCTGTCAATGGACTTTAGCTGCTTAAGCACTTCCTCTATGTTGTAGTTGTTGTTTCTTTGCTGCTGCTGTTGCTGCTGCTGCTGTTTGTGCCACTCAGGCGGCAGGTGAGTGTACCTGTTCAAAGAAAATCACCTACTCACTTTTGCATTTCACTTTGGGAGCGTTGGCAGGTGGGGTGGCGTTTGCAACGACTGTCCAGGGCATAAACCTTAATTCCAACTGTGCAGCGCTTTGACCGGCCAACGCTTCCGGGGTACGCAGTGCTGTTGGCAGCACAGTCTCAGCTGCTCCTTTGCGTTATCCTTTTGTCTTCTTGGTCCATTCGCGTACATTTGTTGTTCTTATGCTTGTTATTAATAATTTAAGATGCGCTCCACTTTGGTATGAAGACGATGAGGCAAGCATGACGACGACGGTGAGGATGAGGATGACGACTACGTAGCAGCTTCGGTTGTGTTTGTCTGCCTGTCTGTCTGGCGTTGTTTATCCTCACAAAGGATTGCGTTTCAGTTACATTTCGGGGCGTTGTGTTAAGCGCTCATTTCCAGCTACCTTCAGTTGCTGCTGCTGCTTGGCTGTACTTTGTTTTATTTTTTATTTCCACTCAAATTGTTTTATTTGCAGTACAGCAGTACAGCATCACACAGAGCCCCAGACGTCTGACTTTATTACGGCGATTTTTCTTGAACGCATTTCGTGTATTGTCGTTTTTCTTCGCTGTCTCTCTTACCTTTTGTAATTTTTATGATTTTATTTCTCTTCACCTCATGCGTTGCCCACACTCCCTCGCACACTTTTCATACTCGACGGCTGTCTGTGTGTGTGTGTGTGTGCTTTGTTTGCTCTTTGGTTTTATTATTGTAATTCATATAAAAAAGCAGAGAGTAGTAGTTGCTATTTGCCCCAGCACTTTTGTGTGCGCGCCATAATAAAAACCTTTTCCAGAAATTAAAAAAAACGGTAGCTGCTGCGAGCCAAATTGCCCAAAATCCGTGCCATACACAATTCACAGTTGCAGCCAAGGGGCATTGCGTATGCGCCACGTAATCCGCAAAGAAAAGCACACACAAATGTGGGCAATTCGATTTGATTTTTGCCTTGCTTGTGGCTTTTGTTGTGCTCCTCCTTTGCAGCCAGCCTTGACGCAAGCGTTAAAAATTATAGTTATTTAGTGTATGATTGTTTGGGGGGGAGAGTAGCTCGTATTTTCATTCGGCCTCCAACAGCTTGTGGCACATTAGACACGCACACGCCATCCTTTAAAATGGGAATACTGCTGCCGCTGCACAACAGTAAATGTAACGGTAACAACAAAAGGCTAACGGCTAACGGCTAACAGCTAACGGCTAATTATTCCCCCGTTAACGGGCTCAGGCACACAAAACAATCGTTAAACAAAAATATTATAGCATGCTCCACATTTCGGTGCGTGTCCAAACTAATGCGGCACGCAGCCAGCAAGAAGCGGCGGCCCTATTATGTCTGAGTAACATGCGTGGGGCATATGCCCCACTACTACGAGTCGGCGGAGGATGCGTGTCTTGAAAGACATCGGGGAAGCTCAGGATTAGTTAACAAGCAGCGGTTGTAGTTGTTGTTGTACACATAAGTCAAGCAATTTGGCTGAAAATGGGCAAAAACTATGTTCAAGTACAAAGTACAAGATGAAGCCAAACAGCAGCAGCAGTACACCAAGGCAAAACAGGTCCTGTCGTGGCTGAGGGAGACATACAAGTTGTATAGAAATCGAAAAGGGATAGACATTAATTTCAATTAGGGCGTGTCGCCTGCTACGCCCCAAACGTTACTCAAGTTGCCAGCGCTTCAAGTGGGGCGGGGTCAGCTACTTGTCGTCTTGTTGCTCTGGTTGTCCTGGTTGTCCTGTTGTCCTGCTGCTGGCCTGCGGCACATGCAAGTTTCTCTTTCTCATTCGCTTTGCTTGTCGCTGCGTTTTGTTTACTATTTTTGCGTGCATGTATGCTAGACATACACACACACGCGCGCGCATTATTTATTATGGTTGAGTTGACACAAAGGACAACAAGGACAATGCTCTCGTCACACAATAATAGCAGCAGCTTCCAACCAGCACCACCAAATTGCCCCAAATGATGCAATTCCCAGGTGTCTCGTTAAAATTTCAAAATAGTGTGGCTAACAAAAATACCGAATACTATAGCATACATTTGGAGGCTTAAGCAAGCAGCGATTGCACGATTGGCCGACCCGCTTTCATAGTAACGAGCTCTCGCATATTCTCAAGATATATTCCTAATCGCAACAAGACAAGGCTCCCAAGTCCATGGAAAAGCCTTTCCAACATCTAAAACTCCCATAACTTTGTCAAAACTGATCAGATTTTCAATGCTGAGTCAGTTTTGATCATAGATTGGGCTCTGTATTATGTCTGCATTAAGAAGCAATCGAAGCAATTTCAATTTTCTATGAAACAGAAGCCATGATAAGGCTAGGTAAGCTCTAGACTTAAAACTCCCAAAACTTTGTGAAAACTAATATGATTTTTGATTCCGAGGCAGTTTTGATCTTGTACTGCGCTTTTAATTAGATCTGCATTGAAATCTGAAGCAATTTCAATGTTTCTATTTTATATGAAACACAAGCCAATATAAGGCTAGCAAAGCTCTAGAAATGCCTATCAAACATTTAAAAATCGCATAACTTTGACAAAACCGATCCGATCTTTGATTCCAAGGCAGTTTTGATCATATCTTGGACTTTATATTCATTATACCTATAAATATAATGCACTTAAAAGATGTTCGAATTTCTTATTAAAATCAAGATATGACATTAATTCTGCATAAGCATGTGTATAAGACACTTGGTATTGCATTTTCAATTGTCTAAAGCGCTCATTATACAGAGATTGTATCTGTTTTTGTAAGTATATATAAGTATGAGGTAAGGTCTAAGTTCAGGGTATATCCTATTCGACTAGAGCACTCCCACTTGTTATAGAATCAAAGCGGTAAGCCCTTAGTATCTGTGGCAGCATCTGCTTGCCTAGCAGCTAGACATAATTAGCATCTCGTTTTCATAAGTTATCGATAGACGCTGTCGCGCTGAAAGCTTTTGTTTACACAGAGCACGATTGTGGCTAAGTAACAGTTGTTGCTTTGGTTTTGGTGTAACAACTTAACAGCAACAGCTGTGGCTCAAAAACGGCTTTAACTCTTGCCTTCCCCCTGCAGGAACGAGGCGTTAGCACAAGGAGCAAACACAAACACACACACACACACGGTAGAGGCACATACATGCTAGCTAACGGTACCGCACATTGTTGACTTTGGCTTTACAGTTCAATATTTATTTTCGCGATTTTCACGCTGTGCAGCAAAAAGATTGCTTTTCTTTGGCCCCAAAACGGCGAAGCTTTTGTCAACGTTGTCGTCATCGGGCTCGCTTCCTGCCTGCCTGCCTGCCTGCCTTGTCCTGCTGGTCCTTGTCGTCCTTGTGCTCTGTGCTGGCATGTGAACACAACAAACAAACGGACACATGCATTAGTTGAGCTTAAATGTCGTCGTCAGTTGAGTTCGGGTGCTGCTTGCTGGTCTTACTTCCTGCCTGCCTGCCTGCCTGCTTGTCTCTCGCTTGTCCTGTGAGCTTTGCCTGCCTGCTCTATGTTCTCCACTTCTGCCCTATGTCCTGCACAGGTGCGCGTCGAAAACTTGTTGACCAAACTCAAAGATAAACACACAAACAGTGAAACTTTGCCATCGGCGAAAGTGTTGAAGCAACGCAAACATTGTCCAGCCGAAATAAGCATTATAAAATTCGCAAAATGTTTTCCAACTGAAAGCGAAACTTTCGAAACGGCCAACTAAAAGTTGTGCTCGGCTACCTTGGCTACTTTAGTGACAGCAAAAGTAGAACCCCCAAAAAAAAAAGAAGAAAAGTGAAGTAGAAATGAGGAGCGCACCTTTAGGCAAGTCTTCCCGTTCCCGTTTCGCATCGAATGCCTGGCGATTTATTTGCATGTGCGCCTATAAATTCGTAATAAAAAGTGCAAACGACCCAAAAGGCGGGCAATTCCAACCCTAATACAGTCATCAGCGAAAGGGTGTAATGCCAAACCCCCTCAAAATAAAAGATGCCTCTGCAGTTATGTGTGTGTGTGTGTGCTGTGCCTGGCTTTTGTTGTAACTCATTTGACATTATTATGTGCGCTTTTATGGCTTCCAAGGCTCAAGCGGCATACGCGCCAGATTCAAGTGACTCAAGTCTCGCCATCTCTCCTGCCAATTTCTGTGCCGTCTTCCGCTCTGTCCTCTGTCTAGGCACATCACGCGCACATCAATAAATTTCCATGTGTGTGTGTGTGTGTGTGTGCAACTGGGCTTGGCTTTTGTTGTAAAGTCCCTGCCAAAGCTATGGGTAATTATTATTTTGGTTTATGATTTGAGCACTTTTCGTGTGCGCATCCTTAGAATTTGGTTTATTACGCCGCAACGGCGAGCTTAGCCCAGAGGTAAAGGTGTTTTTGCCTTGCCGGCCATTAAATTTTAACTGTAAGAACACGTATGGTATGCATGTCTCAAAAAGTAGGCTGCTTATTTTATTGCGCCAACATTTACGGCTCGTCGAATAGTTAATGCGCTTTTCTTGTTGTCCCAACAATAATGCGGCAAATCCTTAACGCCGATTGGGGCTAGTTAGCTGGCTGGCAAAAACCAATGCAAGCACACCGCGATAATGTCATAAATATGACTTAAAACGTAAATGTAAATGGTTATCGTAGCCCAGCCGACCGGGGCATTTTACAGAACCTAACTGAATGACACAGCGGGCAGCAGCAGCAGCATCAGCCTCTAAGTAAATGCAACAATAAAACAAATAGAAATACTAAAATGGCTAGTGTAAGCTGTTAAAGTGCAGCATGTGGCACAGTGGTTGGATTCTGTGAGCTTGCAGTGGAATTTTGATATAGAATCTAAAAAGAAATGCTATAGTTTGATTGGTATAAACGAATATCAAGATGGCGATTTAATCAGGCTGCGATTCAAAATGTTTTATATATAAAAAGTTTACGTATGCCAAATAAAACTTGATTTAGTTTCTAGTTTAACTAGTGGTGAAAATAAAGCTTATAGCTAACTTAACATAATTCAAACTTGTCATTTGCAATCGATATTGGATTAACCAAGAAACGAACAAAATTTACTTGACTTTATTATGTTGCTATCCAACAGATCTTTTGTCTACAACAAATAATACTAACATTTAATCATTGGCGAATTGTATCTAGCCACAGAATTACTTGAAATTGCCCCGATGACTATCATGTTCCATTTGAAATCCATACAGGCGCCCTTTGCCTCGATGCCAGGACACTTTCAGTGCACAGTTGACGCAGCGCGCTGGCTTTTACCATTGCTTCAATGCCCACATAAACCCCAAATCGTAAAAATCAGCAAAGCCAAGAAACGAGAAGCACCACTTGCGCTCGCTCGCATAGAAAGCAAATACAAATATTGACATTGCATATGCGATTGGCGAACTGCTCCGCAAGCTGCCTGCCGCCTGCCGCCTGAGCCTTATAAGTATATTTGCTGTAGAAGGCTGGCGGGCGGCGGCGGCGGCGGCACGTAACTGTGAGGAGTTGCGGCAAAAGATTTTTACCTTTACGATGTCAATATAAATTTGTATTCGCATTACAACAATAAAAGGCCATGCCACATGCGAGGCAGGGCGAGTTTGCCACAGCCGCAGCAGCAGCAACAACAATGTCTGATTTATGGCGCTAAAAGTGCACTCAAACACAGCCGCAGCAGCAGCCGATGTCCTGAACGCTCGTCCTGGCAGAGCAATATGGCGACGTTTTTAATTCCACAGATAACAAAGCACTCGAGGCAAAACCAACACCAACATTTTGCCATCCAGCCTAAGCAGCAAATCGCAATGGCGCAATAGAGCAGGATGCGTGAAGCAATAAGCCGAGGGGTCGCAGCAGGATCACGACCTCCAGCGCCCAGCGCCCAACGCTAGATAAAAATCGAAGTTTAGCAGCATCGGTGCCCAGGCGTTGTGGATGCAACAGGCGCGCGGCGATAACAATTTCTAATAAAACCGCATGACAGCCACGCCCACACACAGCTAAGCGCCTCGTTTTAGTGGCAGCGCGTGCAGTCGGCCGGGATTATTGCAACGCTGCTGCTGCTGCTGCTGCAAACAGGGCCATAAAGTGGCGCATTATGGATGCCTCCCCCCTTATATGTCGGCCAATAGCAAATAAATCTGCAATATTATTACAAAAGCCGCATGTGCCGTGGCCCACATGTCGTATGCTTAATATGCCGCTATCAGCGATCGCCCTTCACATTCACACTCACAGTCTAGCTAATTGCTTAATTACTCGGCACTGCTTCGCAAGCTTGTGCAGCTGCTTCAAACTTGAAGCTGGCAAATTAGCCGAGATATCATATAAGATGAAGCAAAAGAAGAAGAAAAACGGAGCTTGGCAACTTGTGCTTCGTGTGGAAGTCTTTCAATCTCTGAGCTTTGCCAATTGAAACGAGCGCCCACAAACAAGGGCTGGAATCGGCGTGAAATACTTGAGTACTCAAGTGGCTGACTGGGCTGACTGGCTGAGTAAAATTGTTGTTATACTCTTTTCGAAGAAAATAGTATATTAAGTTTGTGCTGAAGTTTGTAACGCATAGAAAGAAGGAAGCGTCGGAGATCCCCAAAAGTTACTGCCAGTATGCTTAGAATGACAATACAAATTGATCTAGCCATGTCCGTCTGTCTGTCTGTCTGTATGTATGGAAACTAGTCCCTCAGTTTTTGAGCTTTCGGGATAAAACTTTGCACATACACTAATTATTCCAGGGGACAGCACATTGGTCGGAGCCGGCCGGATCGGACCACTATATCTTATAGCTGACATACAACTCGATGTCGGTTTTGGCCATATATCCCATATTTTTAAATCTATCGCGATGAAACTTTGCACTGATACTTATTATTCAAAGATACATCACAAAACGATTTTGTACAGCTTATGAAATTTCAGTGGTGCAGTTGGCAGAGTGAAAATTGCCTATAGGTTCGAAAAGAGTATAAAATCTTAGGCACGCCGAAGATAATCCTTCCCCACTTGTTGTTTGCGTTCGTTTTGGCATTATTGAAAACTTTGCTGCATACTTTGCACACAAACTCTTTCCTTTTTCTTTTTTTTGGTTTGAATCGAAATTGTATGCAGATTCTGGCGCCGCAAATTTCCTGCGCTTGCTCCGGCGAGTGCTCTTATTACCCATTGTATCAGCGTTTGCTGGCGCCCAGCCTGAACTTTCAATGGGGTATTTATTTATATTTTTTCGCTGTTTCTTATCATTTTGCTTTGGTTGTGCTTGTGCAGCTTTGACTATTTACGTGGGCGCTCTACTTGTTACCCGCAATTTGTCTTAAGTGGCAGTCACCGCCCAACTTTTCAACGGCAACCCCAATGCGCCTTGCCTTGCCTTGCCAGCTCCCCTTCCCTTCCCTTTCCACCTCTAACCCCTAACCCCATTCCCCCTTTAGGCATTTCCATTCATCGCGTGCGCGGCAGTAGCTGCTTAGGAAAGTGTGAAAAAAGCGTACAAAACGCCATAAAGTATGCAGAGCATTTGCATTTGGCATTCAACAAGACAAACACAAAATGAAGTGCAAAGCAGAAGCCGCGACAAATTTTCAACTAACCGACGAGTTCGTCGAAAATCGAAAGTAAAAGTTTATGAATTTGCATATACCCAATGTTCCTTTACTTTTATATTATTTTACTCTTTTTATGTGGAGCTATGATAAATAGACATTTGCCTGATTAATGCAGTGCTTACTGCTTAAAGTTTCATCCATCAAACACCTGACATTGCAAATTGTAGTTTTAGTCCTTATATTCGTAATCGTAAAGTTACTGTAAATATAAAATTTAATTCTTTTTTGGTGCTTTGAGGTAGAAAATGAAAGAATGAAATTCGTTATTTTTTTCTTGTATTTGGGATGTAATTTTATTTGAAAAATGCGATGTTAAAAGCAATTAGATAGTAATATAAATGCTACATAAATTCTAAAACTAAGGATATATTATTAAGATGATTGTGCTCTATAAAGTCAGCTAAGCAAACTTTTCCCTAAAGTAGTACTCGAAACAAGAGTAATGAAACATTTTTGATTTGCTGTCAATTTAATCTCACCAGTCGCAATACACAAACTTTTTCTGTATATTTTAAAACATTTCTATCAATATACTGTTCTGATGTCCTAAAGGAACCTAAACGCTCTTCTTTAAATTCTATGTAATGGGTATTGGGAAAAAAGGATGCGTAGGGCGCACAACAACAACAACAACAATAACAACAACAACAACAATAGCAAGAACATTAGAAAAGGGTTGCGTTCATTTCAACACAGCCGCGAAATTTTTTTTCCATTCGTGCCTGGCTTTTGTGCTGACAAATTCAGGCGTGATAAGTTTTATGTGCGCTTATTTGACTGTTTTTAAATAGACCAGCCTTCGGGGGGGTTCGGGCCAAGAAGGGTTCGGCCCGACCAGTTTTGGATGGTCTGTCACGCAAAAGTTAAATAATTGATGTTGACAATCAGCAAAGCAAATAAAGAAGCAGCCAGCGCAAGAAAATGAACGAATGCCTCAGATTAAGTGGGCCAGGTTTTTTTATATTCTTATTCTTTTTGGAGTGTTGGGGTCTGTTTTCGAAATTAATAAAGGCGTTTTCACTGAGCGGCTTCTCGCGCTTCAAGTGACAGGCCAGGCCAGGCAGCCAACCCATTTAACTCGAGCAATTAAATAAAATTTAATTTATTAAGGTGTCCAGGTTTGTTTCGCTGCAGCTAGACAAATATGAATTAAAAGCATTAAAATCAAAAGCATAGCCAAAATGAAATTCTAAAGTTAGGCCGTGAATAATACATGAGTAAAAAAATGACAATCAAAATTCATTTATCCATGACTTGCTTCAAATGAACCGGAAAAGTGAATCTTACCTGTGTGCGAGAAGTAAAACACATGTTGTTTATCTACAGGACCTGTGTCCACGCTATAAATATTAAAATCTTATTAACAAGAGTCGGAATACGTGCTCCGAAAAGCAGCAGTTTACTCATGCAAGCAATCTTCTGCAAAAGCAAAAAATATGTGTCAATTGGGAAATCTATTTTGCGGATTTGCGCGCGCTCCACTCAATCAAAGGCTGAGACGTTCCGGCTGCGCCTAAAAGTATGCCAAGCCATCAACAAGGCAAAACACACACACATATGTATATGTGTATATCAATACAAGAGCATCAGATTTGTCTGGAGAGTGGGACACACACACACACACACACAGACACACACACACACGCACACCCACCTGAGCTGTTGTTGCCCTTTGG
Organism: Drosophila flavopinicola; assembly: GCA_035042425.1. NCBI lineage: Eukaryota > Metazoa > Arthropoda > Insecta > Diptera > Drosophilidae > Drosophila > Drosophila flavopinicola. Next base: position 3,159,608 of record JAWNLL010000166.1, read on the forward strand.
CCAGGGGAGCCTGACTGGCTGCTACGCATATTTAAGTACAACTTTGCCGCCAACGTTGTCCACATATAAATAAAACATTTGCGGGCTGCACAAAGGATGAAATGGTAGATGGATGACCCAATGGCGCAAGATGACAGTAGCGGCAGCAGCAGCAGCAGCAGGAGCAGGCGGATCGGATTCAGGATACAGACAAATCCCTTTACGAGCTGGAAGAAGGGCAACGCCAACGTCAAAGGCGGAAGTGCGTACAAAATGAAACAACGCTCCACAGAGGTGGGTCATTTTAAGCGCCTGGATAACTTCCTTGGCCAGTCTTCTTCAGCTGTGCGCTTGGTCAAGCAGATATGTGCCCCGCACAGTGGGCCTCTGCTGCTGAACACTTTTTGGGGCAGGCAACATGTCGACGACGGCGCCATTTCAGCGTGCCGCAAATTGAAATTGGAATTGAAAGAAGCGAAACGAAACGAAACGAAATGAATTCTGGTCGCTAACTGGCCATCCAGCTGGCATCCTGCTGAGCAGCAGTCCGTACGCATTTGCTGGTGGCATAATTGGCGCTTATTTCCTGTACAGCTGCTGACGATGGCGACGACGACGACGACGACGTCAGCTTCATGTATTTCATCAAATGTTTTGTGCCTGTCGTTTTTATTGGTCACTGGAGGATGAAACGCCTGGCAGCACCAGCCAGCTAGCTCCTGTGATTGACAGCTGGCAAAGTTTTTTTTTTGTGTTTTTGTTCTTGCCTCCACCAGATTATGCATAAATTTCAATAAATTTCAATAAGCAACAAAGTAAACGCTTCTACTTTTCTTCTTTTCATTTGTGTGTTGGCTTGGCTCGCAACTTTTTTTCATATCAAAACACTTAGGGTGTAGAAGGCGTGGCCACGCCTCTTTTGCATGTGACGAAAGTTTTTAATGCCACTATTTGTGCACTCTTCAACTTGCCCCCGTTTCAAACAACCATCTCTCTCTCTCTCTCGCACTCTGGTTCGCTTGATCCCTTTGCGAAAGTTTAGCAAATGAAGCGTATTAGGGAAAAAACTTTTAATTGGTCAAATGGCCAAACATATTGTGCACTTAAGTGACTTACTACGCACACACACACACACACACATCTACACACACTGAATGTGTGTGAGCGTGTCGGTTTGTGTATTGTGCTTGTGTGCAAAGTTGACTTTTGAACTTGTGACGAGTCAAACAAGCTAATGCTAAGCGGCTTTTCGCAAAGTACTCAGCTAGTACTTCCAGTTGTAGTTTTGTCAAAAGAGCTGCCCGCAAAAACTATGCTATGCAATTCTTACAGCTTGTCTCCATCTTTGTTGTTGTTGTCAGCTGCATTGGTTCGTGCTGCTTGTTGGAGTTGAACGCTTAAAAAATAAAGACAGCTATGCGGTATTCAATGACGGACGCCAGCTGTCAATTAAGTAAAGCAGGCGAAAATTTGAAGCTAAGCTTCTGATATGGTAGAAAGAATGACTTGACATCTGTCGCTCACTAAGTCAACACAGTCAAATAATCATAATCATAATGTTGCATGCCAATGCCACCCACAACAGCAACAGCAACAGAAAAGCAAATCTCCAACGACCACTTAAATCCAAGCACTTCAAGTCAATCAAGCAGCTTAAAAAGCGTCAGGCAGGCTGGCTGGCAGACAAACAAGCTCTTGGTCCTGGTGACGCACAAAATGAGAATCAAATCCTCAAGGACCTCCAGCAGCAGCAGCAGCAGGCGGGCTGTCTGTCTGTCTGTCAAGGCAGGCGATGCGATGCGATGCTCAAGCGAAAAATATACATATTTATGTTTGATAAAATATGCTAAAAATGAGATAAGTAGCAAAAATCCCATTGGAGAGAGACAAGTGCGCACACACACCCACACACACACACACACACACACACACACACACACACACCCACTTGTAGATAAACAAACATTCGATTGCTTCGTGTTGGTCCAGCATGCCAAATATTCAATTTCTCAAAAGCAATGTCTAACCTGACCTGATCTGGATGCCGCTGGGCGTACTCCAATAATGGACAGCAGCAGCTATGTGGCATTGCAAGTAAATTACAATTTAAGTGAATTTTTCGTACAGCGTCAACAGCAGCCAAATGGCCAAAGGGCTAAGACAGACAGCGCCAAACTACAGCAAAGTTGAAGATCCAAACAAGCGAAATCCTTCACACCAACACACATATATATAAATATATATATATATACACACACATACAGTGGGGCGCAACCTCAGCGAGAGATGGCAAAAGATTTGGCTGGGTGCAAATTGAATGAAAGTGGCAGAAAAAATGTTGCTGAATTATGCAGTAGCATTCTGATGTATCAGATAAGCTAATTTGCGCACATGAAAGCAAAAAGCAACTTGAACCGTTAGAACGGCAGCGGGGGGCGGCTGGTTGGCCTGGTCGTGGGCGTGGCCGTGGCAACTTTAAGACTACAAGTAGTTTGTTGCCTTTGCAGCCGGAGTGGCAAACGAGACGCACGCAAAGTTTGCCACTTTTGGAGCTCTTGTGAGTTTTAAAGCTAATAGCAGCCACTTCATTTGTGTCATTCGATGGCACTTCACACGTGACAATGCCAACAACAGCACCCAAAAAGACACACGCACAAGCTGTGCCCGTTTCCCCCCTCTCTCTCTCTCTCTATGTGTGTGTGTGTGTGTGTGTCTCTCTGTGTGGCTGTCTGTGCTGGGACGTGATTGCAAGCATACAAAATCTCCAAAATAAATAAAGCATCCAGTTCACAGAGCCAGAGCAGCCATGAGGGATTTGCATTAGCAGCTCGCTGCATGTGCGTGTAATGGCAGCATTACGTATGCACAACTCTGGAATTACTTGTACCTACATACATACATACATACCTATGTACATATGTATGTATACATATAAATAGTATACTATCTATGGCACCTCCGATATTGTGAGTTGAAGGTGTCAAACGAGATGAGTTTTCTTTTCCTACCATCAAAAAAAAATATAGTTTTCTTCGAATAGAGTATAATAAAAAAGATTTTAGCTTATAAAGTGATTTTTGTTACCATAGAAAAGCTCTTTTTAAAATATAAACTGACATAACTTTGCCAAAACTGAACCGATTTTAAAGCTCCAGGCCAACTTGGGGTTTTCTCTACTCTTATTCTACATTAAAGTTTTTTTTTCCCAAAAAAAAGAATGTACGCCCCCCTTACTGTTTTTGTGACCAATTTTTTTTTTGGATATTTTGGTTAAAACGACTTCCAGTTGTATGGCAGCTATAAGATATAGTGGTCCGATCAAGCCGGTTCCGACCAATGTGCTGTCTTTTTGAATAATTGGTATCTGTGCAAAGTTTCATCACGGTAGCTTTGAAAACATGGAATATATGGCCAAAACCGACTTCGGGTTGTATGGCAGCTATACGATATAGTTGTCCGATCAAGCCGGTTCCGACCAATGTGCTGTCCTGTTGAATAATAAGTGTCTGTGCAAAGTTATATCGCGAGAGCTCAAAAACTGAGGGACTAGTTTGCATACATACAGACAGACAGACAGACATGGCTAGATCAATTTGTTTTGTTATTCTAAGCATACTGGCAGTAACTTTTGGGGGTCTCCGACGCTTCCTTCTATGCGTGACAAGCTTCAGCCCAAACTGAATATACTGTTTTCTTCGAAAAGAGTATAAAAACCGTTGTGGTACTTTAATTTAATTTAATTTTTGAATATAAATTTTAGACTGAAATGATTTAATATTGTTGACATTACATTGAAACAAGTTTCAGGCAATTAATTTCAGTCATGCTCTTGAACACTAAATAATGACAGCCAATTAAGCGGCGAAGTACTTAATGCCTGTTTGATCTACGTTTCAATTTCGGGTAATTGAGTTAATTCTGTTTCTAGAACCGGCTTTTGGCAGAAATCAAGATCGCCGACCCTTTAAAATAAGTAAATATTTGAAATGATCAACAGGCAAATCAATATAAAAATTATCACCTAAAAGTACGTACGTAGTAAATGACCTTAGATAGAATAAAAACTGGTATAGCCTGAATTTTGTAGGAATGCAAATCTATAGACTACATCATCGATATAATCGATAAATTAGTCATCATCTCTACGCTTGCTTTATTTAAGTTGCACTTATTTAATTAAATTGAGAACCAATTTGAGCAAGTATTTTAAAACAATGTTTTGGAGGGCTTTGAAAACTATCTGAAACTATCGATATCATATATAATGGGCACAATCGATATTATAGATTAAACGTTCTGCAAATCATTTGTCACTCTTCGTTGTTGCTCTTGCTTTATTTAATTCAATCGAAGACCAATTTGAACTAATATTGGAAAATAAAGTTTAAAAAGCCATGTGAAACTATCTGAACCTATCGATATTATCTATCACTATCGATATTTTAATCTACTCGTACAGCAGACCATTTATTTCACTTCTTTGTTATAAATAGGGAATAAAGAGCAGCTCCCCTCTTAAGCGACATGTGTAAAAAAAATTGATGAACTTTTACGATTTGATTGCTAATTAGCTGTTGTCAGCTTGTTTTATTGCGTCAACTTGCGATTTTTGTTGCAATGGTGCAATTGATGATCGCTTTCCAATAAATAAGATGTGAAGTGTGTTGTCCAATTAATTACTAGGCAACACAAATTGTCGGCAATTTGCCAGCAACTTGCAACAACTTGGCTGGCAGCTGATGCAAAAGGGGCGACAACCTTCCTGGCGGCTGTCTTAGACTATTTACAGGCATCTTGCCTTGAAATTAACACTTTTCAACCTAATTTGATATTCATGCACTTCTCGTGGGGGGACACGTTGGTCGGAAGCGAACAACTTTTGCCTTTTGCCAAGTGACAGCGCTGCGAAGTGGCTGCAATTCCAGGAGCAGGAAAAGTGTGAAAAAAATTATAATTCCCCAACTGCGGTGACAGCGTCTCTGACTGCACTGTCCTCCACTCCCATTCCCACTGCTGCTGCCGCCTGCCTGTGTTTTTCCGTTAATTTGAAGCCATGTTAATGATAAAAGCCAACAAAGGCTGCTGCGGGGGTCGGGAGCGAGCAGCGGACTGTAAGCCGACTGATTTTAGTCCCTTCTGGAGCCGTGTTTGCCTTGGCTGGCAGGCAGGCAGGCAGGCGGCGTTCTTGTAAGCCTTTTGACGACCGCCTCGCAACATTTCTTTGCATATAATTAAAAAAATGAAAAGAAATACGTAACACTGCAAGAGTCGAGCATATGCGACTTGGACATACCCAGCCCTGCAGTTTGTTTAAACACTACTCAATTGCAAGATTAAATCTGAATAAAACAAGTGGGAAAGGATTATCTTCGGCGTGCCGAAGATTTTATACTCATTTCGAACCTTTAGACAATTTTTACTCTGCGAACTGCATCACTTTCATCTGTAAAAATTGATATCATATCATATCAATTTGTATTGAAATATTAAATTTATTTCCAGTTGTATGGCAGTTTTAAGATATACTGATCCGATCCGGTTGGCTCCGATCAATGTGATGTATGTTTGAATAATATGTATCTGTGCAAAGTTGCATCGCGATAGCTTTGAAAACATGGGATTTATGGCCAAAAACGTCTTCCAGTTGTATGACAGCTATAAGATATAGTAGTCCGATCCGGCCGGTTTCGACCAATGTGCTGTCCCTTTGAATAATAAGTCTCTGTGCAAAGTTTTATAACGATAGCTCAAAAACTGAGGGACTAGTTTGCATACATACAGACAGACAGGCAGACGGACATGGCTAGATCAATTTGTTTTGGCAGTAACTTTTGGGGGTATCCGACGCTTCCTTCTATGCGTTACAAACTTCAGCACAAACTTAATATACTATTTTCTTCGAAAAGAGTAAAATCAGCACACCCCTTTTGGTCTTTTAGTCGCAGGGTATTGGCAGCAAGTTAAGTACAAATTTGTGAGCTGCCCATTTCTTTTTTCGGTTATTGTGTTTGGCCCTGTTATCGTTTGCGCCTGCCTCCTGCCTCCTGCATCCTGCCTCCTGCCTCGTCCTGCTGTCGCTCTTATAATGTAATTTAAGCCACAACATATTACGCCTTTAAGCCATTTTAATGCCCCTCATTGGCTGTGGGCAGTATTGCGTATAAGCTTTTTAAGCCTTTCTTTGCTGTCAGCACAGAAAACACAGTGCGCGTGTCCTTGGTCCTTGGTCAGCTCCTGCCTGCTCCAGCTGGCCATTTCAAAATGCTTTTCAATCATTTATGCGCAACTTTATTTTCTAACATTTTTTTCTCATGAGAATTTCCCATTTTTGTAGCAGCTCATAATTTGATGCCTTTTGTATAAAGAAATTGTTGCTGCTCCCTCAGCTATTAGCGATCATTTTATATGCATGTGTGCTTTGCTTATTGGCCCTTCTGCCTTCTCATTCCAGAATGCGTCCTTATTTTAATTTGCATTCTTAGCTACTATCTTTGGGGGGGGTGATGGTGTGCTTTGTACGCAGTCTGTCACAATTCAATCAGTGCACTGCTTTTTGGGCTTTAATAAATAAATACGAGTAGAAAATTACATTTAGCCTCCAGGGGCCAGCAGTAGCCACCCCTCAAAAGTCCACCCACCCGCCGGCACCACAGAAAAAGTCATTTTCATTCTCAAGTGCTGTTCTCCTCGTATGTGGAGAGAGCCAGAGCTGAGATGTGATTTCAATTTGCCTGCTGCTTGTTTTGCCTTTTTTTGGCCAATTTGCAAATTTTCACGAAGGGGGAGGGACAGCAAGATTAAGGTAGTGTGTATATGGCTTGAGAGGAGAGAGAGAAAGAGAGAGAGAGTGAGAGAGAGAGAGGGAGTGAAAAGAGGAACGAGAGCACACAAGCGGCAAAGCAAATAAACAGTTAATGCTTTTATGCAAATTTATGCCATTAACACAAATAAGCAGGCAGCCAAATTTGAAAACAATTTGTCACTCAAAAGTCACTTTGGCTTCCTCTTCCTGTGCGCCTTTTAACATCATGTGCGTGTGTGACAAGAAAAACAAAAACCTGACGAAAAAAAAATACACAAACTGGAAAGCCAAAATCAAAGCATAAATGACAAATGCAGAGTGAAGATACAAAAAATACGGGACACAGTGCCGCTGGCTTAGACCCAAGGCACAACTGCAAATGATAATGAAGATGCCTAGTCAGACGCTGAATTGGCCCATCAGATATCAGGGGGCGTTGGATGTGAGGTGTGGTGTGGTGGGCACTCGCTGTGCGCAAAAATCAAAGTCACCGAAAATTAAAAGTGATTTGTTTGCTAAAACACCCAAGACATTAGGCCATGGTAGTGCTCTCTGGGTGGGGGTAAGTAAGTGGGGGTATGTGTGCTACGATTTGAAATGTGAAACTCATGCAAGACAGGCGAGTGCCAGCTAAGTGAGACAGTTATAAATAGAGCGGTGTGTGCCCTCGAGCCACAGCGCTGGCCATGTGCGAATACCCAACGTGATTGTTATAAATTAAATAGCTTAGAATCAGTTGCCTAAGATCCTTTAACAGTGCCTACTTTAGCAATCACATGCATATTTAACTACGGCTGTAATTCATGGCAGTTTCTACATGCTTGAACTGCGCTGTTTGGGCACAGCACCACACCACACCACACCACACTACAGCACAGCAGAGTAAAATCAAAGTGTATGCGTGTGTGCGTGTTGCTGATTTCTCAATGCCAGCCTGAAAGTATGCAATGAACAAAAGCGCATTAATAATTGAGGCGATGTGCTCCAAGCAAGCCCTTGCTTCCTTCCTTCCAACTGCCAGTTGTCTGGCAAAGTGGCAAATTTATCAGAGCCAACAGCAAACAATTTCGTTATAAATAAAGTCTACATTTAAATTAAATTACAATTTAATGCATCTGAATTATTTGCAATGTATTGATTGTTTTTTTTGTTTTCCTTTTGGTTATTTTTATTTGCTTACAAATAATTACTCTTTCATTCTTTTCCTTACAGGTGAGTGTCGTATTTCTGTCTACCTTGTTTACTTTTGTGCGAATATGCGCACTTCCGTGAGTATACATCTATACATATAAATCAACCTGCATAATTATGATAAATGAAAAATTATGTTGGCGGAAAGAAAAGTGAAAACTTCTTTGAGCCGCATCAAATTCATTTTTGTCTAAAATAACAAATCTATTCTCATTAAGTTGTTGTAGTTGCTGCTCTTGTTGTTTATATATTTATTGCTGTTGTTGTTGTCGCTGTTGTTCACTGTTTCGCTGTTCGCGCTGCTAAATGATTGGCTTTTGTTTATTTATTATGCTAAACTTTTGCCCACGGCCGCCATTATTTGCTCTTGTTGCTGTTCTTGAGCAAAAAGTTTGGCATATTTTGGAAACTTTATTATTAGCTTGGCTGCCAGATAACAAAGATGATGACGCTGCCTTCCGATAAAGGGGAGCGGGATTCGGATTCGCCAGCCCCCCACCCGCCCCCTTTCACTGCAGCCTTCACTTCATATGCCAAACGATATGCTCAGTGTGCATTTAATTTGAATACTTGTGCGAATATTTGCTTGCCTGTCGCAGGCATTTCAATTAAAATGCCAAATCACATGCAGCCAGCCAAATGCTGGAAATTAAATTTTTAGATCAACCACAAGAAGTCACAACGCACTGAGAAAGAAGCAGACAACTTTTGCTTAAATGCTTTGTGACCATCATGAACTGAAGAAGTGCATACAGCAAGCAACAGAAATAGCAACAGAAACTGGTTTATTTTGCAACTACAACAAGTCAAGAGGCCAGACATTAAACAACAACAAACAGCAACTAAGACCGTCGTAAATGGACTTAACCGACTGCGTAATACTCTGATATCATTGCATGGGCAATGGCGTGGTTTGACCTTTGAGAAAGCCTAACAGTAATCTACCTTCCAAGTTCGGTGGCTTTAGCCCTAAAAGTGGGGTAGATATAGGCTTTCGCAATTCCAAGGAGGTCGTTAGCAGTCCATCTACCAAATTTGATGACTCCAGCTTTAAAATTGTAGAAAATATTCTCGTCTTATCGATTTGAGATCTGAGGTGTATTCACATATTATCGATTTGCCAGCCTCCTAGTTGGATTGGCACAAAAATCTTCACACTTCTGCTCAAGCGCATAACAACAAGTATAATAGTTAAAGTTTCAAGTCTCTATCCCGAATAGCTTCGAATAAACTGCATACAGACAGACGGACAGACATTGCACAAACTCAATATACTATGCATACATTCGGGATCAGAGTATTACAGAGAAGAGTATATATGTATATGTTGGCAATGCAACACCAAAGACGACTTCTGCCTGTCTGGCTTTGCTTTTGACTTTGCTGCTTGAGCTTGGCCAACGTATGCGCCGGCGCAAATGCTGCAGAGGAAGCAGAAGCAACGTCATCATCTCGCTGCCGGCTGCCGGCTTATTTGTTAGCTGATTTGTATTTTTGTTTTCGCCTTGGCAGGCCGGCGGGCAATTGGCAACACGCGCATTGTTTAAGTTTGAAATTTGAATGTGAGACCGCCAACACAGGCAAGACAGTGCCCGCGATTGTTAGACACATTCGCATAGCATGTGATGTGATGTGATGTGAACAAATGCAGCCCAGTCTAAAGAGGGCTGCAATTTCATTTAGGGTCAATAAACGCCAGCCAAGCGCAGCGCCTGTAGTCACTCATCCAGCGACTTGGCGCTGATCTTGACTAGCTTGGCTCTGTTCTTTTGGACTTGCTCTTGCTTTTTTCTCTGCATTGTGGCTTCGGCTTTGGCTGAGAACATGTACGTGATCGTGACATGAAGTTGAAGTTGTGCTTGGCTGCCGTTCTTTGCTTTTTATGGGCGCTGGATGCTTGCCACAAAGAACCAGAAATAGTTGAGCTTACTTTTGTGCTGACAGCGAACTTGATGTATCTGAAGCTATGCAGCGTTCTGACATCAGTTTCATTTGCATTCTTCTATTAACTATTAACTTGATGTTTTTCCTATTTATAGTATCATATTGTAAAATTATATATATCTTGCTTTACAATGAAATAGTTTAGCTTACTCTGAACCAATGCAGCGTTCTGTGTCATCAGTTGGCAAATGTAGCTTTTTCATTTGTATATGAATCAAGCGAGCTTGATGTATATGGATCATCAGCTGAAATATGTGGCTTTTCATTTATATTCTTATCTTGAACATGACTAGATATTTTTTTTATTTATAGTATTTTATTGTACAATTATAAATACCTAATTTTACAATTAAATATTTAGGCTTACTTTGTGCTGAAAGCATATATGATGTGTATGTCTGATGTATTCGAATCAATGTTCTGTCATCAGTTGGAAAATGTGGCCATATGTTAACCAAAGTAGATAGTTTTCATATTTATAGAATTTTCTTAAACAATTTTGAATATCTTGTTTTACAATGCTCAAACGTCGATTTCCGACTTTGTTCATATTTTGGTATAATTTTTTTAGTGACAACATAAGCTGTTGTTATTAACAGTTCGGAAGCGTATTATTGAGTAATTTAATAAGCAATTTAATTATTTTTACATTTATGAGACGTTTTCTTCTTTCCTTCAGTACTTTAAGTGTTTTTGTTAATCTAAAACAAGTGGGAAAGGATTATCTTCGGTGTGCCGTAGATTTTATACTCTTTTCGAACCTTTCGACAATTTCCACTGTGCCAACTGCACCACTGAAATTTCATAAGCTGTACAAAATCGTTTTGTCGCGAAAAACTTTTTTTTTTTGTTCTTTTAATATTTAATTTATTGCCAGTTGTATAGCAGCTATAAGATATAGTTATCCGATCCAGCCGGCTCCAACCAACGTGATGTCTCTTTGAATAATAAGTATCTGTGCAAAGTTGTATCGCGGTAGCTTTAAAAACATGGGATATATGGCCAAATCCGACTTCGAGTTGTATGGCAGCTATAAGATATAGTGATCCGATCCGGCCGGCTCCGACCAATGTGCTGTCCCCTGGAATAATAAGTGTCAGTGCAAAGTTTTATCGCGATAGCTCAAAAACTGAGGGACTAGTTTGCATACATACATACAGACAGACAGATGGACATGGCTAGATCAATTTGTATTGTCATTCTAAGAACTGGCAGTAACTTTTGGGGGTCTCCGACGCTTCCTTCTATGCGTTACAATCTTCAGGACAAACTTAATATACTATTTTCTTCGAAAAGAGTATAAATATTGTTAGATTTCTGTATAAATATTTCTAGCCTGGTAGGAACAAGCTTTTGAAATCAATGCATCTTTGACATTATTCGTGAAGCCATTTACACAAATCGACCTTTTCATTAAATACTTGCAAATGTATTTGTAACTATATTCCAAATGTGTAATCTAAATGAAATCAGTAAGCGGTATTTATTTGAATTCTGATCTATTGAAGTTTTGAAGCATTGTGCTTGCAGATTAAGAATACGTTTTAATAGAAAGTAAACTTGTGAATCAAATACGAATGCAAATGTGCGTCTTCATTACAATTTGGCTGTTTTGCTGAACTGTTATGCATTGATGACGCCACCATTTCTAACCAGTTGTTGTTGCTGTGTGAGAGAGCACTCCGCTTTTAGCCAAGCAAAAGGCAAGACAACAACAATCTAAACGTTCTTGTCTGCTGTGTGTGACTTTTGTTACAAATTTAGTTGCAATTCATGTCGACGGCGGCGACAGCGTCAAGTGCTGTAATTTTCTCATGACGACAACGACGGCGTTGTAAGAAAAAAGAGTGTTGCCAAAATGGTCAACGTACTCTGCAACGCAACGCGAGTGGTTTGACTTGTCTGTCTAGCTTGGCTCTTGGTTGTTGGTTCTTGGTTCTTGGCCAGGCAGACATTGGCATTGCCATTGCCATTGGCATTGGCATGCGTTGCTGTAAAATCAGCATTCTTGCGCGTCCATTTAAATGCTGATGTGCGGGTCTGCAGCAGGTCTACAATCTCAGTCAGCTAGCCAATTGCCTATTGCCTGTTTATACCCTGAACCCATTAAAAATGGGTAAAAAGGGTATTATGGGTTTGTGCAAATGTATGTAACAGGCATAAGGAAGCATCTCCGACCATATAAAGTATATATATTATTGATCAGTATCAATAGCCGAGTCGATCTGGCCATGTCCGTCTGTCTGTCCGTCTGTCCGTCTGTCCGTCTGTCCGTCTGTCCGTCTGTCCGTCTGTCCGTCTGTCTGTCTGTATGAACACACAGATATCAGAGACTACAAGAGCTAGAGACTTCATATTTGGAACATAAGTTCTCCTAATCCCGGGACAGATCAAGTTTATTAAAATTTATCGATAGCTCGTCCCGTTCAAAAGTTATCGATAAATTTCGATTTTAGACCAGCGTTTTTTGGATATAACTTACAAGTTATAAGAGCTAGAGGCCCCTAATTTGACATGTATAATCTCGAATAGCATACACATGAACAAATTTTTCACTTTTTGGATACCACCCCCCAAACCCCCCAAAAGTTAAAAAAACGCATTTTTGAAGGTACGACCTTGCAATTTGGTTTGGTCACACATATTATTGACAATTGTTTGCCCCAAAAATTTCAATAAGATCGGACGATAAACACAGAAGTTATTTAAGATTTAACTTTCCATTATGTGGGGCTCAGCGAAAAGCAAGCTAACTGCTTAGACCGCTTGCACTGCTTGTACTGCTTGTACTGCAGCATGTGTGTGTTTAGATTAATATGAATGATTGTAAGGACTGGGTTCAGGGTATCTCGTAGTCGGGCACTCCCGACTAGAGCACTCTTACTTGTTTATATGTTGCAGTTGCCAGTTGGCTCTGCGCATCAGTTGTTGGCTTGTCGTCTGCTGCGCTGATTTGCCGCCGGAAGTTCGTCTCGATGGTTAGCGGATTTGGATTCGCTGCTGCTCCAGCAGCGCCAGCTACTGCTACGTCTTATACTGTTAGCCAACAGAAAGCTCTGTTTGCCCCTGCGCATAAACATCCTGTTGGCTAACAGGGGGAGGGGAGGCAGCTTTTGCTGTTAGCATTTCCCCAGCCGTATAACAGTTTTGGATAGGGAGAGCGGACACTTCGGGTGCTCTTCGTTTCCTAAAACCGGTTACTTCGCACACCAGTTGCGCATTTATTATGCATGACTCTGTGGCTGTGGCATTCCTCCATTTCCTGGCCGGGTTGCGCTCTTAGAATGCAATGGGTGAGCGTATATATACATATATATATAGATATATATATATATATGTGTGTGTGTGTGTGTGCCAGGTTGCCTGGCAAGCCTGACTCTATTCTCTTTTGGCTTGATTTCGATCAGTTGCTGGCAGTGCTTAAACCTTGGCCTTGAGGCCCTTAAATGGCGCACTGCTCGCGCAACTGGCTATCGAAAATTGTTGGCTGGCAAAGCCAACAAAGCCTGTTTCTGCTGATGCCTGTTTTTATTTCTTTATTGCCACAGTCGTACATGGTTCTTTTTTTTTGGTTTTTCGCTTGAAATCAAAGTCTGGCTCTGTGCTTGGCCTGGCCTTCGTTTTGTTGCTGATGGAAAATGGCGAATACAAATACATATATTGCTGTTGCTGTTGCTGCTGTTGCTGTTGCTGCTCGTGGTTGGCTTTTGATTTCACTTTTGTGTAGAGCTGTTTGGTTGGCTATAGGTTCTGGCAGCTTAACACGCGCCTCATTAGCCGTTAGTTGCATTCAGCGCCTCATCGCCGAAAAAAGCAGCTCTTGTTGTATACTCAATTTGAGCAGAGGCAAGCCATAAATATAATAAATCACAATTTAAACAGCAAAGCCAGTGGCTGCTTGTTTTTGTTCAAGCATTGTTCCTTTTGCTGCTGCTGCTGATGCTACTGGTGATGCTGATGCGGCTCTCCTGCCACAGTCTGGCTAAACAATTCCAATCAGTAACTGCAGACCGAGCTGCATTCTGCGAAGGTCGCTAAAGGTAGAAGGCAACAACATCAGCAGCAGCAGCAGCAGCAGCTCCTTATTATCTATCCCATTGTACCTGTTTTTGCTGCCAGTATCCAAGACATTGAGCTCCTCCATTGCCCAACGAACTCCCCCCCACAAAAACAAACTGGATTTTGCGTTGCGTCTCTCTTCAGTTTGCCCTGACTAAAATTGTATTCCACAACGACTTTTGACTTCTTCGTTTTGGGTCTGAGGCTTTTGCTCATCTTCTTCCTCTTCTTCTTCGCCTGGCTAGTAAATTCAAATTAAAATTTGCTAAACCCTACCTTCCTGCGTTGTTCTTTGTGGCCGCTGATTGTATAGAGCTTGCCTGATTTTTGCTTACTGCAAATCTCAGTGTTGCATTTGAAACAATTGCGCAAACTGCGGGCATTGTGTTGTGTATCTAAGCTGATTTCAATTAATTTAATGTTATGCAGGCTTTTGAATTCGGTGTGCTCTAGAAACGTTGAAAGCCCTTTAAAACAACAGCAAAAAAAAACACCATTTTACTCCATTCATAAATATTTACAAATACTACATGAATACATTTGCATGAAAAGATTTAGATGTGTGTGCACACATGTGTATATTTATTCGATTATTATGCAATGTTCGGGTACCGAGGGATTCAAATGAGTTTAAGGCAAGCAATAACAATACTATTTGGCATATTTAGTTTTTTATTCGGACTGAGTTCTTATAGCCGTTTTAGTTGTTTACTATTAATCAAAGATCTGATACTGAATCCGATCGATAAGAATATTGATAAGAGCACATTTATTTGGCTTACAAGTTTAATTGTTCTCTTAAGTTTAAGCAAAAGTATAAGATAGTGACGTTTATTCATAATTTTATATATACAGTGCACGCTCGATAACGTGAACTTATTAAAGCCAAGGCAGTTCGATTGCCAGAAAAGTATAAAGTGAATACATATTAACACACTTAAATTCACGTTGTGTAATTTAAACATTGAAACTTTTTCTACCCTGAACCCATTAAAAATGGGTAAAAAGGGTATAATGAAGTTGTGCAAAAGTATGTAACAGGCATAAGGAAGCATCTCCGACCATATAATGTATATATATTATTGATCAGTATCAACAGCCGAGTCGATCTAGCCATGTCCGTCTGTCTGTCCGGTCAGACGGTCTGTCCGTCTGTCTGTCTGTATGAACACACAGATATCAGAGACTACAAGAGCTAGAGACTTCATATTTGGAACATAAGTTCTCCTAATCCCGGGACAGATCAAGTTTATTTCATTTTATCGATAACTCGTACCGTTTAAAAGTTATCGATAAATTTCGATTTCAGACTAGAGTTTTTGGGACATAACTTCAAAGAGGCCCCAAATTTGGCATGTATAATCTCGAATACCATACACATGTAACAAATATTTCACTTTTTGGATACCACCCCCCAAACCCCCCAAAAGTTCAAAAAACGCATTTTTGAAGGTACGACCTTGCAATTTGGTTTGGTCACACATATTATCGACAATTTCAATAAGATCGGACAATAAACACAGAAGTTATTTAAGATTTAACTTTCCATTGTGTGGGCTCAGCGAAAAAGCAAGTTAACTACTTAAACCGCTTGCACTGCTTGTACTGCTTGTACTGCAACATGTGTTTGTTTAGATTAGTATGAATGATTGTAAGGACTGGGTTAAGGGTATCTCGTAGTCGGGCACTCCCGACTAGAGCACTCTTACTTGTTTGTTTTAGAGCTTTCTCACCTTGTCAACGTTTTAGAATAGTAGAATAACAAAATTTGTTCATGTTCTAGAGCATTTGCGCTTTAAAGCCTTCACGTTTTTAATTTTTATAAAATAATTTTTTTTTAAATATCATTACATTAAATACATTTTTCTATATCTTAAATATTATATCTGCTGAGCAACTTAATGCATATTTCCTATTTTCTTTTCACTATTTTTACTTGTTGCTGGGTTTCAGTATTAGTATGAAGTAATAAATAGCCCCACTTGAAACTAAACAAGATGCTGAATGTGCCACTCTTGCCGCACACTTCTGAACCGCAAATTAGACAAATTTCCTTTGAATCGACTGTCCGGCGATTATAATGTCCTTTAGTCAAGGACTGTGGGACGCCAACGCATGGACTCTCGCTCACTTGGTCACTTGGTGTGGTGGTCTGTCTGTTAGTCGCTTGGCCGCCTCAAGTGCCACAAAATAAAACATAATGCCCCTGTGCAAATCACGCTAATGAAAAGCCTGGCGACTGCCATTCACATTCACATTCACAGTAACATCAACATCAAAAGCTGGCGCTGCAAATGCCAAAGCTCGGAAAAAGGACAAGTGGCAAGTAAATAAACTTGAAAGACCTCCGCCACTCGATGAGTGGGTGGTGGGTGGTGTGAGTGGGGGGGTTCGCACAGAGTCGGATATGCCAAGTAGTTGTCGCCTGGCTGACTTGACCTGGCTGTGACCCAATCCGCTTAGCGCGCTGCCAGTTTTCGTGTTGTTATAGTTGTTGTCGACCTTATTGGTTGTAAGTGGTAACAATGAGATTATGCTTCATTACACGCCCACTGACTGACTAACTGACTAGCTGACTGACTGACTAACTGACTAACTGACTGACTGGCGGCAATCACAACAAGCTTTATGCGCACCATTAGCATCGCGGTGGCTGGCGATAATAGCAAAAGTGCTTCAACTAATGGATATCGTCCTGCTGGCTGGCTCGATGTCCTGCGCCGCCCCGCTGTCAATTGTAAAATGCTTGCAACTGCCATTGCCACAGCGCCACCGTGCCCCACTCCCCCAATCAACAACACATCAATGCAAAGTGTGTTCTCGCAGCGGAATCTCAAAAATGCAGCAGTTCCAGACTTTCGACTCGGCCCGCCATGGACGATGATGATGAAGCTGTTGCGGTCGAGACGGGAACTGGGGGCTGCCTGTTTGCCTGTCTGTGCCTGAGCCTGGTGGCCTGGAGGACTGGAGGACTGGTGGACTGGCTGCCATGGCCACAACATGCCTGTCGCTGGTAAAGTTGCCAAACTTGTTTCATTTGCGGTGGAAGTATAATTGCGGCTACAACGCGTCGACTGCAGGCGAAGGCGGCTCAGTTCGCGTTATTTTGCTGCCCTTTTTGCTGGAATTTTATTATTGGAAATGTTTCGATGGATGATGGTCTCGAAATCTGCTTACGCTTACCTGATGCCTCGCTGCCTGCCAGCATGTTGCAGGCCTTTTATTATTTTCTTCGCTTTTTGTGTATTTAATTTTAAAAAGCTACCCCACCGCTTCAGCCGTGATTACCAGTGGGTCAAGGGTTACTTTTTCTGCACATTGCCCAGAAGAGGGAAAGAAGTACGGCGAGAAATGCAAATGCCGCAAGCCTTTGTGACGCCCAGGAATGTGACGATAATAAACAAAAAATGTCTTTAACCAAAGGGCTGAAGGCAACAGCAAATAATTAACGATGTAAACAAACGCCAAGTGGCAAATAAGTGGCCAGGCAATGGCCATAGGTTCAAATCCAGGCAAAGTGCATGGCAAATGTCAGACTGCGAATGAACAAGTGTATGTTGCAGGGGCAGCAATCTTGTTTGTATGTGTGTGTTTGTTGTGTGTGTTGGTGGTGTTGGCAAGTTCATGGTCAAGCAATTGAAACACTCACAACAACAACAACAGCAACAACAACAGCGGCAGTCAAAAGCAATTATACTGCAACACGCAAAGTTCTTTGCTGGGGCATCTTCATGTTGCATGCACCAATGCACAGCCATCGACTTGCAGCACTTGTTGCAATTATCTCTTTTACGAATGTGTTTTACTTGTGCTCTATACATGAAATTACACTTGCTGGGAGCCGGAAACAACAATTAATATGATCACTGAATTGAAAACTTGCTCGAATCAGCACTTTTGAAAATTCCCAAACATGTTTAGATTCAAAGATGCTTTTGCTGAAATTGAAAAGATTTTTATAAGTCATTAGATGGTAATACAAAATTTTGATATGGTTGATCAAACGATTATATTTCTATACTTTCTGAGGTATTTTGTTGTTCTGTCAAAGTAAAAGCTAAAATTACACAACTTATAACGATAAACCACATATTGTAAGTTTCTGAAATGAAATGAATTAGGCACTAGCTGTTAGTTTCCTTCTTATTTTAGATGCAAAGTTTTGAGTCTAGTTCGATTGCATAGAGTCGAATTTGTACATGCATTTCGACCAAGAAACGTGCATCAAATTCAAATCTAGATGCCAAATCAGTTGTGACAAGATAATATCTGTGCAATAACAAAATAAATATAATATCATTATTTTCTCAGCGGAAACCAGCGATTTGAGAATAACTCTTCAATTACACAGACCTTTTGCCAATTTAATTTGCATTTGTCAGCCAGGGTGCCTGGTTAGTGGTTTTTTGTTCTTGGCACAACGTTTGTGGTAATAAATTCAGCTTAAAATAAACCAAGAGACACCAACTATAGTGACTATAATTCTATTGGCCGTGCACATTGCACATGGCACTAATGTTGCGGCCAGCAGCTTAAGGAATGTGGTGAGGCAACAGCAACATCAACTGCAACTGCAACAAGCAACAACAACAACAAGCGCAAGACAAAGTAATAGAAGAGCAAAAAAAGACATTCCAAGCCTTGGTCAGAGCCAAGTGCAGGCAGCAAATCCAAGTTGCAATATCTGTGCGTGTCTCTCTCTCTCTCTCTCTCTCTCTGTGTGTGTGTGTGTGTGTGTGTGTCTCTATGTGTGAGTTGCATGCAATTTCGCCGTTTATGCCATTTGCAATAAGAACGACGAGCTGTGGCAAGAGAAAAAAAGAGCTGCTGCTGCTGCTGTTGCTGCAACAGCAGCAAAAGAAATATTCGACTGAATTAAAATGTGGCAAGTTGACTATTTCGTGCGTTTAGTTGTTGTTGTTGTTGCTGTTGTTGTTGCAGTTGTTGTCTGTTGGCTGTTGGCTGCTTGACTGGCTGGTTGCTTGGTTGCTTTTTGCTTCGCTTGGCCGACAGGGCTGGCTGGCTGGCTGGCTTGGCTTGGCTAGTAAATGTTGTTACCGCATATTTCTCTCCAAAACATTCAAGTTGAAGTTGAATGTCGTCTGCGGCTCCGTTGTTGCAGCAGCGTTCTTGTCTTGCCTCTTTGGTCTGCGCTGTCGCGGCGGCTGCCTTGTGTTGCCATTGAATTACCAAAGTCAACGGCATGAGTTGCTCCTTCCTCTTGGTCTTGCTCTTCTGTTGTTGTTGCTTGCTAGCTAGCTTCAGCTAGCGACAACGTTACCGAGATTGAGATTCATTGCCTGTTGCATGCCAGAGCCGTTCAACTGACTGCATCTGCCTCGGCCTCAGCCTCTGCCTCTGCCTCTGGCTCGTATTCTGCTTCGGCTCCCCACTTTTGGCCACTCTGGCAGCTGTTGCGCTCGACTAGCAAAATTATACAGATATATGTGCATATCTATGTTGTATACTATATACCGACTATATATGTATGTATGTATCTATGTCTGTCTGTGGAGAGGCGGCCTCCTGCTTTGTCTTGTGGCGACATGAATGTTGCATGCGGCTGGTAGACCACATTCTATGCGCTATGTTTGTATTTTTGTGTAGTGCTGTACTTTGTGCTTAGTTCGAGTAGCCATCGCACAACTTGTTGCTGCAACATTGTGGCCCCCCCAAATTGGCATAGGCAATTGAACAGTTTTATGCGTGGCACTTCGATTTTGCATAACGATTTTACAGCTTAATCAATATTTGTGCATAAAACGAAAGTAAATAAATAAATGTGCTCAATGTGCCCGGTTGTGTGTGCTCGTGTTTCGTTGCCCTTCTTTTATGCTCGTTGCAGGTAAGCCCCATTTTACATTTTAACATCGAACTACCAACAATGGAGTACAGGAACGGTAACAGCCGAGGCTAATGCGGCATAAAGAGCGTGAGTAAAAACAAACGCAAATCATTTAACGAGCCCAGCTTAGACTGGGCGCATATTGTTTTATATGCCCCTGCCACAACAACAACAACAACAACAGCAGTAACAGTAGCAGTGGCAGTAACAACAACAATAACAACTTCGGTAACAGTAACAACAGCGAAAGTTGCCAACAAATTGCGCGTAAATCCCATAAACCGTTTACAACTACAACAGCTCAACTCAATGCGGCATCATCGATGACGCTGCCGCCTGCAACAATAACAAAGCAATTTTTATGCACAGCATCGGTTTTATGCTGTTAGCGGATGGGGACGGAACAAGGGACAAAGGACAAGGCTGGGGGTAGCTGACAAAGCTAAAACGGCCCTTAGCTTAAAAATTTAAAAAGAAAAACAAGTGGGAAAGGATTATCTTCGGCGTGCCGAAGATTTTATACTCTTTTCGAACATTTAGACAATTTTCACTCTGCTAACTGCAGCACTTTCATCTGTAAAAATTGATATCATATGATATCAATTTGAATTGAAATATTAAATTTATTTCCAGTTGTATGGCAGTTTTAAGATATACTGATCCGATCTGGCCGGCTCCGATCAATGTGATGTATGTTTGAATAATATGTATCTGTGCAAAGTTTCATCGCGATAGCTTTGAAAACATGAGATTTATGGCCAAAACCGACTTCCAGTTGTATGGCAGCTATAAGATATAGTGGTTCGATCCGGCCGGTTCCGACCAATGTGCTGTCCCTTTGAATAACAAGTCTCTGTGCAAAGTTTTATAACGATAGCTCAAAAACTGAGGGACTAGTTTGCATACATACAGACAGACAGACAGACGGACATGGCTAGATCAATTTGTTTTGTCAGTCTAAGCATACTGGCATTAGCTTTTGGGGGTCTCCGACGCTTCATTCTATGCGTTACAAACTTCAGCACAAACTCAATATACTATATTCTTCGAAAAGAGTATAGCAACAAAAAAAAGACAGTTACCAGTGCAAAAAGCACCCGAAAACTGTCGATAAATGAAATTTATTTCTATCAGTGCTATGTTGTAGTGCTATCAAATCTGTTGGATTTCGGTTGGTTATCACCACTTGCAACACTTGCATTCTATACATTAAGGGATTTACGTTTGAAAGTGCATTGAATGAGTTCCGTTTACATGTATATTGCAATGTAAATGTTAAGCAAATTTAAGCTACCTATTCTCCTGTTGTTTTAAAAGCCTTTTTTACTGAGCAAGTGTTGGTAAATTTAAATAATTTGGTAAATGTTAAACAAACTAAAGCCAAAGCCTTTTTTATTGAGCAAGTGTTGGTTAATTTAAATAATTTTGTATTCTCCACATAAGCAATACACTTGCACATGCACATATCGTAGTATTTCTTTTGCACATCATGTTTTTGTAGATTTATTCTTTATATATACGAAATGATAATTTCGAACTGCATAATCTTAGGGGTAGTAATATAAAAGCACTATTCTAATATGTGTTAATATCTTTTGTGTAATTTAATGGAAATGGAAAATAATATAGCTTATTTGACAGCTTTGTGAGCTTTTCGTTTAATGGAAACTGTTGTCTCTAAACAGCAATTGAAAGTGAAATGAAATTTGAGTCAAACAAAATATAATTTCGTGCAGTAGGGAATAATTTTGTTAACTGTGTTAATTGGGAATCATTTTACAAAGTTTGAACTAGTATTTTTATTTTACTCATATTAATATTAAATTTTCGACTATTAAAAAGTTGTTCAACCAAAGAAACAGATGTTCATAAACATATAGATCGTACGTGAAGAGTAAAACACATAAAACATATCATAACATTATTTTGTCTCTTACCAATCGAACATAAATGCAATTTGTACCAACAATTTGATAATATTGTGACTGTTGCTCGATTATTACTAAATGTCATACAGAAAAGCTTCCCCTAAAAAGCTTTTACTGTTAACAGTGTAAAGGTTAACAGCTCGTCACTTCCCCTAGACAACTACCCCTTACAACAACTCGAGCCACCCCTGAACGACTGGCGTTCCCCAGGCTGTCTCGGCCACCCACAACTCGCACACACCCGCACACACACGCACACACCCGCACACACACACAAACACCCATTCACACCTAGTGCAGAATTTGCACCTTGGCGTCATGCGCGCTGCTCC
This sequence comes from Drosophila flavopinicola, assembly GCA_035042425.1. Classification (NCBI taxonomy): domain Eukaryota; kingdom Metazoa; phylum Arthropoda; class Insecta; order Diptera; family Drosophilidae; genus Drosophila; species Drosophila flavopinicola. The sequence continues at coordinate 3,181,688 of JAWNLL010000166.1, forward strand.
CATTCGGACTCTCGCACACGAACGTCGCTCGTGGCGGCGACATCGGCTCGTGGAATTTCATCGGGCTGTGTGTCGTGTGTGTGTATGTAGTGTGTGTCGTGTTGTGTTGTCGGTTTTCCGTGCTTCGGCATTTCGTTACGACAGCTGCGATGCTCGCTGTTTTTATTTTGGGGGTGGCAAAAGCGTTGCCGCTCACCTGAAAGCGAACGTTGCGTCGTTGTCGTTGTTGGTCGTGTGTTGGGCGCTCCGTTTTCCACCCCTTGCGCGCATTTCCGAAGCAGGTGTAACAATTATTATTTTCTCGTTGATTTTGTCGTCGCTGCTGCTGCTGCCGACGACGTCGTTGCTGTCGTTGTTTTGCCTTTTTGCGCTGCACGCCGCTGCCCGACGTCCTCCGCCTCATGATTTCCTATTTTCCATTTCTCTTGCACGCACCTTCTCGCTCGCACACTTGCACGCGCGCTCGCTCGCACCCGCTTGGGGCACAGGCAGGGCGCGCACGCATGGCGCTTGCATTTGCTGTCTCACATGGCCCACTTGTGTGTGTGTCTGTGTGTGTGTGTGTGTGTGTGGGTGGGTGCTAGTAATGTTGTTACTGCAACAATAGCTGCCTCTTACAGCAGTAACAGCAACACGGCAACACGACAACAGCAACAGCAACAATCGCTGTAGCAGCAGCGTGCACGACTTGGCACGAAAGGTGAAAACCCGAACAGCGTCGGGGCTGCTCAGGTGAGGCAGAGCTTGCCCCAGGCGGCATGCCACATCTGATCCTCGAAAGTCTTATACAACTGATGGCAAGTGTTATATGACCAAAGTCAGTGGTCAGAGCACGTTAGCAAAACGCGCCCAGCAACCAACCAAACAGCCAAAAATAATGAACAAAAGACAATTTTAATAATTGCGCACCTGAGGCACCATATAAAGCCGGGCCTCGAATCTCAAGCGCACAACACAGAACGAATGAAGAAGGAACCACAAGCGGCAGGTAAGAAACCACAGCTGGGAGAGGGACAGCGAGAGAGAGAGAGAGAGAGAGCGAGTGTGCTTGTGTGTGTGTGTGCAGAGAGGAGCATTTCCAAAGGTGTGCTACACGCTCCGAAAACACGTTTCGGAGTTGCTGCCAGGAGAAATGCTGCCGACCAGCGACGCTGTCGTCTGCGTCGTCGTCAACGTCGTCGTCGTCGTCGTCTCTCACACGAGCTAGCATCCCAAGCTCGGTCGCTTGGTCTCTTGGTGTCGGTGTCGAACTCGTCCGGTTTTGGCCTCCTCTACTGTTGCTTTATTTTGGTTAACACGCGTCGCTGCCACTGCCTCTGCCGCTGCCGCTGCCACTGTCGCTGCCACTGTCGCTGCTGGCGTCGACGTTGGCGCAACAGATTCAATCTGGCGACGGCAGCGCTGCCGCACTCCGAAACAAAAAGGTATATTACCTTAGAATGCCAGTCGTTCTTACTTCAGTCTTCGTACAGTCTTTGCTTTAACCCGTTCCAATTCTGTCCGCCGTTCGTACGCTCGCTCGCTCGTTCGCTCTATTGAAATCATATATGTAGTATAAAGGCAACAACAACAACAACAGCTACAACAACAACAACAACAACTACAACACCTACAACACCACATAATAGTAACAGCAGCAACAGCAATAACAACAACAACAACAACTATAACGACGACGACAACTACACCTGGCTATAGAAATAGAATAAAACACGCGCACCGTCACAACAGACAGCCCCACTAGAGTCGGTCGCCTCTCTGTTGAGTTCGAGTTGGGTTCTAGAGTTTTTTGATTATCATCATCATCATCATCATCCAACAGAGTAGCCGTACTCGTAGCCGCATCGCCGCCGCCGCCGCCGCCGCCGCTGCCGTCGTCGTCGTCGTCGTCGTCGCCGCTGCCGCCGTCGCCGTCGCAGCCAGCAACACACATCACAAACCAACCACCACCAACACCAACACCACCAACGCAAACCCCCATAACAGCAGCAACAACAATAACAGCAGCAGAAGCAGCAGCAGCAACACACACACACACACACACACACACACACACCAATACCAATACCAACACACGTTCGCTCACTCACGAAAATTTCAATATCCAAATCAAAGTTGAGTTCAAATCGAAAACAGCCGCAATACCAGCAACAACGTCTCGCAAATAGCACGCGGATAATAAAAAACACACGCAGCATATCAAATAGTCACAAAAACAAAAACAAAAAAAAAACGCCAAGTTTATCAAATAATCAAATAATAATACTTGAACGAATTCTATTTCACTCGACTATCAAACGAAATTTATTATAAAACAAACGAAATAAATTGTTCAAAATCCGCAAACTTTTTTACACGGCTTCATTTCGGCATCTCTAGAGTTGTTTCCACTTTGCGTGTGTGCTAAACAAAAAGATCGTCAAATCCTATAAACTTGAAACTTGAACTCTTAACTTTAAACTGAAACTTAAAAGCTATCAGTGTATCGCCTCTTTTGTCTCTTCTGACACTCAACAACAACAACAACAGCAACAACAGCAACAAGATGTAAGCGAAAATTCATTAGGCAACAACAAAAAAAAAAACAGAAAATATTTTGTGCTCGCAAAAAAAATCTGTAAGCTAAAAACGCACAAAAAAAAAATTATAAACATACATGTACATAATACTCATCTGTACAAACAGAAACAGGCAGACAAGTGTACACAAAATAACAATAAAAAAAAAAGAATTGCTTGCTAAAGTTCGTTGCTCGCCAACACGATTTTGATTCTTATTACCAGTAAGCCAGCAGCCAAAAGCCAACAGCAGCAGCAGCAACAGCAGCAACAACATGTTCGTTCTAGGCTGAACATCAGCTCTCAGAGTAGTCGCTCAGTCAAGAGCAACGCAACAACACTTACCTCCGGTCGGTCCGTTCAGGCCAATAGGCTCAACAACAACAAAACCAAAGAAATTTCAAAGCCGGCAAAAAAACGGGAGACGAGCTCTTGGCGGTATCTCGAAGTCGGAGTCGAAGTCGGAGTCGGAGCTGAGAAACACGTTTTTGTGTTTGCGGGCCGAAAAAGCAAAACACACACAAAACACAAAACACAAAAACGAAAAGCGAACGACAAGCCGAAAATAACAGGCAAAAACACAAAAGTCGAGACGTGTAGCGGCTATACAACGACGTCTGTTAGCCATAAAACCTTATGGCCAACAACGTTCCAATAGGCCGCACATTCACATTCACATTCACTTCACTCCACTCCACTTCACTTGCTTCTGCTTCTCTCGCGCTTCTCTCGCACCGCTCTTCTCTCTTGGGCACTTGTCGTCGCCGCATAGAAATAATTCGTGTAGTTTATTTTTATTGTTGTAATTACACGTCTGCAAGCCAATCGCGAGAGTATATCGCCTAGCACTCATATCTCGAACTCCTCCGGCTCCAGCTCTGTTTCAGAGCTCTTTTTCCTACTTGGCAACGCTTGCTGCCTTTTTGCACGATCTCAAAGCGCAAAGTGTGAGTCAGTCTCAGTCAGTCTCAGGCAGGCAGGCAGGCAACCAGCAAATAAATATAAAACTAAAGAAAACAGAAAAAACCGGTAAAGCCAAAGAAATTTCGTGCGTGTGCTAATCACGAGAAGAGAGCAACGCGCTCGCACAATTGTTAGAACCGGCTACACACACACACACACAGCGTTGTTGGCCAAGAGTCATTTGGACGATTTTGTTCTGAAAACGTGTTTTTGTGCAAGCAGCAAAAATTCACAAAAAAAAAAACAAATAATAACACATCCAAAATTATTTACGCACTTGAGCCAAGAAGAGCACAAAATATTCAAAGGCAAATTTTTTGTTTTGTTTCAGAGCCATAATTACAAATTATCACACAACAACAACAACAACAAGAACAACAACAACCGTATTAACTACACTTAAAGCGGCCAAGTATCGAACAAATATAATAAAGCAAAACAAAAAAATTAAAGACAAAATTCGTAAACCTTAAAACACAACAAGAAATATATAAAATAAAAAAAAACAAACACCAACGAAAGGCAACAATCAACAATCAAGAACAACAACTTTTAACCACAATCACAAAAAAAAAGAACAACAACTTCACTTCATCTACTTCAACGACTTTGACTCGACATTTAATTGGTAATAAGAGCAAATTATTATTAAGTATTCATGCCCATTGTGTGTTTTTGTTTCTTATTTTGAGCCATTTGTTTGGTTAATTGTTTGCGCTTCATTTAGTTTCTCTTTTATTTGTCCATCGCCCCGGCGTTTTATTTGAGTTTCAAGTTTGGCTTTGAATTGGCAAGAAAAAAAGCATACCAAAATCATTATGAACAAAATAAAACTACGAAATTTGTTTCATTTTCCATTGGCATTTACATTAAAGAAAATCAAAATATGTATTTATATATATTTTTATATACATAAATATTTATTGTACTGTTGAACAAATTTTATTTCACAAATTTTAGTTTTCCTTTTGGCATTCTCTTACAAAAACGTTGAAATTCTGACATTCTAAAATAATTCGTCTAAATAACCTAGCAACTTGTAATTCTTTCAACAAAACAGTACAAGCAAGCAAAAGATCATGAAATATAATTATAAATAAGAACAAGGCAACAATTAACAAGAATCAACTGGTATTTTTCTGTACCCAAACCACTCACTCGCTTTCCCACACCAATCCGAAAGAAACCCCAAAACAGAACCGCAACAAAACAGAAACAGAAACAGAGCGCATTGAAAACAAAAAAGAAAATAAAACCATTAAGCAATAGGCAGAAAAAAACTGAACAAAGTGGCAAATTGTTGTTAATTTTAATGATCTGTGTGGAGAGGAAATCGAATTTAACTAAATTCTGAATTCCGGCACTGAGAAATTGCGAAATTGAGACAGTATTAAAACTATTGTGTACATTTAAGCGTCAAATTGGAAAGATTTTTAAAAACTATTTACAAAGAAGTGAACTTTTTGAAATGAAAGTAAATATATCAAAATGAAAGAAAATTGTTAAGAACTCATATAGAGATTTGTATATTTTGTTGTTGATTTTGAGCGCAATTTGCAAGTGAAACTGGCAAGTAAAAAGTATTCTTTTCCGTTCGGGAAAATTAGTTAGGGCATTAAACCGAACTCCCTCTCGAAATACAGGTAGGCACCTGATTGGTCGCTAAGTGAATGCAGGATTAGTACATAGAAACAGTAAAGGAAGGTAAAAGGCGATAGCGTTTAGGAGAAAGCGGTCAAAGGTTAAGAACAAGCATTTTTTGTGCCCCCAGCTCCAATCCCAACCGGAACGGAACTTCATATTTAGCGTCCTTTTTTTTCGTGGGTGGCGTGTAGAATTTTGAAGAATGCAAAGGTTGTTAAATTGAAATTAAGTATAAATATTTACAAAAGGTGGCAATAGCAATCCGACAAATAGCAACATATCATAAAAGGAAATGCAAACAACTAATTAGCATCCTTAATTATAGCTGAAAATTGAAATTGCAGATCAACCGGAAAAGAAAACGAAATTCAATCGTTCATATACCCTAAACGAAAACGGAAACGAAAACCAAAAAGAAAAAAAATATAACAAAAATATCAAATATAAATACAAATCTGAGTGTGCGTTTCTGTAACATGTCTATCATAATAAATTGGTAACTGAATTAAAACAAAGCAGTCAATTGTAGCTAAATCACTTATATAAAAAATAGCATTAAAGAAAACCGTGTCAATCAAAAAAAGAAGATTTTTTTCATTAATATTTGACTAATTGTAGTTGCGGTCGGCTAAGTTTTTACCGAGCATATTTATAGGTAATTGCAATTTTTCGTAAGGTTACACACAGAAATCGCTGGGCTTTGATGCCTAACGACAAGATTACGCGTTTTGACAATCAGAAGAAATTAGCGTATATATTTAGAGCCGAAATTGAGTAGCAACAATCAAAGCATTCGAGAGTCAGGCAATAATCAGAGCATTATACCACATATATATATATAACTATATTTATATATATATATTAAATATAGACAACTCTTCTATATATTTACATTTATAAAGAACTTTTTCGCAACTTTTGCTCTCAACTCAACTCAACTCAATCAAACCTCAAACTACAAAACTTTAGAACTCTACGACAATCTCTAAGACGATTCCCCCTAACTTAAGGCTTAATCAATCAATCAATCAATCAAACTTTAAACAATCTTCAAACGGTTTTCAAAACTTTGACGCTATACACTTTAATATATACCTATACTTATACATCTGAATCTTTATATACATACATATGTGCTTATATACACAATACAATACAAATTATATACATGTCTAATTATTTAATCTCAGTAGTGATATATCATAGGCATATACATATACATATAGTGCTATAGAGCGCTCATAAGGTAGACAATCTGCAGGCTAGTAAGCAACTTAAAACTACGCTCAAAAACAACTCAGTATATTTCATAAAGAAACAAAAGCAAAAGCAAATACTTGTTAGCGCAATTTAAACGTGTTTCAAACTCATTTAGACGTATTTGCAATTAATCTCTCAGCACTTGGCAACAATTTGCGTAAAACTTTTGAAGCACAATCGGCATACGAATCAAAATTATACAATTGGCATAGATATACAAATATATCATACATATATATTATATATTCGACAGTAAACAAAGCTCACCAAAACACAAGCACAAAACTACTCGAATACCCAAAACCAAAACCCGTGCAATTCCCCCCAACAAGAAAATACCAAATAAAATACATAAAATACCCACAAGAAAATAAATAATATCTATAAGAACAAACAACGAGCAACAATACAACGCTACTCAACAACAAAAAGATAAACGCCCAACAACAACAAACAAACCAAACCAAACCAAAAAACAAGTGCAGAATATAGAAACTTTTCAATCAACATTTGTTGCCAATAAAACTGTCATCATTGCCGCGTTAACAGAAACCACTGCGTCAGCAGCGATTGCAGCGCTCAGTATCAGCAGCAGCTCTCAAGCGTCGCTTGCAAGCGCCACCGCCAACGCCAGCAGCGCCAGCAGCACCACCAACGCCAACAACGCTGCACCACCGACAGTTGCCGCCGCAGCCGCCGCCGCCAGCGTTGCAGCAGCAGCAGCAGCAGCAGTTGCAGTAGCAGCAAGTCCGTCGCCGCCGCTAACGGTAAAAAGCGAACTCGTTGCATCCGATTCAACAGCCGAGTCCTCCCCTATACAAGATTTAATCATGGTAAGCGCCGCCCACATCCTAACAACAACAAATACAAATACAAATACAAAAAACAAAAACAAAAATATAATAAAAATGCACCAGAAAATGCACTTGAAAGAAACGCAAATACAAATTTGATAAATACCTAAAAAAAAAGATACCAAAAAAAACCATATATCAAATAAAAATGTTGATGATAATTGAGATTTTGACCCATTGATCCATTGCAAATTGAATCCAACGTTTCGTTTTTGTTAATACTCGTACTTACTTATAATTAAATAACAATACAATCGAATCAAATTACATACTATATAATCCTCATCAATGAAAGTTGTACAGTTTCTTATGCAAAAAACCAAAACTATTTCTATTCTACTTACTCATATTTTTAGTTATCTTAACGTTAAATACTAAATACTTACTGCCATCTACTACTACAACTAAACTGTCTATAAACATATTAGTTACGAGCTATGCGAGCCTAAAACAGACCAAAAAATGTCAATGGTATTTACTTAAATCCACAAAAATATCATTTAATATTATTTCCATACAACTATTAAAATCACAGATATTTAGAAAACCTTAATTTCAATACATATTTTTGTAGCTTTTGTAAAGCTGTAAAAATCCTTTCACTCATTCAATCTTACCCAATCTTTAGTTTGATTTTAAACCACTTAACCGTTTATACTTGTATTTTTAGTTATTTTATTATTCATTTCCACTTCTTGTATATACACACTATGCTTATATTTATTAATTTGAATACACTTGCAGAGGCGATTATAATTTGCTCATTTTTGAAACCCATTCAAGATGAATTTGTACATTATTTCATAAGAAAAAGAAAAAGAATTTGATAGCAAAAGGAAAGAGCTAGCCATGTTCTTTTCATCTCGTGGTGTAGATTCTACTGGAATGAAATTCCTTTAAGGACTGTTTACTATATTATATAGTTGATATCGAGCAATATCTTTTCACTTACAAAGATAAGCTGTATACAATTTGTCTACTTTGTAAGACTAGATTGTGGTTCAGATTCGAGTTTTATAAATGTATTTGCAAGAGAATTAAGTCTTCTTATTTATTGGGTTACTCGTACTATTGACATTAAAACGCTTTTTAAAGGCAACCAACCAACTAATTGAAGTTTGTGTCTTTAAAATCAAATGACTGATGCTCATTTTGTGCCCATGGCCTGTGGCTCTTATGTGCCCAGGCTGTGGCGAAAGATAGATGGGTTTCTCTTAGCTCGTAAACTGAGACTACACACAAATGCTAGCCGGAGTTCTGGTCTTGAAACTAGCTACTTACACTTCAACTTATAATTCTATTCTATGCTACTGCTATGACTATTCTCATGCTCTGCTTAATCTGCTCTCTTTCACTGATCTAATGTAGTTTTATCTATCTATACTCTATACGAACTCTTTATGCTATAACACTTAGTCACTGCTCTCACTTTTTCTACTACTACTACTACTACTACTACTATTACTACTACTGCTAATTTTGTCACCTTCTTGCTGCTGCCACTGCGAAGCAACTTTGCAATTCCCACTCGAATCAACTGTGTTGTCGAATACGTATCTTTATAATTTATCCAATAAGCGAGGCACCAAATGTGCAACGGCGACTCTGCGGAACGAAGGAGTTGCTATTTTCATTTACTTTTAAGTTTTACCAAATTCATGTTTTGTTAATGAATATATATATATATGTATATAATGTTATTGTTTTGCCAATTGGTTCTACGTTGTGTTTTATTTATCGGTGCTTTTGGTTTGCCAACCTTTTTGAAAATCAGCCAAAACAAAAAATCAAGTCCAAACCAAACTGAAACTCAAACTTCAAAATAGCCCAACCAATTATCGAGAATAATCTGAATTGCGAATAAATTCACACCACGCACAGCAAATGCAACTGTTGCAAGCACCGCCGCCCACGCATCCGCATCATCTGCACCTGCAGCATCCAGCCGCTGCAGCAAGCGCATATCAGGCGTATCCCACTGGCGCCACAACAGCCATGTTGCAGCAGAGCAACGTCGTCGCCGTCCAACAACAACAACAGCAGCAGCATCAGCAGCAACAGCAGCAGCAGCATCAGCAGCAGGCAATGCTGATCCATCAGCAGGCGGCTGCCGCTGCCGTCGTCGCACAGCATCAGCATCAGGCACATCAGCAGCAGCAGCAGCAGCAGCAGCAGTTCCAACTGCAGCAGCAGCAGCAACATCAGGCACAACAGCAACAGGCCGCACAGCAGCAGTATCACTATCAGCAGCAGGCTCAGGCTCAAGCTCAGGCTCAAGCTCAAGCTCAGGCCATGCTGCAGACGTATATGCAGCTGCAGGTCAATAATGTGGCCGCTGCACCGGCCACGCCCACCAAATATGGCACAGCTGGCATGCCGCCTGCAGCTGCAGCGCAATATTTTGCCGCGCCAACAACACCGCTGACTATCATACCGGCCTGCAGTGGAGCGGCCGCTGTGGCCGCTGCCGCCATGTTTGCCACAGCTGCCACGCCCACGTCGGCGGCAACGACGCCGAACAACAATGTAAATAATACAGTTAATCTATGTGATGTAACTAGAACTACTACCAAATCTACCATCAATACTACTACTACTAAGCAGCCCGCCGCCGCTGCCCCCACCGACCTTGGCCTTAACCTCTCCATCGGCGACGGCGGTCGCACGCTGCTCTCGCTCCTGGGACCGCCGCCACCCATGTCCATGTCCATGTCGATGACGGCGCAGGCCGGCGTCGTTGGCAGCAGCAGCGGCAGTAGCGGCTGCAGCTCTGCATCTTCTGATTGTTCTATGCCATCGCCAACTTCACTACACTTATCTTCTCCTAAAAAGGTTTGTGTGTTCACTAAAAAACGCTAACAACAACAAAACAAAAACTAAACACGAAAAACATTGCATTCCAAAATGATTTTAACTCATATCTTGTTTTTTCCGCTCTTTTTTCCAAGTAGCTTGTGCGTATATACTTTTCCAGCTATCCGACTAACTCACACACTCTCTCTCTCTCTCTCTCTCTCTCTCTCTCTCTCTGTGCCTCCGTTTCCGTTGCGTGCCTTTAAACTTTTGTCTCGACTTTAGACTTTAGTAGTATTTAATAGATCAATTAGCTATATCACTTTTTAACTCGATCTCACACAACTAATTCTGCGCCCTTCTTTAACACACAGTATATATAACTATCTCTCTCTCTCTCTCTCTCTCTCTCTGTCTCGCTACTGAGTAGTATTTCCCGAACTTCATTTGATGTTGTATTCGCAAAGTGTTACTGCTGTTGTTGTAGTAGTTGCTGTTACTAGATTTATTACATTTATAGTTGTACTACGTTTAATTAGTTTTAAGTTGATCGTCATCAAGTTAGTTCTAAGACTAATTCATATTGAAATCATATTTACAATAACAATCTGTTTGCGTTCCCAGCCAACATTTTGACATAGTCATGCCATATGCTGAGTTTCTAATACCATCAGCTATCAATCAGTTGGTCGGATCTGAGAACTCTAGAGCCCACATCAATAAGTTAGCTGTGCCAAACGTATCATTTAGCCCGAATAATTAAATGCAATATAATTGCTTCACAATATATGTGTCTGCATTTGTACAAACATATATCTAATCCAATTGTTTGCTATTGCTATTCGATTTGTGCTTTTGCTCTACTCTTTTTTCTCTTTTTTTTTTGTCTTGCCTGTTGTGTTTTTATTAGTGCTGGGACACGTACATGAGTGCTGCCCCCCATCGATGGGCGATTGGGGCGTTGGGGGCGATGGGGGCGTGACATCGTGCGACTCAATTGTGCGTAATAAAATAATGTGCAACCGCTTGACCATGCGACTGGCATACTGATGAGAGTCAGCTCGGAGTAAACTGTGTGGGGTCGTGAATATATTTATAGCACAGCCCTTTCTTCGTTCCTCTGCCTTTTTAATTTGACCTGAGACAGAGCTTAAGTGAGTGCCACACGATTGACTGTTCGTGTGAGGCGCCACGCTTAAAGCCCACATATTTGTGCCATTAAAGTGTGTATGTGAAATGGTACAGATTTCAGCTCCAGCCACAGATAGATGAGTCCAAATGCAATGATGTCTTGTTGACATCATTAGCTGTTGGGCAAATGTTGCATTTACACTTGCTGCCTCAATGTTGCCCCGCGTTGCGTTGCAAGCTTTGTGCACACTTTATTATTTTATCAGTCATAAATATCTCGCACATGCGAGCATTAACCGCAATTGTTTGGCGTGCACTTACGCCTTGACGTGACAGCTCCCCCTGTCCCCCCTAAAACACCCCCCCCCCCCATTCCGAACCCCGCCTGGAGCGTGGCCACATGTCGCCCATATTGATTAGTTGGCGTTGAAAATGTCGCTGCAAATTGCTACAAGCTGCACATAAAAACTGCGGCCACTAGCCTCGAGCCAGTTGACTGTCCAACTGTTTTTAGTTGCATTTGCTCCTGCGGCCAACTGCACGTTGCCTAATGTGTGTGTTTACTTGTGTGTGTGCGTGTGTGTGTTTGTACTGGTCACATTTTTGCCCGTGTCCATTCGCAGTCATTATCGATTTGTCGTACACACAGGACGTATCCTGGCTCCTGGCTCCTGGCTGTCACAATTGCGCGAGTCGAGTCGCATCGAAACGAATCGAGTCGTTAAGGTTTAAACTGCACCTAAATGACTGTATTATATGCCGTCCGCAGAGTAAACAAACAAACAAACAAACAAACAATTGCATTGGCGTCGACGTTAAATTATCTGTAATTGATTTTGTTTATCAGACAAGCAAATGAATCGAGCACCCCTCCCCCTCCCCCCACCACATTCATTCATGCCCCATTAAATCTATGAACCCTTTTTTGCGCTGCATTTAATTCGCATTTAATGGCCATGGGCCACAGCTAGAATATGTACATACATATATACGAAAACATATTCTTGTTATTACATAATTTCATACATGATGCGCAGAACAGAATCATGTTATTGCCTTTATTGTTGCCGGGGCAACATGCAAATGGTTGCAAATGTTGCCAAATGTTTTACAACACAAATAGGTAATTGCAAAAAACAAGCAATGCATAAAACAAATGAATTTCTATTTAAATGTTTGTTGACTTAACAATTGCACAAAGTTTGCGGTTGAAGTTTCTATTTTTTTTTGGACAGATTCATTAATTTGCAGCTATCCCTGCAAATCTCTTTCATAATTTAGACTAAAGATAAATTTTCTTTGTACTACAAAATGAATATACAATCATCTTCGAAAAGAGTATACAAATTCTATGAAAGTTAAAAGTTAAAAAAAAATCGTATTTTAAATGCGAAGTTCATAAATCATTACAAACAAATTTTTATTTACTTTCGAAAAGTATTTATTGTCCAAATGTATAAATTAGGTTACACAAAAATATGTAAGCATAGTTTTTCCAATTTAAATAAAATGCATTATATTGCAAATTTGTGTAGAATACATAGGTTATTAATATACATTTTTTTTTTAATTTGTATAATTGAAATCTGGCTTATAAAGATTAAAAAAAATTGGTTAGAACATTTAGATGCTTTACTCGATATGGCGATAAAAAAGTGTTTGCACTGAACCATTTAATTAAAACTCAACCACAATTTGAAATTCTATTTCAACGTCTGTCAATGCAATTTTACCACACTTATTCAACGCCTGCAGCCATTTTGGCTCACACTTAGTCAATATTTTTTACAAAAAATAAAAAATAAACAGCCAGTGCAAATATAAAAATGTGTAACACATAAAAAATGCGAAAAAATCTGTTGCTGCCCTTGAGTGTTAATAAAATCTGTATTCAGTATTTAGGCCTCAGGTCACATACAGTTGGCAAACAAATGAAATTGTGTTGAATGCACGCAATTTTAATATCGCGCCGTAATTTCACTTTGTGGCTAAACAAAAAATAAACAAGTGGGGAAGGATTATCTTCGGCGTGCCGAAGATTTTATACTCTTTTCGAACCTATAGGCAATTTTCACTCTGCCAACTGCACCACTGAAATTTCATAAGCTGTACAAAATCGTTTTGTCGCGTAACATTTTTTTTTGTTCTAAGAATATTTAATTCATTGCCAGTTGTATAGCAGCTATAAGATATAGTGATCCGATCTGGCCGGCTCCAACCAATGTGATGTCTCTTTGAATAATAAGTATCTATGCAAAGTTTCATCGCGATAGATTAAAAAAACATGGGATATATGGCCAAAACCGACTTCGAGTTGTATGGCAGCTATAAGATATAGTGATCCGATCCAGCCGGCTCCAACCAAGGTGATGTCTCTTTAAATAATAAGTATCGGTGCAAAGTTTCATCGCGATAGATTAAAAAACATGGGATATATGGCCAAAACCGATTTCGAGTTGTATGGCAGCTATAAGATATAGTATTCCGATCCGGCCAGCTCCGACCAATGTGCTGTCCCCTGGAATAATAAGTGTCTGTGCAAAGTTTTATCGCGATAGCTCAAAAACTGAGGGACTAGTTTGCATACATACAGACAGACAGACAGACAGACAGACAGACAGACAGACAGACAGACAGACGGACATGGCTAGATCAATTTGTATTGTCATTCTAAGCATACTGGCAGTAACTTTTGGGGGTCTCCGACGCTTCCTTCTATGCGTTACAAACTTCAGGACAAACTTAATATACTATTTTCTTCGAAAAGAGTATAAAAATGAAAACAAGCAAGCAAGCCAGAGATAGGCAAATAATTGTGTGTGTGTGTGTGTGTGTGTGTGTGTGTGTGTGTGTCTACAAAGCAGCAAGAACAAAGTGTCAAAGCCCCCCGCTCCACAAAGGCACCGCTGGCTTTGAAGTGGGAGCAGGAAGTGGGGGAGGAGGGGCGCTTTACATTTGGCCGGCCTGCACTTCTAATAAGCCAGCGTCCAACTTAGAAATGCACAAATAAACTTTTTAAATTTAAAAATTCATCAAACTTTGAAACGCCTGTCAAACAAACAGCCCGCGGAGGGGTCAGCAGCAGCAGCAGCAATAGCAGCAGCCTTTGCATATAAGTTAACAAATCGCGTATATATCAAGTGCTCTCTGCCATAATATAAAATAAATAAATACAACAAAAAAAACCAGAGAAGAAAATAAAAAAATAAAATTACATTAATCCATAATCGGAAAACTTGGGCAGCGGGAACGAGAACGAGAATGGAGAATGAGAACACGGCGCAAAAGTTTTCCGGCTGCGTAGAAATTTATAAGAAAATTTTATAATAAGCGATTTACAAGCAACAACAAAATAAAAACGAGTTTTCTAACTAAAATTTCAATTATTTTGGCGAGCAGCAATAAAATAATTTGAAATTTAAATGCACTAGACCTGTGTCCTGTGTCCTGTGTCCCACAAAATAGGGCACACAGACAATCTGTTGCCCAGCTTTGAAGCGACACGGCGAGATTGTCAAGCAAATTCAGCTAAGGGTGTCTTGCTGGTGGATCAGGTGGGGCAGGGGGGCAGGGGGCAGGGAGGAGGGTCTGAAGCGGGGGCCGGCAGCAACACGCACATCAAATTGAGATGAGAAAATAAAATTCAATAAACTCTTGTTAAGCACGCAGCGTCCAAGACAAGTGTGGGGTGCGGAGAGTTGCTGCTGGAACAGCGACAAGGACAACGCTTTAAATATTGACAGCCCGCCCCCGCCTCTAGCCGCAAACAAAAAGTGAACCGACTGAGCGACTGTTGCTGGTCCCAGCGACAACAACAAGAACAACAACTGTTGTCGATTAAATAGATAAATCAACCCTAGGGACATGTACACCCGAACATTTTTGCATTGATCAAAAGCGCCAGCAGGAAGGGCCTAGTGGTTGGGGGGACTGGCGCTTAGGCATTGTTATGATTTGTACAGCATTCAGGCAGGAGAGAAGGCATCGGCATCGGCTTCACAATATCATCCATCGAATGGCCCATATCGATTTTGGGCTATTGAAAATCATAGCACACTTTATGGGGCCTGTCACACATCTAGAGCAAGTATGCTGGTGTGTGTGAGTGTCGAGTGTCACATTTCATACAATTGCGCTAATCAGTCGAGGAACGTGTGCCAAGTATTAGAAGAAGAAGCAGAAGAATAATAAGTAGTAGCAGCAGTTGTTGAAGTCGTCAAAGTTGCAGAAGAAGGCCAAACACTTTGCTTTGCTGGCTGCCGCTGACAAATAAATTAAAAAGTTATGACTAAAAACGTTTGGTTAAAATGAAATTGGCGCTCGCTGGCTCAACTCGACTCACAAGCGCCGTTGGCTAAATTTAAATTGCTTTTGTTGCGCTTTTGTAGTTGGGTGCATTTCGCAACGGTCGTTGCTGCTGCTGCTGCTGCTGCTTTTGCTGCTGCTGCTGCTGCTGCTGCTGTTGATGATGATTTTCCTTTTTGTGCTCAAGTTTTCTTTGTTGTTTGCACAAATAGTTTTTTGTCACCATTGCCATAAAAAATAGGAGATTTCCTTTTGAAAGGCGGCGTGACGCAAAGCTGCTACAAGCAAGACCAAGAAGTGGAAGCTGCAAGCAGAAGCGCGAATTAAGTTTAGCAGCAAAGCGCATTAAAAAAGTTGTGCATAAATTTTTTTTCGGTGGCGCCGCCATCCGAACTTGTTTCAAGCACAGTTGAATCATTAAATACTTTAATGCGCTCTGCTTGAATATGAACATGAGTATGAGTATGAATATTGAATATGTATGTGTGAGTTTCTGGTGTGTGTGCGTGTGTGTGTGTGTGTGGACGTTTGACTGGGAACCCATTAAAAGTTGACACGCTCTACAACCCTAAGCCAACTTATGGGGTTGTAACTTTGCCATTTACGAGCGCCAGCATTTGCCCTTTAGTATGTGTGTGTACGCGAGTGTGTGTGTGTGTGTGTGTGTGTGAGTATACTAATCCAGCCCCGGGTTGAGCACTGTCCAACTTTTTGGCGCACTATAAACTAGCGGCGACAAACGAACTTATTAATATGCAATGCACACTTTGTTGCTGTATTAATTGCAATATTAAATTTCCACTAATACTCGCTTAGGCAACCTGGCACTCAGCCAGTCAGGCAGGGACACCCTTAACGCGCTGCCAACGACGCCGCGAAGTATGCTCTAAAAAGTTGTGCACAACTTTCACCGTGTGTGCGTGTGTGTGTGTGTGTGTGTGGCGAGCTGAGCACACACCTAGAGCAAAGTAATTATTATATCCTAACAAATTCCTGTGGGTGCCTGTGTGCGACTGTGTTTGTATAGTGTGAGTGTGTGTGTGTGTGTGTGTGTGTGTGTGTGTGTGTGTGTGTGTGTGGCAAATATGTTATTTGGCTCGGCTCAGATTGCTGCTGCTGCTGCTGCTGCTTCTGCTGTTTACTTCATTCGCATGCAGCGCGAGTCTGCTGAAAAGCGATACTAATGATGAGTTCTCCTGGCAGCAAATGAACTCAATTTACTACGTTTCACATTACGCACACACACACACACACACTAATACACACACAGCGAAACCGGACGGACCAGAGCTTCTGCCTCTCATGTTTTCGCTGGCAGCTGGAAATTGCATGAGCTGCATATTTAAAAAAAAAAGACGAAGCTGGCTGCAACCTGCCGCACACAATTGCCAAGAACAGCGATGGTGAACCTCAATGCATGAGGCATTTTCATGCTCCAAATTGCGCGCAAACTGCCGTAAAGTAAATCGCAGACAGACAAGCGGCCAGAAGAGAGGCAGCCAAAGGTGCCACGGTGGCAAAGGGGCAAAGGGGCAAGGTGGCAAGGTGGCAGGGTGGCAACAACAGCACGCAGCACGCGCTGCAGTTGCATTACGCTTCAACGCCCGCAACTCGTAATGTTGGCTTAAGTTTGAAGCTAACAAAATTTTCATACACGCGCCACAAATCTGAACACGGGGCCGCAGCTGATTACATTAACTAAAGTTCAGCATATGCAAACACACCGACTGAGAGACGCAGTGGAAGAGGCAGCTGCTGCTGCTGCTGCTGCTGCGGCCGCTTGCGGCATGTTGCAGTGGTTCGCAAATTAATTTGTCGAAAATAAGTTGTCGAAAAGTTGGCTGCTCTGCCTTTGCATTTCTCTTTCCACATTTATATATTATTTAGTTGATGCCTGCGCGCTGATTAATAAATACTTGAACAGCTTTTTGGAGGTGCGGGTGGCGTTGCCTGTCTTGTCTGTTTAAGTCTAATTAATGCGCGCCTAGAATTATGTGCATAATTTTTAGTGCCTTAATTATACACAAAGTTGTCTGCAATCTCTGATTACGAGCATACACATCAAATAAATTATGTGTTAGCCGTCTTTGATTTGACTTTTGGACATAAACACATGTTTATGTTGCGCGCACTTAGCGAGAGGCAAGTCAGTTAGTTAGTTGCGTCAATCAAGAGTTAGTTTAGTTGAGAGCTTAACTCTATGAAATGGCCCTAGGCACTACGGACTGACTACGACAATTGTCACCTTTGTCAACATCCAATTTTCCGCTAGTTTTATGTGCATAAATGCCAAAGACAGACAGACAGACACGCAGACACACTGACAGTCAGCCGGTCAGACTTTTGATGAGTTGAGCAATTTCTGGCGCAAAAAACCAAAAAAAAAAGGCCAAAGGCAGTGAAAAAATTGCCATTGCAGCAGTGCCATTGTCAGTTTAGTTGTCGTCTTTGGCTGCTCCTTGCTGGAGCATTGCTTAAAAGCTCCTTCACACACAAACACACATAAACGAGTTTGATTGTGTGTACAAATGCGGCAAATGTGCCGGCGCCAATTTTTTATGCTCATAAATGCAGCAGCAGCAGCAGCAGCAGCAGCAGCATCAACAGACCTAACAGACCCCAAAAACAGTTTCTCAGTTCATTGTATTTGCATACCGTCCCCATCCTATCCCATCCCATCCCATCCTCGCTCTGTTCAACGCTCAACGCTTGGCATATTTTTGTGCTGTTTCATCATTTTCATCAACAGACATTGCTCATACGCCACGTTCGTCAACAAAGGCAGCTCAGCTTCATTTTCTTTTTTTCTTCTTGCAGCATTTCGTTCTTCACGTTTTTTGTGTTTTTTTTTTGTGCCCAGCTTCTTGGCTGTGTCTGTTTGTTCGCACACTCAAAACGTTAACAGTATTTTCAGCATTTTCGAGACAGTTTGTCATAATTTCATAGAATCTACTTCAGGCAGCGTGTTTTTTTTTCCATCTCTTTGTTGCCATATTTTTCTTTGTTTGTCTGCTGGTTGGCTTTAACATGCTTGACTGTGTGACGTTTTATTGTGGCAACATGACAAATCGTCAAGTGTCAGGAGGTTTCTTTATTTAATTTTAACGTCTCGTCCTGCTCCTTTCGTCTGCCGCTCAGTGTGGCGTCTTTAATGGGTTAAATGACTGAAGTCAGTGAAGTCTCTGCACGCCACGCACACTAACTTTGTCTTGTGGGACTTACTTGGTTAGCTCTTATCTGCCCGCACATAAATTCCATTGCCTATTTCAAGGTGCCGTTGCTCTAAACGCTCAATTACAATATTTTGGTTCTATGTAAATTTATGAGCATTTTCATTTCGTTCAATTTTCTTTGGAGCCCATCCTTGTTGAGCGCGTGTGTGTGTGTGTGTGTGTGTGTGACTGACCAAATGTCTATCTTATTTATGTCCTTTACGAGAGATGACCCAACGTAAAAAAAAATTTATTCATTGAAGTTTTTACAGTCAACTACACCTTTTCAATGTGGATAAAGATGAGCAGTTCTCTGCTTCTCTGCTTCGCTCCTTCTCTGTCTGTCTTGCTCTACTTGTTTGCTTATTTCATTCGCTCGGTCTAGCTCTCATGCTGTTGTAATCATTCATACTTCATCAAGTTGACCGACTACGGCTTGGCTTTTTATTCCGTTTCTTTGGCCTGCGGTGCGGCTGGGCCCCTTTGGCTTCATTGCTATGCAAACTGCTCCCAATGGCTACGTTTAATGGTCAAGTGTGTAAAATTGCATGGCAAATCGTAGTCCGGTCTAGTCCAATTCTAGCGATGGATGTGCCATGTCCTTAGATAAACATCCTTGCCTAGCCTAGCCTCTCTTACATATTGATGTGATTTACCACTTATGTCTTTGGGGCGTCCAACAGTTTACTGTGCAAATTGTTTGGAATTCAGTTTTGAATTAAGCATCCCTGCTCCACCTCACTGAGTGTGCGTGTGTGGGTGTGTGGGTGTGTGGGTGTGTGCGTGTGTGCTTCTCCTACTGTTATGATACATGAGAGGCAAATGTGATGCTCGTTAAGGCAGTAAAAGTCTGGCCGATCTATCGCTTAGTTGATGTGCTCTGCTTTTGCTCTTGACATGTGGTCCAATCGCTAGAAAATTATGTATTTCGTTTGCCGCTAGGTCTTTCATCATTCGATAGGTTTTCAATTTGCGCACCAACATTCTAGCTATATATGTGAGTTTATATTTATGCTTATACCATTTCATTTGGCTAGCAACCGACCTGCTGTCGTCCTGCTGTGTGCGTTCATAGTTGAGTTGAGTTGTTATAGTTGATTTCATTATAATTTCGATTTGCATAAGCAAATGTCTAAGCAACAATTTGCTAGCGCGTCATCGAGCCACCCAACCACCCATTCACCCAAGTTGCGTCAGATTGAATCGCCTGGGATTTGCCTGACAATGTCAGCAGCGACAGTTCATCATCAACAGCAGCAGCAGCAGCAGCAGCAGCGGTCGTTTCAAAAGGAGTGGGAATTCAACTGCTCGCCAAGTTGCGACAGTGTATCAATTTTGGGCTCAGCCTTAGTCCTGCCCCTTAGTCCAAGTCCAACCAACAACAACCCGCTGCCAAGCTATTGCCAAGGACCTGCTCACATTTCATTAGCTTGTCAACATTTGTGTAACTCTGGCCATGTCTTTGACACTTCTGCCTGCGGCTCTTAGACCCTTCCCCCTTCCATCCACCCCCACCCCTCACCCACTTTCCCACTCTGTGTGTGTAGCAGTAAATTGAAGTTGCTATAGATGCTTCATTGTTGCTGTTGTTGCCTTAAATAGTTAAACTGCTTAGCGAACACGGCTACTGTTGCTGCTGCTGCTGCTGCTGCCGTCTTGCGATTTTGGCCCAAGCCCAAAAGCAGACTTGGGTCATATGCTGAATTGGCCAGTGGGCTTCTGGGAAAGGGAGCCAGCTTTCAGTTGCTATGCAAATCAATTTGCTTGTCGCTGTCGATGCGGCTATTTGTCTGCTTTGTATTGCTCCAGTCGTTGTTGTTGTTGTTGTTGTTGGTTTATCTTGTGCTGTGCTCTGTTAAATTTAACATTCTTAGGCAAGTTCATTAGCAGCAGCAGCAGCAACAACAACAACAACAACAGCTTTGTTTAGTTAACTTTATTAAGCGGCGTTTGAACTTTGATATCCCATTTAGCTAACTTCATCTGCATCTGCTTGCTGCTTGCTGCTGACTAGCCCGCTCCTCGACTACACATAATTAGTTTTAATTGCCATAATTTAGGCGACGCTATTGTTGTTATTGGCGTGCTTTGGTTTTTCCCATGCAAATTTAATTGACGCACAAATTTAAAGCTTATAAATAAGAGAGAGAGAGAGCGAGAGAGAAGCTATCCGACTTGGTAACGAGGCGGCAGCAGCACAAAGCACAAATCCTTTGAACAAAGCAAGCGCTTGCATAGAAATCATAAATTTTGCCCAGAAGCCATAAAAAGGATACCCTTCACACAAACACGTGTGTGTGTGTGTGTGTGTGTGTGTTTGTGCTATCGATATGCCAAAATCTATACAAAGTGCTATACAAAGGCAAAGACTGCCGCCTGGCTGCCAGCTACCTGCCCTGCCATTTCGTATTCTTTGCCCTTGCTGCCTAGAAAAATAAACGAAAAATCGCAGCACGTAGAGCGCCATGAAATATGCTCAGATTGCTTGGCATTTTCCCTGCACATATGTGTATGTGCGAGTGTGAGTGTGTGTGTGTGTTTGTGTGCTGGCATTTTATTTATTTTGTTGCTTTTTGCTTTATTGTCAGGCGCAGCAAATTTTATTAGGCACTCGCCTTAAAGCATGCAACAGTTTTTGGCAACAGGCTGCGGCAGCACCAGACAACAGCCAATTAGGCACAGCCGAGTGGCAAGTGGGAAGCGGGCAAAGGGGCACAGGGGCACGGGGCATGCGGCAGCAACTGGTTTCAACTCCTGTTGCTGGCAACGTGCCAGCAAAGCTTTATTGCAGTTTAATAGGCGGAGTCGCTGCCTAGTGCCAGTCAATATGGCAGATATATGCTCGTAGACGCAGGCATATTCAGCTTTTCACGCATTGCTTTCCAACCACTTAACGCAAATGATGTTGATATAGCGAAAGGCAACTTTTTTGTTATCTTTTTTGTTTTTTTTTGCTTTTGCTTTTGCTTTTTTTTTGGCAAAACTTTGGGCATAAACACACACTTGCCATAACGTGGCACGCTCTACATTTGCGCTGGCTAAACTTGTTGTTGTTCTTGCGCTACTTTCGCTTTTCCTAAAAGTAGGCAACAACAACAGCAACAGCAACAAGAACAACGAAGCCAGCAAGCGGCAAAGTCGTTGAGCGCTAAAAGCAACGCAGAATGTGGAAAAATGGAGGGAAAAAAAGCTGAAAATTTGTCTACAACTTTTGCTACTGTATGTTTGTATGTATGTGTGTGTGTGTGTGTTCGTGTTGTTAGAACAAGTTAATGTAAAAGTATTTTTATGCTTTGAAAAACATTTGCCAAGCCAAAAATTGTAAAGAAAATAAAAACAGCAAACAAAAACAAAAACAACAAAACAGGCGCAAGAAAACGTTGAATAAGAAAAAGACAAGCTGAAGGCAACTCCGAACATTTTTGCGGTTGCCGTTCTCGTTAAACAAAATACACGAAAGCGCATAAATAAAATCAAACAAAAAACCGAACTGAAGCGAACCAACTCCCGTTCACATCATCAATGTCAGGAAGCGAACGATGGTGGGAGAGAAGCTGCTACTGGCTCCACTTTGGGCTATGAGGGCCAACCCGCACATTATCGTCATCGTCATCGTCATCGTCATGGATCAGCCGCAATGCTGTAATTTTGTTATAGGCAACAGCACGCGTGTGTGTGTGTGAGTGTGTGCGGGTGTGTGGGTGCACAACCTGCGCTGTCGTTTGGCAAGATAAATGTCTATTTAAATTGTCCCTGTTTCGCTATGTGACTTGGCCAAATGCCGCCGAGGCAGGGTCGCGTTGCCTTGGCGTGGCAAGTCTTTGTGTCTAGTGGCATGCCGCCTGCCGCCTGCTGCCTGCCGCCTGCTGGCTGCCACTTCACGGGCTCCTCTAGTTAAATCTTTATTGTTATCATAATTTGCTTTTATCCATGCTCAGGGCTTGTCACTGACTACCCCGGCAACCTGGGCCTAACCTACTTACACACAAATACATTTATATATACATATATATATATATATACGTATTTTTATCGTAATTGTTTTCGTGCATATTTTTCTCTTCGGCTCGAAAATTCGTTTGTCAAAAGCGGAAAGGAAAGGAAAGCGAAACGAAACGAAAGCGACAAAATGGTGCGTAAATAGCTTCAGGATCTGCTTACTTAGCATCAGTGCTTTGCTTTGCTTTTGCTTTTGCTTTTGCAAATCAATAAAAGTAGATAATTGAGATTTCTTTAACAAGATTTTGTGTGTCACGATATTAAAATTATAAGTAGGCAGCAGCAACAGCAGCAGCAGCGGCATAAATTACTTATAATTTGATTGCAAGTGAGACCTTGAAAATGATACGCCCAAAGCTAGAAGGACAGCGAGGGAAGCTGTTAACTGCTGCTAACTGTCTGGCAAATGGGCTCATTATGGCCAAAGAAAATGTCAAAATCGTTGAAATCTAATACTGCGTCGAGAACAATTTACGTTTTTAATTATAGAAATCATTGCTGGAACAGAACAGAATGAATAAAAATACATGCATATCATCTAATAATAGCGCTCATTAAAACCATTATTTGTATTATGTTTTATGTTTATTTATAACCTATGTCTTTAAAGAGATGTGATATATTTGATTATGTTTAGTAGCACTTTATTTGTAAGCGATATATAATTTAGATTCTAGTAATTGTCGTAAAACGAAACCAGTAAATTAACTATTTGCATTTGATATTGATATTGTGTGCCCTCTAACCTACAACCTACTATGACTAAAGTATAAATATAAATCCAGAGATCTGTTGTCCAATTGTACACGTGTTTTTTGTAGTCTTAAGCGCGCCAAACAAACAAACTATGCTATAATAATGAATCAATTTCTCCATTTGCTCTGTTGCAGGTAAGGATCGATGAACAATTTCTGTATAAACTCAATCATTTGGTAAGCCGAACAAAGCACACATAGTATATCAAATATATAAAACTGTACGGTTTTGCTTGATGTGTATGCCGCATACAAATCATTCTCAATTGATAGCGGCCGCAACAATTGTCCAATATTTTATGATCACAGAGTTGAGCGCGTGTGCTATAATTGAATTTTAAATAAACTCACTCAAATAATACACACCACGCAGCCTCGAGTCCTTTTAGCAGGAGTGCTCCAGGCTGGCGTTTTGTACTTGTCTGCCTTTTAACTGTAAATAAATTTCATCGAATTTTCTCCGGCGCTGCTTTGCTTTGCTTTGCGTTGCGTTGCGTCGCAACAAACTGCTCCTGCAGCCGCATCCTGCGCCGTAAAGTATGCAATTTTATTTTAGTGCGCCCGGCACTTACCTGGCTACCTACCGGGCTGCCAGGCTGCCAGACAGGCGAGCTCTCTGTCTCTCCGTCGGCTAGCTGCTTTTATTTGTTGCTTTAATGTTATAAAATATTTAAGTTTATATTTCCTACACACTCTTTGCTGCTGCTGGCTGCTGATGCTGGCTTCTGTTTACAGCTAAGGCACTGGATTTGCCATGTGCTACGTTGTTGTTATTATCTGTGTGTGCCGGAGTGTGTGTTGTTGTTGTTGTTGTTGTTGTCGTCTACATGAGTTGTTGGCTGACCATTTTTATAACTGGATTTTGAAGCAGCAGCATCTTAGCCGGTCAGCTCAACAGCTTGGCACTTCTCTTGGCATGCTACAGCAAGTCAGATACACATACACACACACACACACACACACACACACACGCACACACATTTTGTGTGCGGCTTTAATATTTGTTTTGCCATTGTCGTCGTCTCTGACCGCTCTGACCTGACCTCAACTGGCTATTTGTGCAGCACTTGCCTCAGTGATCAACTGCAATTTCATTTTGATCAGCAAATATAATTAACTATGTTGCCTGCCAGTGGCGAGTGTGCATTTCACTTGCATTTTATTTAAAAGTTCAATACCATGTCTACTAAGTGGCATGCAGCCATTAGATAATTAATTTAACACTTGCCAACCCACAGCCTCACAACTAATTGGCTTTCATTTGCCAATTCAATAAAAGTAAAATGCACTAGAAAGAAAAGAAGCGAGCCAAACGAAGACAGACAGAGAGCAAGCAGGAGCAAGCAGGAGCAAGCAGGAGCAAGCAGGAGCAAACTGGCACAGACAGGCTTAAGCCCAAAGTCAAAGAGAAACTGAAAGCTAACGATATACGAGCACACTCACTCTACAATCTCTCTCTCTCTCTCTCTCTCTCTCTCTCTCTGCCTCTCTCTCTCTCTCTCTCTCTCTCACTCCACTCGTGGTAGTCATTAATGCTATTTGCGGCACATTTACGGTTGAACTTTGACTAAGCGGACTCCTGGCAAGGGCTGCCTGCTGCCTGCTGCCTTAGCCTTTGCCTCGGACTCTGACTCTGAGTCTGACCTTAACACAAAACGCTTCAATGAACTGGTCAAATGTTCAAGAGTGGTCGCTCGGTCAGGTGTATGCAGCCAGCTCTTGGGTTGCCAGCTCAAAATCACTGAAGCTGTGATAAGAAAAAAAGGGTAATTTCAAAGTAAGAAAATGTAGACAGCTGAATTAGCAAAGTGATTAGCACTGAAATACCCTATGAGAAGAAGTGCAAACTGCTATTATACTTGATGAGGTCTGGCTGCTTTCTTAGCCAACTCTTGAGCCTTATGCAACCCTCTACATATACCCTCTAGGATATATACATATACATGTACATATAAAAAGAATTCAGACGCAAACTTGTTGCGTGCTTTGTGCGCTGTCAAAAGGAAGTCAAGTGTAAATAGAAGGGAAAATAGACAAGGCAAAACTTTATTTTCTTTTCTTTTTTCTGCTTGTAATGTTTAGCAACGGGTGCTGCTCATTAAGAAAAAAGCACAGGCTAAAAGAAGTAGACACACAAAGTAACAAGTTTGTAAAAAAAGGGCATGGAAGGTGCGTTTGGCGGCGCCTTTGGCATTGAACTCATTAACGGTAATTGCAACCTTTGGCTACCACCAACAGCGCAAAAAATGCTTTCAAAAAAACAAAATCGACTTTGTGTTAATTAATTTTCACATGCGCCTACAGCAACAGCAACAACAACAACAACAAGAAGAAGAAGAAGAAGAAGACCAACCAAAGCAGCAGCACGATCTCTGATTGAGAGCAGCATTAGTCGATATGTCCTGAGCTTGTTGTCAATCAGCAAAAGCAAGTCCTTGACGCATCCCTGCCGCCACTGCTGTGTTTGTCATTTTGACTTTTGGCGCTTTTCAATTACAACCAAAAAAAAAAATGAAGGAAAAAAGTGGGAGCCGAAGCCCGAACAGCAACCGACAGTTTCCTGTTGCTGACACTGATTGCTGTTCGCTGTTCGCATTACTGGCGCATAATTTATCCTGCGGCCAAATGTTCTATTATCAGAGCAGTATGCGTGTGTGCAGAAATAATATCCATCGGCTGGCATCAGCAGAGGGAAGCGCATTCAAAAGATGCCCCAGATCCACAGATACGTGCCGCGGGCACTTAACTGAATTTGAGTGAAAAATAAAAGCAAAGTAAATCGAAACCAAACACAGCTCAAGGAGCGCCTCCTTGCAGAGCCGCCGTAGACAGCCCTAATCAACGTGCACATCAGTTGCCACCCCTCACCTCCCCTCTAGGCACTTCAGCACTGCTGCTGGCACCCCTTTTTGGGCTTGTTCTCGGATTGTTGTATATGTTTTAGTCACGGTCAGTGCAGCTTGATACAAATCCACAACAACGCACACACACACAAAAAAAACCTTTTATTTCTATTGTAATCAAGTTAATTGCAGCTATGAGTATGTAGAGTGAGCGAGAGCGAGAGTATGTTGAGAGCGAGAGGGAGTGAGTAATTGTGAGTAATTGATGTTAATATAATAAGACAGGACAAGGAACGCATGCATAGCGCCCAAAAGCACGCAATGATAGTATAAAAACAAGAACAACAACAACGCCGGCATAGACAAAGCTGAAAATTGATATTAATTTTCCTTTAGCGCAATGCGAGGCATGTCCATAAAAAGCCAACGAAAAAACGGCATTTATGTTTAGCATCAAATTAAAAAAAATAGACAACAACAACAACAACAACAGTTTTGCGCCATTTGGTTCCTTATTACATCACTTCGTCTTATTCAGCTAGTTTTCTTGACATTACGTCCATGCAGCCAGAAAATATCAAATTAATTAGTGGCGCTTTGTTATCCTCTTGCTCTTGCTCCTGCAAGAGTTTACATAAATGAAAATTATATTTGTGTCGGCCACAGGGCAGCTAAAATTTCCTCCTGACTGTCCATGCCTAATATAATTAAGTGCACACAGCACATACAGCAAGTGAAGGACACGAGACTAATATTGTATGCACAATAAATCTATACAAACACTGAGAGTTGCGTCCTTTAATATAAGGCATTTATTTCAAATGAAGTATATTTTATATCTACTAAATATAATTTTAATTCTTGCGTACAGTTTAAGTCTATCGTTTCTTATATCATGTCTAAATGTTCAATTATATGTTTAGATGTTGAGTGCTAAAAAATATATATAAGCATTATACATCAACGTTAAATTATAGAAAATTTGCAAATATATAAATAGTTGTGTTATATTAAAACTATGGTAATTAAAATCTCAGACTTCGATAGTTTATATATATAATTTAGATTCTAGCAAACAAATTGATTTCAAGCTTCACTTAATCATGAACACAAAGAGCATTTAGCAATTGTCTGTGCTTGACTTGACAACAATCTGAGCAAGACAAATAAGTTATTGTTGTGATTGCATTTAATTTACGTCTGAAGTCGTTGCAATTTTATCGTCTTATGTTACAAGCAAACAATTTTACGGATGTAGTAACAAATATTGTCTTTAAATGGATTATAGGCGTAGCTAATGCAACCTAATCATTACTGTATTTGCCTAGGTCCTTTCTTGATTTATGTTGGCCAGTCAACGACTTCAGTTTATCAAGCTGTGCAGCACACAGGCTGTTTATCAAACTGAAGCTGACAGCAAGCACGACTTGGGCTTATCAATCTGGCCAATTGACATTCACTCAGCTGGCCACATAATGAGCGTAAAGTATGCGCAAATGTTAACACAGCAAACGCCGTTGTCCTGTGTGTTGTCCTGCCTGGCCAAGGACGACCAGGAGACGAGTGCCCCCAGGACATGTGCGATTTACTTGGCTTTGTCCTGTGCAGCGGTTGCTTTAGCCTAAATGCTTGAATGGCTTAATTAGGTTTATTTATTTTTTTTAATTAACTGTAAATCACGAGCTTTGGTAGGCATAATTAGATTTGCGTCGGCGGCGAAAAGTATGCAGCACTTTTGTGGCCGTTGCTTCGTTTGTCTTGCGATTTGCTTGTGGCTGTGCGCTTAACACAAAAGTTGCCACAAAGCCAAACAAAAACAGGGCAAACAGATGAAAATCTGTCCATTGTTTCAACTTTTGTTGGCTGCTTAATAAAATTTAACAGCTGCAACGGTACGCGGCATTAAAACCAAGAAAACTATTTCAATGCACACACAAAAACCCAGCAAAATGCAAAGAGAGAAATGCGAAAAGTAAAAGCAAAGACAACAGCAACAGCAACAGCAACAATAACAACAAAAGCAAAGGCAAGCAGCGTGCAGTCAAACTTTTTAAGTGTTTATTTCAATTATTGTTTGTGTGTGTGTGTGTGTGTGTGTCGTCTGAGTGTGCCAGTGTGTGTGTGTGTGTGTTTCTCGTGTTTTTGGCTGCCGGCTGAGCAAAAGAACGAGCCAGAACGAGGGCAATTTAATTTTCCGCATTTTGTGCAGGGCACGAAGGCGACAGCAACTACCAAAAAAAAAAAACAGCAACAAGAAAGCAAAACCAGCTAACAATAACAAAAACTAGTTAAGAAATGCGAAAGTTTTTAGCGTGAAAGTTGGTCTGGTTTCGCCCATTTTCAATTGTGTGTGTGTGTGTGCGGGTGTGCGGCTGTGTGTGTGTGTGTGTGTGTGTATTATTGTGCTTGGCCATACTCTAAGGGCAGTTGCCTGCGCTCGTGCTTCGTGGCATTGTTTTCATTTTCATTCACGTGCAGTTACTCAATTTTTGTGCTCAACGAGTAAAAGTTGCAAAAACCGAAACAATGCGACTTAATGGCAGCGCACTCCAGCGAACAATGAGTGCAGTCAGCAAGAAGGTGCTGGGGCCAGCACACAGCACTCAGCGCACAGCGCCCAAACTCTAACTCAAACACAGAGCGAGAGAATATGCCACACAGATTGACGCCTTGATATAATTCCATTTTGCTTGGCAACTAGTAGCTTTTGTTTGCAACTTAAAGCAATGTTGGCGCGCTCGGGCATTCGCTTACTCACTCGACTATATTGTTGCCGCAACATTGTTGCCAATTGTCGTTGGCGTTGACGACAACACGACGTATGCGTGATATTCCTGTGCAGGCCAAAGAACAGAGCTCGTCACCGCTCTGCGGCTTGTCGCATTGTTTTTGTTTTTGCCGGCTGTGCCCCTGTGTTGCCTGCCTCATCTGTTTAGTGTTGCGTGTCGCCACACACACAAACACACACACACACACACACACACACACACAGCTGCTGCTTTATTTGCCCTCTCATTGCCATGTATTTAAAAATACATACATATGTGTATATATATATATACAAATTTTACTCGCTAGTAATTGCGGTTCTTATTTCGCAGCAACAAGGACAACAACAACAAAAAAGAGCTCGTTATAATAGCTACGTTCAGCTGCAACTGTCGGAAGTTGTCAGCCTGTGCTGCAATTGTACGAGTGCCCGACTTTAAGACACTGCCATTTTAAAACAGCTCAGCACTCGCCTCCTCCTGCTCATCTCTCTCTCCCCCCTCCGCCATGTCAAGCGTGTGCTCAATGAGCAGCATGCGGCGTCGTTGTTGAACGCTAATAAGACAGACAGACAGACAGACAGACAGCCAGCTAGGCAGCCAGGCAGTATATGCTTGCGTGTTTGCTGCTGTGAGTGTGCAATATAAAGCCTGTTAACACGCTTAACAACAAGCACAACAAGCACAACAACAACACCCACACACACAAGCAGCGAGACGTGCCCAGACACGTATGTGTATGTGAAAACTATGGGCATAACTTTAATGCTTATTGCTGCTGCTGGCAATGAGCCAAAAATTTAATGAACTGTAAAACGCCTTAACCCACAGAAAAGTACTAGTTTGGTTATTAGCTAATTAAAGTTGCTCTCTCTCTCTCTCTCTCTCTCTCTCTCTCTCTCTCGTCTCTGTGTGTGTGTGGTAAGCGTTTGTGTTAAAGCTGCAGCAAATTTTAAAGCATTAGCAATTTGTATGTCAATTTTGATTTTAATCGATTGGCTTATTTTTCGAAATCAATTTCACTTTGTCATATTCAGTATTTAATTCATAATCAAAAACTGAACTGACATAGCTTCACTTGACTTATCAATTCAATTTCGTCATAGTTGAAATTTATCATATATTTGACAGTAAATTTGCTTTGGTTTAATTAAATTTTAACTTGTTTTTGATACTATCACTATTCAAGTGAACTATAATTAATGCCTCATGGCAGAAATATTTCTCGCTTTGAGCTTTATTTATATAATTGTTTTGTTTTGCTAACTATTGTGCATATATGTTTTATTTGTGTTCAATTACGAGTAGTTTCAATTGGCAAATAAAGATGGAAATATGCAATTACTTGAAGCAAATAAAGGATAATTTCAAGTCGTGGTTCAAGACTTAAAGCATCGATGCATAATGTATTGAACATTTGAATTCTGGTTGTCTTCTTCGATTTCAATTACTTAAAACTGAATAGGCTCAATAATTTTCATTTGATTTCAGCTCTGGTAATGTTTACAACTAACGATAGTGTTTTCAATATAATCACGATTTCTATACCTATGCAAAAGGCTTTAAAGTTGCATACATAATATCCAAAGAGAATCCGACACAACGATGTCCTGAAGCAACCGAAATCATGAAGCAGACGTCTGCAAACAAAGACAACCACACAAATACGCTCGAAATAATCTAGTTCATAAACAATAGTTCATTTGCGTGTGAGCCAGGAGGGAAAGGGAAGGGAATCAACAGACAGAAGCAACCAACCCGCATAATGCGCTTATGGTCGGATCGGGCGTTCATGGCCTGTAGTTGCTATGGCTTAAACCAACCGCTTGGCATCGCTTTTAAAGGGGGAAGGGGGGAGGAGAATGGCGATGGGAATGGGAAGCGGGAAGCGGAAATGCGTAGAGCCGAAAATGTTAATGCGAATCATTGGGGAAATCAAAAACGGCGGCTCGCAAGTGCAAGTGAAAAGTGTGCCAAAGATTTCAAGCCGCTCTTGGCCATGCAATTTGCAAGGGTTTCCCAAGTGGCCAAACTGCCCCCAACCCCATCCGCATCCGAATCCGAATCCCCATCCAAGCAACGCCTTGCTGATGTTCATTGTCAAATTTGCACAGTGGCTTCAAATTGCAGCCTGCCTAGGCGCAGGCACAGGCACAGGCACGGGTCAGACCAAGTCATTAGCATAAACGTAGAGAGCGGCGGTGAAAAGTAGCAAATCCATTAAGCGAACGCCCAAGCACGGGAAATAAGACACGAGGAAGCAGGCTGCTGCTGCTGCTGCTGTTGCTTTTGGCAACTCTTTAAAGATTTATGAAGCGTCAAATATTTATTATGCTCGCTTTGCAATATAAGGCACTGAAACACGCAAGATCTGGCGCAACACGAAATAGAACGACGGCCAAGCGAAGCCAAGCCAGACAAGACCAGAGACCAGACCAGAACAGTCCAAAGGAGATGGCTCAGCCAAAGCCTTTTGCCTTAGTCTGGGGGCAACACGCGAACACTTTTTGAAATTGCAAAGCGGCGCAAATAAATAAAAGCACATAAAAAGTAGGCAGAGTTGAGCAGAGCATGCAGCAGGCACACTCATACTGATACACACACACACACACACACACACACACATAAAAATGAAAAGCGGAGCATAAAATAAAACGCAAGACGAGAAATGAAATGAATGAGCGCAGCAGCCGCGACGGCGATGTCGGCAAATAGTCGGCAAATGCAAAAAAACAAAAAAAGAAGCGTATATAAAAAAAGCAGCAGCCAGGAAAAATCAATGCGGGGTCCGCCTACATTTATGCGCCCTTCTGCTGGCAACTCATCATCTTGGCGCACTTTCACATTACACACATATATATATTTCTTTTTTTCACTTTTACTTTTTTGTTTTTGCTTTGCGACACTTCAACCCTTTCAGCGCCGTGAAATATGTGGCTGGAAATATGAAAAATCTTTGCATACATACAAATGTATATGTTTGTTCGTAATGCCTTTTGTATTTTGTTTTTTTGGGGCAGCAGAACACGTGTGTTAAACTGTGCAAATATGTCAAACATCGTCGAAACCATTTAATTTGACGGTTGCGCAAATGCTTAGCATATTTTTAGGCGCCAAAACGCAGCGACCTGTGACCCGCTACTTGTGACTAATGATGATGCTGTGAGCTGAGCCCGCGCCCAAGCTGTGAGCCAAGGTGATGAAAGTAACTCCTGGGGCTGGACCAACTAATGAGGCGCATAAATTCTACACAGAAAACTCTCTACACATGTGCATATTAAAGCAGCTGGCAAACTGCTTGAAACAAGCTGCAAATTTTATGAGCTGCTGGCTAAACAAGATGTCAGCGCTGAGAAGTAGGCAACGTAATGCGACACGTGGGCGTTGCCGTGTGTGTGTGTGTGTGTGTGTGTGTGTGTGTGTGTGTGTGTGTGTGTGTGTGTCTGTGTCTAGGCATGGGTATGACGTGTGTGGGTGTTGTTAGGTAATGTCCCCCTGGGCATGTCTATCGCATTTCAAGCAGTTGAGAGACAAAATTTAATTAACGCATTGTAGCTGACATCGTCGGTTTGTCATTTGTCATGCGAGAAAAAAACAAAACAGAGAGCGCACGCAAACGTTGCCTACTTTTCAGCGCCCTTGACAACTGGCAATTCACAAGATAAATAACTTGCATTAGAGCAGCAGAGATTGTGAGCTCTTCACTTATGTAGATAAACAGGTTTTGACTATGCTTTGAATTACTGCACTCAATTCACCAACTGTAAGATAAAAACCATCAACAGTTTTCGCATTTCAAAGCTGTCGAAATGCATGTCACGCTCCAATTTGCATATTACAACTATCCTGCGACCATATACCCCTAACCCTACCCCGACCACTCCTTCCTGCATGCCGCTGCACATGCGAAGGATGCAAAAAAAAAAAAGAAAAGAGAACCAAAAATGAAAACAGAAAACAAATCCCGAAACCGAAACAAAAATAAAAGCCGACAAATCCAGCAACCTAACCGCAATTTGTTCATGTCCAACTCAATTTTCGTTACGTAAACTGCATCATATGCTGCGGTAGCTGCACCCCTTTCCCACGCACACACACACACACACACACACACACACACACTCACACATACACATGCACAGCGTTAGACATAACTTTTCGTGCCAGCGCGTTGACGGTCGGCAGGTGGCGCCACACAACTCACATGTACTTGCTTGTGTGTGCGTGTGTGTGTGTGTGTGTGTGTTTTGGCGGCCAACAAAATAAAAATATTTCTCCCAAGCCGAAACTCGATGGGCGGCCGAGCGACCGCTTTGGCGCTTCAAATTTAATTAAACATGCACACGTGAGCAAATGCAAATAAATAAAAACTTTATGGCTTTTGGGCCACTGGATGGGATGGTATAGAGGGGTAGCGGGGTAGCGGGGGTTAGGGACGATCGACCGTGCGTGCGTCTCAACCGTCAACAGTCAGGCGCGAGCATTGCATACAACGCGGCGCTGTGGCGTGCTTATAAGTTTTAAATTTGCGAGGCACTGACCAAATTGTTTGTCGCTGCTGCTATTGCTGCTGCTGCCGAAACGAAAACTGAATTTGCAGCTAGGCACAGGAAAATGGAAAAAGGCGCCCACAGTCCCGCGATGTGTGTGTGTGTGTGTGTGTGTGAGTGGGTTCTGCTTTTCGCTTAGTCTGTTTCACACAACACGTTTTAAATTGAACGGCTTTGTGGCTGCATATGTGTGTGTGTGTGCATGTGTGTGTGTTATGGTCATGATTTATGCAACGGCGAATGCAACATGAACAAGCATTTTTGTAATTGAAATGCACTTAAGTTTTTAGGCGCTTTTCCAATCGTTTTTTAATACGCTGAACAAAAACAAGTGGGAAAGGATTATCTTCGGCGTGCCGAACATTTTATACTCTTTTCGAACCTTTTGGTAATTTTCACTCTGCCAACTGCTTCGAAAAGATCGGATACATGGCCAAAACCGACTTCCAGTTGTATGGCAGCTATAAGATATAGTTATCCGATCGGGCCGGTTCCGAACAATGTTATGTATGTTTGAATCATAAGTACCTTCGAAAAGAGTATACAAATAAATATATATATACAAGATAAAGCTTTGCGGTTGATGCCTTCAAAATGCAAACGGCTTAAAAAAAATGCAATCGTTCATATCAATGTTATTTAAATCAGAAGTATTATATGTTTAATTTGGAAATAACAAAATGATCTCTCCTTTCAAATTGAAAGATATATTTTTGATTATGTTGTAATTTTGCAAATATGAATAACAATTCAGATGATCAGGAAAGACCAAAACAAATCTTTCTGTTCTTTCAACCGATAAACAAATATACTTTAATAAAGTTATGTCAAAAACTATACTCGTATATACATTTACAAATATATACAATTAATATTACTCTCCTTAACTCTGAAATGAAAAGGCTTTAAGTACTGCAGAAAGGGTGTCTTATTCTTAACGAGATCCTGCTTAATGCTATTAGTTATGCAAATCTCAAATTGTATTCTCGTTGTGTCAACACCATCCACATTATTTCTGATTGCTCATGATGATATATAAATGAACGAAAATGTCAAATGTCCTTTCTAATTTGACAATTCAACGCAGCGCGGCGAAAAGTTGCGCATGTAAAATGCATATGCGAAATAAAATACAGAAATACAAATAAAATTGTAGCAACAGCAACAGCAAGAGAAACAATTAAACTTTTGCCTTGTCGCTCGTCCTGTCGGCGCACTGAGGATGTCCTGTGTGCAGCTCAGTAAGCCATGTGGCAGTTTTGTTAAAAACTGCATAATTCATACGCTGGCCCAGCCAAGTCCTGCCTGCCTGCCTGCCTGGACCCAAGCTGACCAGAGCAGAGCAGAGCACCAGCTGCAGCTGCAGTCCTTGTCGTCATGGTCGTCAACGTGCTCTTTCGCATGGCTGCTCTACACATATTTCATTTAAAATTTACAAGTTAACAATATTAAATATTAACAGTTATTTATGCATTTTTCAGCATAAATCCCAAAAATCTCGCATGCAAAAGCGCACAAAAGTTGCTGACCTCCTATTCGACTCCCTGAGATGATCCTGCACAAATCAGCGCCCTTTGCCCTCTGACATGTCCCTCTAATCATTGTGTGTGTGTGTGTGAGTCGTCATTTTTCATGCATACATGTTATATATATATATATAGATATATGTGTGTGTGTGTATACTTGCGTGCAAATTGTATTTGACTTTCCCATTTTATTCAACAAGAATATTTTGTTTGTGTTTCTCCTGTTGATTTAAATAATTTCAATCTTTTGTATGCATTTCTCGTCGACACACACAAAACATTTTTGGCATATTATTTGCTTTTTAGCCATGGCCAGCCAAGTTTGCCTATTTTGTGGACTTCAACTGAGGCCAAAGCTTTTGCCCAAGAATTCAATCTTAATTCATGCAAATTTATTGCCTTTTGACTTTTTAGCTTTCGTCATTTGCCAAACAGCTGAACAATGCAATTTAGCGGATGAATAGCACAATTTGACATGAGTTCTATTATAGACTGAGATGTTAATATGTTTGATCCCTCTCAATATTGTTGTATGACGACACAAACAAAAAGAAACTTTCTAAAAAGCTGCAGTCGATAAACATGGCAATTTGTCTAAATATTCTGCTTATATTGTGAGCTGACAAATTTGGCAAAATGTGCCCCTTGAAATGGCAAACTTTTACATTAGCTTTTGGGCAAGGACGCAGACAACGAACTACAGTAAACACTGTAAAAGGCAGCAGGCCATAGTTTTGAGCCGCGTCGCTGCTCAAATATGCAAATGAGTTGCCCCAAACTTGACTGCTGCATTGCTCTGATTGGGTTCGGGGCTGACAGGAGTGTAAAGTGCTCTAAAAGCAGCAGCAGCAGCCATAACAACAACAACAACAACAAGACCAGCATTTAGCCTAAAAATTGCATTGACTGTGTCTGTGTCTGTGTCTGCCTCTTTCCGCCCCAGTGTGGCTGGTAAATGCATTTGGAGCAGACGCTCCGACCAAAAGCAAAAAAGAAGCAGAAGGATCAAGAGCCTTTTGCGACTTGCGTGTTACATTTGTTTACACAACACAAGCACATGCACAAGCAGCCAAAGGAGTGAAAAGTAAATGGAGTGTGACTAGCAGCAAGTGGGGCAGACAAGAGCAGCCGGGATTACATTTACACAGCAGCCTTTGGTAATACGATGACGTGGCTCCTGCTCCTGCTGCTGCTGCTGCTGCTGCTCCTGCTGCTGGCTCTTTGGCTGCTTGTTGTTGTGGTATTTAGACAACGCTGACTAGCCAACTGACTAGCTTGCAGTCGCGCAAATGCCAACAAATCATTGCCAGGACGACCAGCCGGCTAGCTGGCAAACAGGACAACACCAACACCAACAGCAACACCACCACCACCACCAACAACATCATCATCAGCAGCAGCAGCATCAGTTTGTGCGCCTAAGTAAGCCGCATTTTGCGGATTCGGATGACGTTGCCTTGTGCCCCGTGCCTTGGCAGCGTATCTCGTGTGCAACCTCAACACTCACACAACAAACGACGTGGTCGCAAAGTGATTTCAGGTTTAATGTTTTTTAATGTTGCTCATGTTGCAACTGACCAACCCCGCTGCTGCTGCCGCTGACGCTGATGATATTGTTGCTGTCATCAGCAGCGGTTGCCGCTATGGTGAACTGTTCGTGGTCGTTCACTCTGTTTGGCAAGTCAAACATGAGCCATGTGTGGCATGCTCGTGTCCGTTACGTTGTCCTTATGAGCTCCCACTCCACCCACCACCCAAGCTCCGTTCTCCATTCTCCGTTGCCTGCTGTCATGTGGCCACTTCTGCTGCTGCTGCTGCTGCTGCTGTTGTTGCACCTACAAAAAGTGCGGCCATGGCTAATTTTTCGCTCTGTGTGTGAGAGAGTCCATTAGCTGTTGACAAAGTTGTTCAACCGGGTCTTGTCTGTTACCGTTTCCATGTGTGTGTGCGTGTGTGCCAGTGTCTGTGTTTGTGTGGGCTTTGTGGCTGTGTAGCCGAATTTGACACAACATTTGTCAAACCACAAAATGGCAGCCGCAACGTTACTTTCATTATGCAAAAGGTCAGCAACACAGGCAGCGCTGCTCTTTGTGCTGTAGTTGTTGCTGTTCTTTTTGACCCACACCACCACCCCCACGCAAATGACATGTGGCTTGGTTGGCCGGACTTACATGGTTTTGTGTCCGGCCAATAAGCTGCGATTTATCAACTAACAACAGCAAATTTCGCTACCCATTACCTGCTTACCCCCATTGCTTATGTATATTCAACCCACATCCGAACTGGCCACAACATTTTATTAACATCAGCAGCCGAATGGGGAGCCAAAAGCCAATGCAAATGCAAAAACAAAAGCAACACACATGCATATTCATAATCCCATTGGACAAACTGGGCTGGCTGAAAATTTGCAAATGCAATTGTCACACTACAACATTCAACTAAATCATCATCATCCATGTGTGTTGTGCTATGTGTGTGTATGCGTGTGTTGATTGCTGGCCATAGGAAATCAATTAGTGCAAACATATTTAGCTGTGGCGCCCTTTCGCTTTGGCCTGGCCCGAGTAATGATGATCGATAATTCAGCGGGGAGCTGACGACCCTAGGCCTCGGATTTGCCTTTCCAGTTTGCATACTCTTTTTTCGAAATATATATATGGGATATATGGCTTTGGGTGTTGTCTGATGTTTGTTAAGAAAGTGCTTGCCACAAATCAGCATATACACTGCATATGCTAAATCCAAAAGGCACTTTGCCACATGTATTTAACAACACTGCGAGCAGAGTATAGCGCAGTTGGTAGTTGCTGATTTGAGCGTTCTTACTTTCTATTTACTGTCGCCCCATATTATTAATAGCTGAGCCGAGCAAGTTCTCAACTTAAACCATCGAGTTTATTAATGTTTTATGCTGCGTTTATGTGCGTTTATTTAGCAACAATTAGCAGCTTTAAGTGCAGCCTATTGATTTATGTGCAATGTTTGTAATTGTGTGTGTGTTTATTGGTGCTTGTGTGCATTAAATGCTCGCCATAAAGTATGCAATATTTCTATGTGTGGGTGGGGCGTATAATTAATAATTTAATTGCTTCTGTTTATCTCTTAATTAAAAGGGATTTATTCGACCCGCTCACAGTGTAAAACCGCAGCAATTTCAATAGCAACAACAACAACAACAACATCGTTCACATCACAAATCGCTGCACTTTATTTTTTATTACTTTGCTAATTAAGTTCATAATTAATCGCACTTAATGCGGTTTTTGTGGCTATCGCTGATGATGATGTTTCATTGTTGTTGTTGTTGTTGTTGTATATATTGCTGATGTGTAGCACAATAACTGATTAGGACTAAGCTTAATTACAATTGATTGCTCAAAAGATTTGTGCACACAACAATAACAACCTGAACACAAGATTAAACATGCTAATCGAATTGTTTGCCTCTTCTTCTTTTCCATTTATTTACAGGTGAGTCCACACGCTTATTGCCCAATGCAAATGCCAACACAATTTGTAAGTAGAATAAAGAAAAATTCAGTTAAAAACCTGTCAGCCTCAGAGCTCAATGATTCGCTTCATTTTGCGAGCATATTTTTGCGCTGCGTCGCATCTTTTCTGCCTACTTGGCACAAACTTAATTAGCCGTCAAAACAATGGCGACTACAACCAAAACGAAGACTCCAACACAACCCAGCCCCACACACACACACACACACACACCTATCTATATAGACACACAATTCTCGGCTCGTCTAATTTTCATAATTGTTATTATAGAAATTCAGCAGCCATAAACAAAAGGTTAGTTACTTGCCTAATGACTTCAAGTGCTGTCTTCCAGTGGGCAAAACTTTGACGCCCCTCCTCGCCACGCCTGACTTGATAAACAAGCAAATGCGCTTATCACCGCACCCAACTTTTCGACCAGCCCTCTGCCCATCGGGGGGAAAACCACTGCGTACTCATAGTCAAGTCGCGTTCAATGCGAAAATGATAGCCGTCCGTCCCCAAGTTCACAACTTTTCAACTATTTGTTGAGGCGCGTCTGAGGGCAGAAGGATGAGGTGGGCGACCACCCTACTAAGTGGGGGGAGTGGCAGCTAACAGCTAACAGCTAAACAGCCCAGCACTAATTACAATGCCGTAGCGTTGATTTTGATGTGCCTGAAATTGAAATGGAACACAGCATGGAACACGACTAAACGATTTTAAAGATGCCTTAAAGCGTCGTCGCTCCAGTCAAATGTTTTACGAGCCACCCCCTGAGCCACCTCCTTGCCCCACTGGCCCCACTCACTCCACCGATATGCGGCCTACAAAGTTGCGCGCTGAACTTTACAACTTTTGCGCCATTCGAGTTGGCATTGCTATTTCTGGGCTCCAACTGTTGTTTGTTTGCTGGCCGCTAACAAGTTGGAGCCATGTTCTCTGCTGACTTCAACCGGACGCCTTTCTATTATTAATGTTACTGCTGACGATGCTGCCATGTAGTTTAATTAATTAATTTAACAAAAGTTTTCAATTGAACGAACCTCAGCTGGCTGAATCGCACAGCGCAGCACAGCTTTAATGTGGCTTGGCTGCTCCAAATCCAAGAGCTGTCAAACACAAATCACCGTTCAACAATTACAATTCAAAGCTACTAAAGCAAACAATGCGCACTACAATCAAACAATAATAAATTCATTTTTAATACCTGGCTTCCATGCCCATGCAAATATGATACATCTTTGGGGGCTTCCTTTGTAGTCGAGCACAAGAGTCAAACTTAAAGTCTGGCACAACAAGAGAGAAACAGTAAGCTGAAGTTTAAATACCCTAGCAAACAAATGAAGCAGCTGCAGGTTGTATGTATTTCGTAACAACAACTTAAACAATCACGCACAAATATTCATAAATACACATAAATTAAGAACAATAAAACATATTCCATAGATGGTCTAAACTTTTCAGCTTCTAATTCCAATTGCCGAATATATGTTATTTGAAAGTTCTTCAATGCCTGACGAATTTCGTTATGAAACGATCCCAAGGTATGCAGCAAAAGTGGCATTTTGCTGGCTCTCATTTCATAATTGCGATTGGAGTTTTGTCGGTTTTCAGCTCTCTAAATATTTGATATGCACATTTAATCAACAGGCAGCAACTGTAAATTAAACTGCAACTGCCACTTGAGCTGCACACATATATATGCATACATCATACATCAAATATATATATGTATGCTAAAGAATAGAACTTGTTGTTTTTGGCTGAGTAATTTGCAAATTGCATTCTAGATTTGCGAAAAACTTGTGTAGCATTCCTTTGTTGACTTGATGCGTTCAATTTGATGGGCTGCTGCTGCTGCTGCTGCTGCAGGCTGTGAGGGCATTTCGGTTTCCATTAGGCAAGACTTTTGCTCTGCCTATGCAGTATCAGCAGCAAGAGCAGCAACAGCAAAAAGGTTTGCCCCATGACCTCAAAAGTGCTCATGCCACATTTCCGATGCTTCCGCTGATTGTTGTTGCTGCTGCTGCTGTTGTTGCTGTTGTTGTTGTTGTTGCTTGTATTGCTGCTACTGCTGTTTGGCTGCCCGCGCATGAGTTGGCTATAATTAAAAATGCTATTACTGCCAACTTCATATAAATTTTTAATTAGCAATTTTTGCTATTTTCCTACTTTTGTTGTGCACCCCAACAACAACAACAACAACAGCAGCAGCAACAACAGCAGCATCAGCCTTATTGTTGTGGTGGTGCTTCCTTCTATTCTTGTTGCTGTTGTTGCCGGCGCTTTGGTGAACTTTTTAAATTAGCACTTTGTTAAACACTCTGATGAAAAAGGTACCATCACCGGCACCACCACCACCGCCGACAGCACCCACGCTACATAAATGTTGGCATAAATTGTTTTTTAAAAGGATCTTGTCCAATGCTCACCCCACCGCACCGCACCGCAGCGCACCGCAGCGCACCACTCAAACCGCATCCAGCTCAGCGGTAACCCGTGACACGGCAGCTGCTCGCACGCATTAAGCACCACGGCTGTCATAAATTCTTAGATCTGTCTGCCAGATAGCTAGAGTATCGCGACTAGCGGCTACTCTGCCCGCTAAAGTACGTTAAATACTAGCTGGCAAATTTGCTGCAAACATTTATAGTATTTTTCAATTAAAAACTCCGCTAAAGAGTAGCCGTAAAAAACAGCTGATAAGCAGAGCTGCTTAAGCTGCCCGCTCATGTAGTTCTTAATCGACTGCAAGTTAGCGTTTAGCATGCTAACTCCTTTATGCCCATTAATACCCTAACACACAGTATTAGCATTATGAATAAAACGAAAAGAAAAAAAAAAGTGCTGCTCGCTTATTTGCGCTAAGCGCGCGCAAGAAGTTGATTAGCATGGCAAAAGCTTTGTGGTTGTACTTTTTGCAGCTACTGTAATTATTAGAATTTATGCATGGGCTTTGTGGCACGCCCTGTTGCTGTTGTTGTTGTTGTCGATGTTGTGTTGTTGTTTGCTATAAAAAAAAGGCGCAAATATTGACAATTATGGCCTATAATTTGACACCCATCGGAAGCAACAAACACAGCAGAAACGCGGCGCCTGTCAGCGCCATAAAAGTGACAGCCAAAGGGTTGACAATTAAAATTAAACCAACCACGCGGCACACACACACACACATGTGTGTGTACAGGCAACGCTTTATGATTCAGCAGTTGTGCGACACACACACATAGACACACACACACACACACGCACACGCACGCACTTTTGTCATGCATTTTAATTAAAATTAACTTCATTTTTATGACGCTGCTGTCTGCTGTCGCCTGTGTCTCAGTGTGGCATGTGTCGCTTTGTCTGTTGCTGGTCCGCTGGCTGCTTAGTTAGTTGCCACAATTTATACAATTAAATAAAGATTTTATTATCATGCCGCTGGCTTTTAATGTCTTCAAGCTTGATATGTCCTATACTCTCTCTCGCTCTCTCTCTCTCTCTCTCTCTCTGTGTGTGTGTAAATATTTAAGCTGCAAGCATATCAAATTTACTGTTGTAGGTGTCGCGTCGGCATATTTTAAAAGCTTTTCGTTATACAGCGCCGCGTTTACTTAGCACACACACACACACACAGATACACACATATACACATGCAAGGGTGTGTGCTGCATCCTGCCGCTTACTGTCTTCGTATGTGTGTGTGCGAGCATATATGCAAATTTATGTGACGTTGTGCCAAGCACGCGCTTACTCCTCACTTCTCACTCTGGCTTAAGGCTGTGGCCCAAAAGGAATTTCCTGGCTATGGCTTTTGTTTTCTAGCTGACGCTGCAGCAGCAGCAGCAGCAGCAGCAGCCGTCAACTGTATCCTTGTATCCCAAATGTATGCAAAGCTGTGTTTAAAATGTGGCAACCACATCCCAAGCCAAGAAACTGTACGTTCGTATGTGTGTGTGTGTGGTTTGTTGGCAATTTAATGGGCGCGACCTGCCGTCGTTTATGCATATTTAATAGTTGCTATTTTTGCTAAGTGCTTAAAATTGTCGTCAGCTGCAAAAGAACAGACAAAGAAAGACGTTTGAAGAGCTGCAAATCCGCTGCAAAGCTGCCACAAAGCCACATTAGACTCTCTCTCTCTCTCTCTCTCTCTCAATATCTCTCTCTCTCTCTCTGTATTTGAGTAGGCACGCAAACTAATTACATTTTTGCTCAATTGGCACAAGTTGCTCGACCTTTGCTGACACTCCAGCAGCCAAGTTATACAATTAGCAACAGAGAGCGAGAGAGAAACCAAAAGTTACACTGGCGGCATTTCAATGCATTTTCAAATTTGCCAAACCGAAAAAGTTTGCCAAGCACCCACAATTGGAGCAGCAGCAGCAGGAGCAGCAGCAGCAGCAGCAGCAGCCCGCCCGTGCAGTTGCTAATGAATTGCTGTAACTGACTTGTGCGCCCAGATTTATGCAACGAAAATTAAATGGTAAATAGCAAAGGCTGCCAAAGCAAGGATAATAGTTGTCAGCCAGCCTCAAATGTAGCCGGGCAAAGTTTAATCAAGCGCTATTCTGTTTGCCGCGGCCATGCCACGCCCCGCCCATGCCACGCCTCCCGCCCTGCCGCAAGTTGAATCAACTTTGCATCAATTTCAATATTCCCACTGTTTTCATTTAATTTCAGCAACTTAAAACTTAATTGTGTACTTCCGTCGACTGCTGCTGCTGCTGCAGTGCACTTGGCTGCTGTCCTGGCAGGCAGCTCCCGCCGCTCCTCCGCCTCCTCCTCCTCCTGCCTCGTATACCCTACAGAGAAGAGCCTGGCTCTGACTGGCTGCCTTTTTTGCATTTAAATTTGCAAAAATTAAAGTC
Organism: Drosophila flavopinicola; assembly: GCA_035042425.1. Lineage (NCBI taxonomy): Eukaryota > Metazoa > Arthropoda > Insecta > Diptera > Drosophilidae > Drosophila > Drosophila flavopinicola. The sequence goes on from JAWNLL010000166.1 coordinate 3,225,200, forward strand.
GCTGGGGCGGCATCAAGGCGCTCAACAGGTGGCCACGCGAACTCATTTAGGGTATTTATGGAGGGGCGGATCTGAGCGCGCTTTGTGGCCGGATGTCTGGGTCTTGTAATTTGCACAGCAGCAACAGCAGCAACAGCAGCAGCAACAGCAACAGACAACAGACAACGACAACGGCAATGATAGTTCCACAGTTATGAATGGCAATGGCAGCAGCCAGCTGTTGTTGTTGCTGCTGCTGATACTGCTGCTGCTGCCAAGAAAAAACAGCGTCCCTACCAGCATCATCATTTAAAAGCGCATTAAAAACTTTTTAGATTAATTTCACTGCTGCGTTTTATTTTTCGCTGCTGTGTTATTTACTCTTACTACTGCTGTTGCTGCACTTGCACGCTGTGTTTTTGTTTAATGTCGCGCATTTGTATACAGAATGCAGCAATTTAACAAAAAAAACGAGAAACTAATGCATTTAATGCAGCGTACGAAAATCGTTGAACTCTTGCCTATTGTAGCATAATTTTGTGCGCACTGAAAAATATGCTTCAGTTTGTGTTTGGCTGCCATCATCTCGTATTACTAATACGTTTTTCGTGTTCTATTGTTGGCTGGCAACAAGTTTTCGGGGGCAGAGCAGAAATTCAGAAAACGAGCTAACATGTAAAGTGCTGAGCTCGTTGTTGTTGCCACTAGCAACTGGTAGCAGATTGCAGGTAACTGCTGCTGGTGCTGCTGCTGCTGCTGCTGCTGATGCTGCTGCTGCTGCAATTCAATAGATCCGACCTTTTCAATATACATTTGCCAAATCATCAATTTTTTTTGCAGAAATTCATGCATTCTGCATTCGGGTGCCCCAAGAGCAAAAGCTCCGCTGCCGAGCGATAGAAAAACATACAAACACACACACACACACACACACACACGCACACACACAGGCATACACAGAGTTTCAGGTTTTGGTTTTGCAGTCGCTCTAGCAATCATTTTCAATAAATTTATCTGCAATTTTTGTGTGAGCATAAAGGTTGCTCATACGTCGTCCTGTCGTCCCTCAAATTCAATTCCATACACACACACACACACACACACACACACTCGCTTGAATGTGTTCCTTTGCCATAATTTTCCCTGCTGCTAAGCTTCCATTTCAATCGTCAAATAGTAAATCTCTTTTCAAATATGACTTTATTTAAGCCACACGTGAGTTGCTTTCAAGGATTTATCTATAGCTAGGAAAGGGGCTCACAAATATGTACATACATACAGCATGCTTTGAAATTGATTTCTATGGCAATGTGCACAAATCTGCGAATCTGCGAATCTGACCCTTTTCGACCACAAATTATACGCAATTAAGCAAATTTGTCTAGGGCCCCAAAAAAAAACAAAATCAAAGACTGGCCGGCCGGCCGCTGATTAACAACTAAAGGCATAAGCCATAAAGCAAACCGGGGGAGAAAAAAACGACAACGTAGCGCCGCAGAAAAACAAACGACATGTAAATAAATAAACGAGCAGAAAACGCAGAGACAAACGGAAAGACAACAAGGAAGCATAACGAAATGAAACGAAACGAAACGAAACGAAAACGGGGTCCAGGACAATGCGACGCCGTCCGGAGCAAGTTCATTTAACTTGCGGCGCACTTCCGATTTACCGCAAATTTGAAAACCAACAAGCAACCGAAAATTTGCCCAAAGGGCAACACACAGCAAGAACAACACAGCAGCACAACAAACGAACACGAATGCCACTGCCAACAAAATCCTACAAGTAAATATAAAGGATAACAGAATAGGGGGGGGGGGCGGGGCAGCAAACAGAAAACCAAATACAGCCACACAAAAAATAAAGCTGAAAAAATTGTTCAAATTCAATTTGAGCCCTTTTGCTATTTTTAACACTTTTAACTTTGATTTATGCAAAAATTTCCACTTCACTTTCCACTCAAAGTTATTTTCTTCCGCTTCCATCCCAGCCCGCCTTTTGTGTCCTGTTGATTTGTTGATTTGCAGCAAATGTTTGTAAGCATTTCCAATAAAACTACGACCCTGGCTAAAGAGTCGTTGATTGTCAACGTCACTCGCTATGCCTTCAATAAATCATTTCATCAGCTCATTCTTTCATTTCGTTGTTTTGTTTTTCTATTGTCCTTTTGTTAGTTGCAGCTATTTCCTGCTGACCGCTGACGGCTGACGGCTGCAGTCGTTCGTCATAGTTGTGTCAACTGTTTTTTGCAGTTCTTGTTGTTGTCATAGAAAGCAACACTTTCACTTCGCTTTCACTTCTATCTATTCTATCCATTTGCCCTGCGACGTGTCGATTTACACACTGCACGATGCAATCATAAAACGGTAACTTTAGCTGGCAGTTTCTGTGTTTATTAACAGTCGATTAAATATCAATTAAAATTTCATAAATTGAATTAAATTCACAGTGAATGCTGCGCATCATTCATGAGCCAATAATTATGTAGCACTCTTTTTAATTGCCAGTTTTATAAATTTTAAATGCCAAGTGTATTAATTGTAATATTTGAGCGTGCTATTTGATTTCAACTTTTGTTTTCTGTACTTTTCAAGCGTGGCAAGCAGCTGAAATTGGTTCAGTTAATTTAGTGTTCAGCCTGCTACATAATTTAATTGCAGTAACTGAGTGAAAAATATCATTGCATACTTTTGGGAGCAGCAGCAGCAGCAGCAGCAAAAAAAACAACACACCATGCATTAATAAACCGGAAGCACAGCACAAGTCCGAGCGGAAATGAAGCACAAACACTGACACACACAGATGCACAAACATATCGACAGAGAGCTGCAAGGAGCAAGGGGCGAGGGGCAAGGGGCGAGGGTGGCAAGCGGCAGGCTTATGTGGCATGTGGCTGCTGATGCATTGCTTAATACAAAGTTGGCCGCCTGCGTTGACCATTCGCAGTTCTGTTTGTTGTTTATCTGTGCGCCAAAATGCATTTTTGCATGCAACATAACCGCAACAGATGCGGTCGCTTCAATATAAATGCAGTTACAAATGATGCCGCCAAACCAGGACCAGGCAGGACCAGTGCATGTGCATGTGTGTGCGTGTGTGTGTGTATGCTGCGTGAATTGCGGTCATTACAGCGAAATTCGTTTGCAATTTAAGCGCTGTGCGTTGGTGCCCATGGTCAGGACGTATTTTTTATGGCCATATTCGCAGATATGGCCCCAATGTTCGCCATGTTTGTTGCTTCATGTTTTTATGCTTTGGTCATTTCCGTTGTTGTTGCTGTTGCTATTGCTGTTGTTGTTTTTGTCTGCACATTACGTACGCCCTGTCATCGCCCTGTCCGCATTTGCTCATCATTGCAGCGGCTATATATATATGTCTACATATATGTGTCTGTCTGTAACTTGGCTTTAACTGACGCCAGTTGGCAGTAGCTGCACATTTGTAGCGCCAAATGCTGCTGATCAGCTTAAGTTACCCATGTTTGCCAAATGAAAGAGGATAGCTGCCTTGCCTTGCCTTGCCGTACGTTATGTTTGAAACGACTAATGAAGAGCAAATGCCAAATGGGCCAAAGCCAAGTGACCAAGCGAACAAGCGACCAACCAGCCAAACCACCTACTCAATGCCCGCTCATTAATTGGCATAACCAAAGCGAGTCTACGCTGCCAAAGGACACAGCAGCAGCAGCAGGAGCATATTTGTCACATGATTAGCGCATCCAATCACACGCTGCTTGCACGCTTGTTTGTGCCTAGGCATGGATTACACGACAGCGCGTCAAGCACTGAAACTTTGGCCAGCTAACGCGAACGCAATTGTGGCGCTCAAAAAAGCGAGAGAGAGAGAGAGAGAGAGAGAGCAAACCAGCCAGAGCAACATCAGCATCAGCATCAACATCGTCGACTATGTCAAAAAGCAGACCAGGCACCATCATCAAGTGGCAAGCCGAGGCATCCGACCGGGCAGTTGCCTCTGGCCAAGCGCCAATAGACAATGTCATGTGCATATTTGTCAAAATGCAGCTCCAGAGCTCGTTCTCTCGCAACACACACACAACCACACACACACAGGACAAACTGAAATTGAAACTGTTTAGTGTTGTTGTTGTCGTTGTCGTTGTTGTTCATGTTTGGTGTGCCTGCGTTATCCTGTGTCGGTTGCCTTTGCCATGGCAAGCAGATAATTTGCTTGGAAATCCATTTGCCGCTCGTTGTGCTCTGCGTTTGGTTAACAAACGGATACATCAATTTCAGTCTCTCTCTCTCACTCTCTGTCTCTCTCTCTCTTTCTCTCTATCTTTTGTATTTGTGCAATTGAAACAACAACTTCTAGTGATTTGCAGCTAAATACAGTGCTCAAGTCTTTAATTTATGCAACTACATAAATTCCATATATATGCGTCAGAGATTTTACTCAAATACTCGATAGTGATAAGACCAAAAAAGTTCTTAAGGAATTCGACTTGATTTGAGGCACGCCACTGAGTGCTCAAAGGACACTAACAGTCGTATATCATATATTTTCAGGATCATTTCTAAATGTATAGCCTCAATTAACATTTTACTCCTGTCGTGTTTTCTTTTGTAAGTTAGTTCTTTGATATATAAGAGTTCATTGTTCTTTTCCCGTATATATATGCATATATATATAAACATTAATATTTCAAAATTGTTATGTGGGATTCGTACTTTCAAAGATTCATGTTTCCTATCGTTTTGAAATAATCCATTTTTAAGCTCCGGTCAAATTGCTGCTTTCAACAATATCTTAAGCTCTAAGGGCTCGGTTTTTTATGTACATTTTTCATCTTTGCTATTAGCCACAACCGATTCGAGTTTCTCAAAACTCAACAGCGGCTTAGTTGCTATTAGGGCACCATGTACTACAGCACAGCCAGCAGCAACAATTTCGCGCTACATTTTGTCGTGGAGCACACACATCAAACAAGGCATTCGCATCCGCATTCGCATCCGCATTCGCTTTCGCATCATCTGCCGTCGAAACATCATTGGAGGCATCAGCACTTAGCAACATCGTTGCGAGCGGCTTAAGTAGTCAGCGTCGTTGCCAGTGATTACTGGGACTACTGCTAGTCATGGTCTAAACATTGCCATTCCATATTCATAATTGCTAATGGAATATGCTGTGGCAACCACGACGACAACGACAACGACTACGACAACGATGATGACGATGATGACGATGGAGATTGCGCTGTGGCCGCTCAGTGCTTATGAGCAAATAGCCCACTACAAAGCGCCAGTTGGCCTAGCTGTATGTACATACACACACATACACACACACACACACACACATCTATAGGTATGTGTATGCGTTTGTGCCTTTGGTATCTTTCGGCTAGTCGTGGGCGCATCAATGGGCGGCACAGGCCCGGCAGCTGTCAGGCGACAGGCTGTGTTTCGTTCCTGGGAGAAATTAATTTGCAACTTGTGAGACATTTGGCGTTGGCGTCTATTTACATTGTATACATTACGTATACGCCCAGCTGGCTGGCTGGCAGTGCTTTGAGGTTAGGTTTTTAGCGTGCGCAGCTGTTGGCTTTCCGCTTACTGCTTGCTGCTTAAGAGAAAAAACACAAAGTTACAGAAATGTGTGTGCTAATTTCGAGTCGCTCGTCACCTGCAGCAATTTTCACTTTTTGCCGCTGCTGGCAAAAGTTTTTCGTTGCTGTTGTCTGGCAGCTTTTTGTTAATTGGTTCAGTCACCTGTCTCTTGATCTGCCAGTCAAGCGCACACGACCCATGGCCAACATTGCCGAGCCCGAACGGAAGGAATGGACGCGCCGCAACGGGAAGGAAGGAAGCGAGCGCCCAACGCCCATCGTCCAACGCTCTTTGCCAGTTGCCCAATGAACGTTTTAGATTACAATAGCAAACGGCCTGGGCGGCCATTGGGCGACACATTAGCTCTGTGGGTAGCCAGACTATGCAGTGGTGCGGAGTAGTGTGCTGTGGTGTGCTGTGGTGCTGCGGCCACCCGGCGAGTTGGATCGACCGCAAAGTTAGCGCTCGCCGTCGTTAACTTAATTGGCCATCACCACCCACTTTGCGGGTTTTTATGACTACGGTGACGACGACGATGACGACGACGTCGACGTAGACGGCAAAGTTGCGGCTCGGCCCGGCCCGGCCTCAGAAAAACAACAGCAATAACGGTGACTTTGTTAGGCGGCGTTAGCTTTTGGCGCCAGCGTCGAAGTCGAAGTCGACGTCGACGTCGCCTGTCACATTTTTGACATTTTTATTCTACATTTAGGCGTTGTTGCTGTTGTTGCTGTTGCTTTTGCTGTTTGGCACGGCGAGTGTTTTCTATGACTTTTTGTTCTGCTGTCACCTGGGCCGTAATATTTGGCCGTTGCCTACTTTAAAGCGCCAGCTTTATCCCGGCCAGAACAGAAACAGGAGCGACGACATTTGCACTCCGTTTGCCAAGGCTTTCTATTTTTGCTCTCTCTCTCTCTCTCTGTCACTCTCTCTCTCTCCCTGTCGCTCTCTGTGATTAATAGGTGTGTTAATGGATGTCATTTCGATGTTTCAGGCGCATGTCCGACTCAGTTGTTCTGAGTCCGGAGCCCTCTCCACTGAACCACCTGACCCGCTGGCACTCGGTGGCCAGCCGCGGCTGTCTTTATGTTTAATTTGAGCATTTCTCGCTAATTTTTAAGGCTCGTCATTAAATGTAGATAATTTTTTATATTTCACCGTGCCCGTCGCTTGTCCATTTTCTACGGCTTCTAGGTTTACGGCTCTCTCCCACTTTTTTTTCATGGCCTTTCGGCCCAGGGCGCGTCGTAAAACGTAAATGTAACGAGCCAGCTACATGACGAGGGCTGATTTTGGATAGCAGGAAAGCGGGGGTTGCGTGTTGCGGCTCCAAATACCACAGTTGTTAAAGCCTTTTATTTGTTGTTGTCGGCAAATCGTAAAGGTATTTTTAATTAGTCACAAAATGCATTTTTAAAGCATGCAACAGAAACTGTTGCCAAAACCTTTAAAACATTTTGGCACAGTGAGCTTGTGTGTGTGTGTGTGTGTGTGTGTGTGTGTGTGTGTGCATATAAAATGCAACATGCTCTTTTGGCACGCCCCCGCCCCAAACAGCCACGCCCCGTGGATTTTATTGCCGCATGCAGCAGCGGGCGCAGTAATCGATATGTAAACATGCGGCTTCATGTGGCATGTTGACGTTGCTGTTGTTGTTGCTGTTGCTGTTTGTTGGCGAGTGTATAAATTTAGAAGCAAACAAGACAAAAAATAACAACAGCAACAACAGCAGAGTTAGCGACATCAACACGCTGCTGCAATCCTTTGGCATGCAACATGTTTTTATATAAATCAATTACTTGCCAAACATGACGCGCGCACATGCTGTGGATTTATGGGCGTCAAGCAGGGCGTGGCACACACACACACACACTCCCTCACACACACACACACACATGTACATCAGATATATATTGCAGCTTAAAGCCATTTAAATTGAATTATACTCAAGCGAATTGCTGCAAACAAAAATATTGCTTCAATTAGCGGCCCTAAGGCGTATCTTATTTATACATATATACTCTATGTGTGTATGCTAGTAAATATGATCAATGCCAATCATTTAGCTGTCGTGGCGCTTTAATTTGACACATAAAATCGAATTATGCGGCATGCAAATTAATTGAGATTTGTCTGCAAAAATTGAAATTGACGCGCGAAAATGTCGAGAGCTGCCAAAATTGTTTGCAGCAGCGGCAACGATTTGTGGCTGGGGAAACGGACATCAGGGACAGGCAGCCAGCGAATCCTGCCAGCACCAAATTTGTCACAACAATTTGGGGCCAGGAATTGATATAAACGTTCGGTCGGTCGGTCTGTCGGTCGGTCGGTCTGTCCGCCAAAAACGAAAAGAGAGAAAGCGGGAAAGCGGGCCCCTCACAAATAATGCGCTAAATAAATTGCGAAAAATTACATAAAATATTTAAGCGCATTCAAGTGTGGCGCCATAAAAAATGGCGTGGCATTAAAAATTTTGGAATGAAAGCAAAGCGAGCGGCAAATGGCAGGCATCAAGGTGGTTGAAACGCCATTTGCCTGAATGTTGGCGGGAGTGGGGCATGAGATGCTTTGGTGTTTGGGCTGACGGCGTGTCAGACAGGCGAAAAGACAGGCGCAGCTAAGAAGGTAATGGCAGCGGGGGGGATGAGCCGAATGGGGACACTAAGAATAGACAGCGCCAGGCAAGGATAACAGCAACAACAGCAAATTGTATGTATACAACGGAATAGCAGCTGAATATTAGACATTTGAGAATTGGCATCGCAAATTTTTCATTGACTAGCAGGCCGCCGCCCCTGAGCTGAAGAACAGCAACAGCAACAGCAGCAGCAACAACAACAGCCATAACAATGCCACCTGCCATGCAAATGTAAGACATGTGTCCTGGAGCGCAAAACTACACCACTCCTTGCCACATTTTAAACTTGAGCAGACAAATAAAGCGAATTGTTTGTTGTGCCATTTGCTGCTGTGTGTGTTTGTTCCGACTCCAGCTCAGACGTTTTTAATGCATTTTTTATTTGGCTGCCGCAAAAAACGACAAGCAAATAGATGCACATAAAAATAAATAAGGGACACTCCCACACACACACACAGCATGTGAAAAGGTTGCCCATATTAACACTCCGTCTTCCGGACAAGCCCCAACCAACCCAGCCCCCCAAAATGGCGCCTGCACAGAAAACGCGAGCGCAGCATATATATATATATATATATTTATTTTTTGTTGTGTGCTGTGTGTCCAGCCGCCATAAATTTCAATGCTGCTGAATTTTGTATGAACCCGATGCCCGGCAGCAGCAGAGCAATGCTTGACCTCGGCACGACCTAGGAATGGGACTGGAACGGGGGGATGAGGGTCCACCACATACGTTTCTCTACGTGCTTCGCCTTTGCTTTAAAAACATATAATTTATTTTAAAAGAGCCCCTCAACACACAAGTCAAATGGCCAAGACCCAAAAAGGTAACCCCAACCATGTCCACAAAATCAATATGAAGGACAAGATTTATGCAGCCGGTAATCGCTGCTCTGCTCTCAGATCTACAACAGGCTCTGTGTGCCTGTGCCTGTGCCTGTATCTCTGTCTCTGCATCTGACTCTAGCTCATTAGAAATGCCAAACGGCATATGCCTGCCATTTGCATACCCATACATACACCCATAACATACGCACTCTCACACACGCACAACTCTTTATGTATGATGTCACATTACGGCAGAGTGAATATCTTAATAGAGACGCCGCCTTCGACTGGCAGTTGCGGAAAAAATTGCAAAACTTTCCGGCCGTGCGTGAGGGCCGCCTCGCCAAATATCAATGAAAATGTCATACACAAGATAAAAACACACACACACACAGTGTAATAATAAAAATAAAAAAACTGTTGCCTACCATTCGGCGCAGGGCGTTTGTTTCTACTGCACTTGCTGCTCTCGCAGCGTTAAGAAGTCAGCCAGACAGACAGACAGACAGTGGCAGTGGCAGAGGCAAAGGCAGAGACTCTGGGAACACATGTTTTGAATAATTTATGCGGCCGAGCGCACGAAATGTGCCCACCAGGAGTTGAGCCTGTTATCCTGCTGCCATCGTCACCGGCACCGGCACCGTCACCGTCACCGACACCGTCGCCCTTCCACTTGGCACTAGGCCAGGCAAAGTTTTTTTCACTCACACGCTCACACTCGCAGCCGACTCAAAGCAAAAAGGTGATAAATGCATAAGCAGCAAACTTTTTTCGCCTTCCGACTTTGCTTCTCGATTTCGCAGTCGGTCCGAGCGAACAGCGTAAGTGTGAGCAAGGAGGCGAGATGGAGGTAGAGTCTGTAGAGTCGTACTAATAGCAAAATTGCTACAAATCGTTTTGGCCAAACTTGCGCAAGTTTATTATGCCCACACACACACACACACACACATATATATATATATATATATATATATATATACGTCGCTGGCTTTTGAGAGTCTGCCGTTGTTTTGCACCTTTTTCACATTCTAATTTAGCAGCGCTTCAAATATTTATGCAAACAAATTGAAATAAAAAAGAGTTCTCCAACTCTCGAAAGCAATAAAAGCCCAAACGTAAATATTTAGTAGCGTCGCATCAAAGCGACGACCAAACGATGCGTTATAGCACACAAAAACAAAATCCACTCTATTATACAGCTGCACGGGTTAGGAATACACTGGAAAAATGACAAATGAAAAATCAGAGGATGTTACGACCAAAGTATAGTAATAATATGAACAGCATTCTGGTTGTCTGAAGTCCTACAATCTTTGTAATTACTACCATTGCTAAGAACATTTCTAGATTTGCAAGCATCCAAGAAAAGAATATTTGCAATTTTTCTTAAGCTGATTTAAAATGTTTCAGAAAGTTATTAGTTTGTTGTCTCTTTTTGTGTTTATATTCTCTTTTGGTAATCGGAGCAATAGCTTTTGCTGGTGTATCAACTTATTCGAAACTTGCACTCAAGACTTTTTTAATAACTTATCTTTAAGTAATTGCGCATCTATTCAAATTCACCGAAACACACTCAAACCAATTCGAGTATTTCACGACTCTTTATCAAAGTCGCACTTTTCGCCCAGTTAAATGTGTACCCAACATGAAATGTAAATAAAGTCTCGCATTTCTTCCTTCGCTATCTCTCTCTCCTCTGACTGACTCACGTTCTAGCTCGCTTTAGTTATAACCACACCAAGTGCTTTACTATATAAGTATTTTTGATATGAAACTTACCGGTCGGGTTATTGCTGCCATCTCAGGTGTTTTGCTGTTGTTGTCGTTGTTGTTGTTGTTGTCGTTGTTGTTGTTGTTGTTGTCGCTGCTGTGGCTGGAGCTTGGAGTTTGGCAGCAGCCGCAGCTGCTACACTTTGGCGGCATTCTCATATAATTTATTGCCTCACGGCCTGCCAAGCAGCGGCAGGTGGGCCTTGAGTTGGGTATCTCTCATTCTCACTCTCACTCTCTCTCTCTCTGCCACTCTCTCTCTCTCTTTCTCTCTCTCACTCGCTGTTAGCCTATCTATGTCTATTGCCATATCTATGGCTGTTACTGCGGCCGGGTAACTAGGCCGCAGCTACAAGTTGCGTTTATCAACTGACACAACTAGCAAACAAATGAGAGAATGGTTCTCTACCCACCGCAGCTGCTGGGCTCGTCTGTCTGTCCAAATAGAGCTTTCTAATTAGAATTTATAAGCTGCTTGGCAGCGCCAACTTAAAGTGTGCACCCACATTTTAAAGCCATAATAACATGACATATTTGCCACTGCTGCAGCAATAATTGTTATTTCAAAAGCTGCTGCTGCTGCTGCTGCTGCTGCATTTGGCTCGCTTTATTATGAGTTCAGACGTGAGCCACCAGTTTTCCGCTGTTGTTATTTTTACCTACATACGCAATATTTTTGCAGCGTACGCCTGCATTTTCAAGGATGCAGCGCCCCCATCTTCGACGTCATTATCATCACAGACATAGTCATCATGAACATCATCATCATCATCCCCAATAGCATATAGTCGACATCAATGGACCGATTCGTAGCCCAGCATCGCCGCACAAGCGGAAATGTCGAGTCGTATCTGTGTCGCTGTGGGCTCAACAAACACAACAGGAGTGCAGCATAAAGTGTGGGTAGATGGTTAAAGGGGAGCGTGTGGCAGTGGCAGACAGAACAAACGACCACAATTGGTGAAAGAAGAGAAGGCGAAGGTGGAGGAGCAGGAGCAGGAGCAGCAGAGAATGCACTCCGGACGAAAAGCCTTCAATCGACAGCAACATATTCGATTTTAATATTCATATGCCGCCATAAATTCACAACTACAAAAGAGTACGTTGTTGGCCCGTGCAATATATGAGGGCGTTGATACGGCCATGCACACACACACACACACACACACGCACACACACACACATATATATAGACGTGTGGAGAAAGCAGTACGTGCCAGCCATGCCTCATATTATATGATATATTGGGGTCTTTTGGACAGCTGTTGCTTTTGCTGTTGCTGTTGCTGTTGCTGGCACTTCATGAAATGTGCTTTTCAGCGGCGGCGGCGCCAGCTTTTTCGGATGCAATTAAAGCAAGAGTTGCCAATGTTCCCACAATTATCATCGACTCACTTAATTTATTTAGTAAGTAATGTTACCATACACTCGCTATATGCTTTTTCCAAAGCGCTTCATTGTCATATTTGCAATGCATGATTGCAAGTCATGATGAAAAAAAAAATAAGCGAATTATTTATTAGCATTTGGAAAAATGCGCACATGTCTGCTTAATTTCTAGTTGTACGCCAATGGGTGTGACCTCTTGAACAGGCTGCAAATGAGACCACGTCAGCCCATCGTAACTATTGGTTGTATCCAAATTGATCCTGTGACTGTAGTTCAAGCTCAGTTGCCGCCTGTCTGATTTGGGTAATCATATAGCATTTGCTGGCGGCTCAGTCTGGTTAAATTGACGGTTGCTGTGCGCCACTTTAAAGTGTCTCCAAGTGGAAAATTAAATGTGGAGCACATGCACAAGAAATTAAACATGCGTCCGCCACAGCCCCACAGCCCAATTGGATCAGCCACATCAGAATGTGACGCTCATTACAGCAACAAGAGCAACAACAGCGCCAACAAAGGCAAAAAGGACGATGCGGCTTTGGCTTTGGCTGCGGCTGCTGCTGCTACTGATGATGCTGACACCCTTTGCTTCCGTCGTCTCCTCTGTCGTGCACTTCAAAAACTTAACCGTTAGGCATATGCGTGATTATCTCTCCCCCAACTACACTGTCCGACAACAGCAACCCCCTTTGGCAGAAGAAGAATCATCAGAGGCAGCAGCAGCAGGGGCAGCAGCAGCAGGGGCAGCAGCAGCAGCACTAGCAGCCCTTCAACAATTGCGCGCTGACCCAGTTACCCGGCAACAAAGGCGGAAGCAAAGGAAACATGCTGAAAGAGCCGAGACAGAAGTCAGAGTGGAGGAGAGTCTGAGAATAAAAAGGCACATGTCATCATAGAAATCAGTGAGCGCTGGGCAGCAGCAGTAGCAGAAATGGCCGCTGGCAACGGCTTATGGAAAATAGAAGGCAAAAAGGCGCTGGGAAAATTCATTAAAATGGACCAGAATATGCCGCATGGATGGAGGCAGTGAGCAAGGGGTGTGCGATGGTAGCGGGAGGGAGGGTTGGCTCTTGCCAACAATGGACAATGGTCCAGTTGGGTCCTGGGGCTTATCAGGCGGGGCCATATGTGCACACGCGTCGCAGAAGGACACAGTTCATAATCAAATATTTAGCATACTTTTAAGCAGAGCACACGAGCATATTACAATAACATTTCCGGTCAGCTTGGCAGCCGGGCAGCCAGGCAGCAGCAGTTGCAGCTATACTAAAAGTGGGGCCATTATCCTCTCAAAAAGCCATGACGCATGTAATGCAATGAGCCGCAGAGAGTACGACATACAGAGAGAGAGAGAGATGGAGAGTTGGAGAGAGAGGGCAAATCCCCAATGAATGCCAGTTGGCCAGCACTTGGGAGCGTTAATGTGCCATAACGCATGCATTAGAGACTTTCCAGTTGTAAGCGTTGCCAGGGGAGGGCGTTTTAAAATTTAATTACTACGCTCGCTTCACCTCATGTGTGCATTGTGTGCACTCGCACTAAGGGCTGTCCCCATAAACCGGAAGCCACCCAAAAAAGTATGCTGCAAATACCGAGTAGTTTGGCTTCAAACCATATGGCACGCACCCGCACGGAGCCAAACAGAACCAAACAGAACAGAACAGAACAGAAGAAAACATATGTTGCTGCCTCCCAACATACACAATACAATACGAAAGACAGACAGACAGACAGACAGGCGGGCGGACAGACAGGCGGGCGGACAGACAGGCGGGCGGGAATAGCAACAGCTTCTCTGATATCATTACTCAACCAACAAGCCACAAAAACACGTACACACACACACACACACACACACACACACGCACACATTTATACGAGGCATGCGAGCTTCCGTTTTGTTGGCGCTGTGTGCGTGTCATGTTCGTTTTTTGCCAGCGCTTTGCGCGCTTTCTCTGTCTCTCATTCTCTGATATTATCAAGTGAAGTGCTTTTGCGGTTTTGGTCGTTGTTTTGTCTATCACACACACACACACAAACACACACACACACATGCACACTGCTGATATATTTCTCTCTCTGTGTGTGTGTGTGTGTGTGTGTGTGCGTTTTGTCTTTGTTATTATTACTATTACCACATGTTGTTTTTGTATTTAAGCTAATTCTTTTATGTACATAAAACGTGCAGCGACATAAAAATAAAAACCAAACAACAAACAACAAACGACAAACGACAAATAACAAAAGCAAAGCGTAGCGTAGCGTCGCCTGATGATAAGCCAAGTGGCGAATTCAAGCGTAGTCAGCATTGATAGCGCAGCAGCCAGCAACAAGCTACGTTCTGCACACACCCTACTAAAGCCCAACCCCCTTCTGCCGCCCCCATTTGCCGTAATCGCATAAAGGTGCCTACTTCACACAAAATTACCCTTTTCAATTTGCCCGCCGTGTGCTGCTGCAGTAGAGTGTGGCTAAGCGTCGCTCCCCCTTTGTCAGTGAGCTCGTTTATTGACTTTTTGTCATTGCTGCTAATGCATAGCAGTAGCCAGAAGCAGCAGCAACCACACACACTCATACACACACCCATACACACACACACACAGTCAGCATCAGCAGCAGCTTTATTTTTATAGCTGGCATTACGTTTAATGTTTGGCTTAACTTAGTTACTCTCGATGCTCGCTCTGACTCCAACTCCGACTCCATCTCCATCTCTGACTCGGTCTCCGTCTGCGTCTCCTTCTCCATCTTCATCTCCATCTCCGTCTGCTGCTTTCTACTCTGTCTTTGGCATTGTTGCCGCACTCAGAGTGCGGTAATTAAGTGTCACATGTAATTACAATACACTTATACATGTGCTGCATGCAACATGGCTTTGTAATTAGAGTTTAGCGCCAATATTAGCTCTTCAACTTTCGCTACACAATACACAAAAAAAATTAAATAATATAGAATAAACTAAGCCACTAAGCAATCAGCACTCGCTTTGTGCAGCAGCAGCTTTTGTGGTTAATTTCGATGAATATTCTGTGAGCTTTCGCAATTATTTGCCCCACTCACTCGCAAAGCCAAGCTGGAAAAAAGCGGAATAAATAAAACTCCCGCTGCTTGTTTGCCAAAATGCTGCAGCCGGTGTGGTGGATTAGCGCAAACAACTTTACTTAAATTTAAATTCCTTCTATTTACTCGCCCGTGGAGTGCGAATCATGATTAACTGCTGCACGGGCTGTAAGCAGAATTTGATTACAACGAAACGCTTTTAGTTTATATATATATTCATATATATATATGTATTTAAAGTTGCAACTACTTTTGTATAAACTAATTCTTTTATATCATATATATACAATAGTCTTTAACTAATTGGAACTTAAATTAATAGTTGATCATTCAACTTCAACCATAATATTCGTCTATTCCGATTTTATGGTTTCAGCTTAGCATTAGTAATCACTAGTATCTGAATTTGCATTAGTTTTACACATATACAAGTAGTGTAGTCAAACAAACATTATTAAAATTATAGATAAAGTACAAGTCATAATGCTGATATTACAAACAAATATACTATATATATATAAACAATTGATTTATTTATACACATACTTGTACGATCTTTTGTTCATAACTTGAAATTGTATATTTTGATTTGCCAACTGAAACACTGTGTAGAACGTAATCGTAATCGTAAGTAGTCGTCCTTACTTTCACATTAAAATGGGAACTGCCCTCGTCTAATGCTGTCCCACTTAATTCACAATTCACTGCAATTTACTGCTGCACCTGCTTTTGTTGACTTAGTTAGCTAAACTAAAGCTTAGCCAAGCAAACCTCAAGTTAATCCAAACAGAAATGCAAAGCTCGCACTTAAGCACTACTTAAATTTCTCTGAATGCAGCAACAGCAAAAGTAACAAAGACAACAAAAACAATAACAATAATAACATTAACATTAATAACAACAACAACAACAAAAAAAACACAGCTCACCTCAGCTGAATCGCTGTAATTTACTTAACTTGCGTAAATATTAAATATTTATATTGTTCTCTTTACTTTTATTTTTCTCTTTTTATGTACCGTAATCGTATATACTTCATCTACTACACACACAACTACAAACTTGTCTACTTGCCTACCATCTCAACTCAACTGAAAAATACTGAAACCATCTTCAACTTCTCTGCTGTGCTGTGCCTCTACATCATCAACTACAACTACAACTCCAACTCCAACTACAACTACAACCACAAATTATTAACATAACAACTACAACTACAACAACAAAACCAACCGCTGCCCGCACCAACGAAAAACCAAACCAAATCTCGAATGCGAATGCGAATGCGAATGCATCTGTATCCTTTTTGTCCATTCGCCTGTGCAGCGCGGAAGCGACGAACTTTTGAGTCAAGCAGCAGTCATGGCGCCCGCTTCCGACAATAATAATCAGGATCTGGCCACAAAGAAGGCCAAACTGGATTCGAGCACTGTGCTGGCCGGCGGAATTGGTAAGTTTTCTATTCTCTCCCTCTCTCTCTCTCTCTATCTCTATCTATCCATCTATCTCTGTCTAACTATCTCTATCTGGCGCGCCTTGTTGCAACTTATCTTTAGCTTTGCCTCAAGCTTAACTATACCTGTGCCCCCCACCCACACCACCTCGCATGGTTCTGCCTCTGTCTTAGTGTTGCGCCCATATAAGCCCATTTAATGGTACGCCTGGGCCGCTCAACTTAAGTGCACTTTGCAGCCGTAGTTTAGGCCGGTTGGGCTGCCAATTAACCACCGCTGCGTGCATTAGCCAATGCCAATGGCCAAAGCCGGCTTAAGCTGTGCCTGCCACTTGTCTACACTGTCTAGCTGGCTGGCTGGCTGGCTGGCTGGCTGGCTTTCGAGTGTGGGGCACGCATTCGCGACTGGTCTTATAGCCAATTAACCCGCTAATTAGCATGGAAACAAGCATTTTGACGTCGCCTTTGTTGGTCCGCGCAATATGCAAAAGTATATAGTCGTATAGTATGGCACGCTGTCGTTATGAGCAGCCAGCCCCGCCACGCCACGCCACGCAATTCTAGAACATTAATTAGCCCCAAACACACACACACACACACACACACACACACACACGCACACACACAAGCAAACAGTGAACGCGCGTGTCGGCTGGCGCAAAGTAATAAGGCTAATCAAAAACCGCTCGCGCCAGCAACCAAAAACCGAGAACCTGAACCACACATTAGGCAAATATTTGACAAGCGGCCGTGTAAACCAACGCTGAAAAACCGAAAGTCGAAACCGAAAATCCAGTTGGCCACAAAAATGATTTTAAATATCAACAAATCCATGCGAATACGTTTTCATGCACAGCTCAAATTGCCAATGTAATCGCAAATCGCAAAGGTCGATCCATCGATTTAACCGCCACACAAATGGCTAACAAAATGTGAAAGCTTCTCTTTTGCTTGCTTTTCAATAAATTTCATCAGAACTGTATGCAATGTGTGTGTGTGTGTGGTAAAATTAATATGATTTCGGTTTCACCAATTAGCAGTCCTTAGCAGCGCATCAATTACTGTCGCTCAAAGGCAGCATATGGTTCAATCGAAAAGATAAAACATCGTTGCATTCGACAACTGCCGACTGCACAATACTCTATTCCCAGACTCACAACTATGTTGAAGCTCAATGAAATTGAGTTAATGCGGACCTAGTCTATAAACTCTTAGTGCTTTAGGAACAGAGTATGCATATGAACCAAATTGGAAGCTTTCCAACGGGTTGCGCTACCCCAGTCAGATAGCACATAGTCAAAGGACACACACACACAGAGACACACACGAACACGTACATAGTGAGTGGCAATCGAGAACGCAACGAAAATAAACGCAAACGCAAAAGCAAAAGAATAATATTTATTTATTACTCTACAAAGGACTTTTCTATTAATTAAAAAGCAACAAGCTCTATCCCGTGCACCCATACATACGCACATCGACTTTCATAGATGAACATACGCATACGCACTGTTGGCCAGTTAGTAACCGGCAAAGAGTTGCTGGCGTCCATTGTTCGTTCGCATGCTTGGTCCAGACGCCGTCGACCCAGCGGCATTTGAGTGCCAACTCATGCATACATACGCAGGCTGGCTGGCTGGTTGGCTGTTTGGCTGGTTGGTTGGCATAATGGCAAGTAGACATCGTGGACGGGAATTCGACTGCTTGGGAACCCACTGCCACTTGACACCTGCCACCAGCCACCAACCACCTGCCACCTGCCGCCTGCCACCTGCTACCAGCCAACTGCCACATGCCACATGCCACCTGCGGCCTTTTTAATTTGCCACGTTAAGTTCATGCGCAAACACAAAGCAAATGGCAAATGGCAAATGTTTTAAAGTCATGAGCAGCTTTAAGTTGAGTTCGTGCCACAGACAAGAGGAGCTCTGATTCTAATGAATTCATTTGTGTTTGTATGCCTGTGTAGCAGAAACCTCTTAAAGGTGACGCACAAAAGCCAAAATACGTTGCTGATGCCGAAAATAATAACAAAAGAAATTGCTAAATAAATGTATAAGGACACTTTTATTGCATTGCAGCACTGAGCCAACAACAGCAGCAGCAGCAGCAGCATCAGCAGCAACCACAACAATAACAGCAGCAACAACAAATGCCAGACAAGTAAATAGGCAGCATCCAACAAAAGCAACAACAAAAGCATTGTGTGGCCAGCCTTAGATCAACACACACACACACACGCACACAGAATGCCAAAAATTGTGTTTTTTTTGTGGTTGTTGTTGTTGTTGTTGTTGGTGGTTTGTGGCACGCTCCACTTGCCAGAAACGCTAGGTAGTACTGTATTCATCGTCCATCGTCCGTTGTCAATTGTATTTGTGTGCTGCTACTAAACCAATACACTGAGCAACGTTTCCGTTACACGAGCTTAGCCATCAAACATGCAACAAATTTTGCACGTAAATGTAATAAAAACACTTTTGCCACACAGTGCCCCAACGCCCAACCACTTCGAGTCAATGCTGCCTGTGTGTGGGTGGGTGAAGCACACTTCAAGTAAGTGGCCACGCTCCGTTCAGCTCATCTTACAATGCAAAACTTACATGCCCATACATATATATTATATACACATGTATATATGTATATATATATATATTATTTTTTTTGGCCTTTACTTCCGTCTGGTCATGTAATAAATACTCGAATTTACTTAGTGGCGTTTGATTTATTTTATTTTGATTATTATGCATATTTTATGCAAGCCAAATTAGACCCCGGGGACGAAAGTTCGAGACGCCATTGCTATTGCCGGCTAATTCTAACCACGCCAAACCAAACCAAACCAAACCAAACCAAACCCGACCAAGTCGAGCGGAGTTGAGCCGTGGCGATGTCGCGTGTTTGGTCTGGGACAGCAGCATGTGTAGCCATTGTTGTTGTTGTTGTTGTTGTGCCGTGTGCTTGTTGTTTATTGTTACAGCACTCGCACACACACACGTATACATATATACACATACATATATGTATGTACATGCAAGCAAGCCGCGTTTGTCTAGCCCCAGCAATATTTGTTTGTTTATTGACCGATTTGGTGGCGACCATAGGTCAACAGGGCAGAGCAGGGCAGGGCAGGGCTTAAGGTGTTAAAACGCAGCGTTAAACAAAAATATGCGAACACAACAACTCGACTGCATTTGAACATATGCATGACATATGTATAGAAATGTATTTTTAGAGCGCAAACATATCCAAAACGCAGCTTTTATAATTTATTAATGTAATCATAAGAAATGTTAGTTTTAGTTGTGTAACTGTACTAATTAGAAGCCAAGTGAATGCTTAATGCTTTATGTTATAATATGTAAAAGGACATTAAGGACATTGACATTGACAATATGATTAGCTTTAACTAGAAACTATAACAATGAACGTGAATATTATTTACTATAAGCACATAACAAATTGAGTGTTGAACAAGTTAAGTACCCAAAGCTGAACTAACAATCAATTCAAAGTGCCGCACCAATCAGCCAAACAGAGACAGGTTCAAGTATTTGAACGATTTTACAGTCATAACCAATAATTCAAAGCTTAACTCTTGTGCGCTACGCGTCCAGCATCCAGCATCCTGCAGCCTGTGTGTCCGCAGTCCGTGTCCTGTCCGTGTCTTCTGTCCGGCGGCGCGTGTCGTCCTGTGTCTCCTCGGATATCGCAGCGCACTCGCACGTCTGTTGCGTGTAAATATTTTCACAGTCAATAAAATAATATTGTCATATTTATTTGTATGCGGCGCCGTCATCGTCTGTGTAAATATTGAGTGAGCACTGCAAACCAGAATAAAAATCACAATTTACACTTGGTCAGCTGCAAGGCAAACACTCACTCTTTCAGTCCTGGTCCTGGTCGTGGGCCACGAGTCCTGGTCCAGTGTGATCATTTATGGCAGACACTGTGCTAGCATGCATTTATTGTCATTATATATATATATAAACATATATATGGTTTGACTTTTGACTTGCGGTTGCCACATGCCACATGCCACAGGCGGCATGTGTATTTACATATGAATATGTTACTTAATTAAGCGTACGACGCGTTAGCTGCTTAGCTCCGAAATTCTATAGCATACTTATCAGCGCAGCTGCAACTGCAACTGCAACTGCTACAAACCGCTGCACATAATTATAATGTGCAAAATGAAGTGGAAAAAGCTATTCAAAGGACTCGCTGCTGCTGCTGCTGCTGCTGTACTCTTTCTTTACTCATTCGTCGCCCCCTCTCTTCCCTCTGTGTGCTTATAATTTATGCAATTGATATACTTCACAGAACTATAAGCAATGTAGTTGAAGTTGCCATCGTCGTAGTCTAAGACTGCCGCACGATGGCTGCTGTGTGCTGAATACGCCACTTGACTGCACACAGGACATGGAGAACGCGTCTGCTCTTACCGCTCCTGGCAGAGACTGTAATGCAAAAAAAAAAATGAAGCAAAACTATTCTCGTAATTGAATTGCAATTAAAATTTGTAATCGTCGCCAGCCTTTGCGTTCGTTGACTTTTTGCGTAAACATACATTCATTATACATGCATATACATATCTGCTGCAGTATCTCGTTTCAAACCGCTCCCCCATCGCCCCCCAACACTCCTTGCCTATGCGCTAGCAAATTTTTAATGAATTACATTACTTGCGGGTGTTAGGCTCGGGCCTTGGATGCACAGCAAAAAATCGTTATTTTCAATTATGGCTGGCCTGAAAACAGAAAAATGTACTCGGCAATAAAAAATGAAGCATTTTTAAAAGGCGCAACTCAAACATGGCTGCTGGCGTTGAGTTTCGACTGAGGGTAAAAACTTGCGCTATGATTGATTATGCGCGGACAGATGTTTAAATTAAAGACAAGGCGCTGCCAAAGCAAATATCATTAAGTCATTACACATGCACACACGCACACACGCACACACACACACACACAGCAAGGCACTGGCCAACAATTTAAAATTTATGATGTGTGAGCTTATAAAAACCTAATTTACTGTCGCATAATTAAAGCCAAAGCGTACGTGCGTGAGTGTGAGTGTGAGTGTGTGTATCTGTGTGGTCATTCAAATATTGAGAATATGAACACCTAGACCCAGTCCCAGCACAAAGTGGCCCAACAACACAATATATATATTGGCGTCACGCTTACATTAAATCATTAAATGCCGCCACGTAAGCACAAATTTTAATTGTTATTAACAATCAGCAGTTTTTTCATCACCGCCCATCCCTCAGCGCCTCATCAGCTGAGTGTGAGGTCAGCTACTTGTGCGCGTATCGGGTTGAATGAGGAGGAGTCCTTTGGGGAGCTCACCATTTATCGTGTATTTTTCGTGGCTTTGTTTCAACTGTCGGCGCTGGCCGCTTGCTTTTCCATTCATTTTCATTTACATGTTTCGTTTGCTGTTTTTGTTTGCTTTATGAATTTAAATTGTCATTAATTAACTTGGGCCTGTTGGGGGCCAGTGTGTGTGTGTGTGTGTGTGTTTGTGTGTGCAAAAAACTGCACACATTGCTATAGCTCTCAAATTATTACACACACGCGTCGCATTATCCAATAGCGCAAGCGGAACGAACAGCTGAACAGCAGCTGACCATCCATTATGTTCATGCCCACACTGGGGCCAACTCAATTACAGTTTGTAAACTTTTCAATTAGCCATAAATAGTTTATTTGTACACTTTTCATGCAATTCATCGATGGCCGGGAAAAGGCACAGCCATGCGCCATGCGCCATGCGCCATGACGCTGCATGTGTGTATGGGCTTAATTGAAAGGTTGCCTGCCGCCTTCTGCCTCCTGCCTCCTGTCTCCTGGCTGTTGCCTGCCGACTGCTGCCTGTTGCCGAACGCCCATCAGTTTATCGTGCGTGTCATTAATACAGTTGAGCTTTAGTAGCGCCTCCATTTAACAGGGTGCAACAGTGCGTATGATTGTTATTTATATTCATATGCCAACAACAACAACAACAACTAGCGACTCGCGACAACAAGCATTATTATCGAATGCAAATTTTATAGTGCACACACACACACACTTTTTCCGCCATGCATTGCGTCTGTGTTTATTTTCACAGCACACCTTGCCGCAAGAGTTTTGAAACAGATTCGTTTCTTCTGAGCCAGCAAGAAGCGATGCTTTAATATTTAAGCACTTCCAAACTTTTAGACTGCAGTATATATATAAGAGTATTATCAATAACACATATTGATCGTCCCATTCATCAGAGGGGACAACTCTTTAAAGGCAGCACAATCATTGAATGCAGCACCGCCCCAAACTTAAACCAAAATCAGCCGCAGGACACGAGCAGGCAACAGTCGCATTGAGCCCGACTGAGCAGACCAGCTATTCATTTTTTGTTCAGCTGTTCAGTTTGGGCTGCAGCTGCATGTTGGCCTTGTTGGCTGTGTTTCCGGCCGTCGTCGAGTCGTCGCCATCTTCCTTTTCAATTACGCCCCCTCCTGCTCCTGCGTCTGTTTGACGCCCGACGGCATCGCTCGCTGTTGAGTGAATGTCGATGGTTGTCGATTTGCTCATTGCACTGACGTAGTTACTCGTTTTCACACCATCAAGCAGCGCTTGTTGCGATTCGGTTCAATTTCGCTACTCGTTGCAGACCCAGAACAACAACAACAACAACAACAACAGCAGCAGCAGCAACTCTGCAGTCAGTGGAAAACAAACCCAAATTGAGTTGTTGATGGCGAATGTCAAAAAATCCACAAATTTTCATTTGGCGCGTTTTCAGTACATTTCATATTGTAAGTTGTTTTTTTGTTTTTGTTGGAGTTTTTTTTGCTGCTGCTCGTTGACAACGTCATCATGCATGATAGATAGTTTTACATATTTTCAGTGCTGACGTTTTTACCGTTAGCTGCCCAGCGGCACTTGATTTGTTGTTTGTCTTGTGCAGCACGTTTCCGCCACTCGGTTCACTTTTATTTAGTTTCGCCCACCCCCGAACCTAGTTTAGATACAAATGGTACATGGGACATGCCACATAAATGTATGCGATTGCAGATACCCTGGACAGTCTATAAATAAAAATGCAGTTCCTCTTTAAATGTAATAAGTACATCAGAGTATTGTCAATAAAAATATAGTATAATAAATGTAAATAATAATAGTACATTTTGGGAATTTGGTATAGGTATATCTGGGTTGTGTGACGGTAGCTAGCCATAGTATTTAGTTATTTATTGCGAGCATCGCCCGGCCGGCACTTGGCCATTGATTTTTAATAAATCTACGAGCTGCCAAAAGGTTGAGAGAGGCCAAAAGCGCCGTGCCCTCTGCCATGTCGCTGCTTGCATAATTTCGTTTCAACTTTATTTCCGTTGCGAACTAATCAAAAAGTGTAATTTCCGATTAGTTGTATTCAGCATCGAGTGCTGCGCCGCGCTGACCAAACTGCAGTCAAGAGCACCGAACCGAACCGAACCCAACCCGACCCGACCCAAGCAAACTGAGTAGTCCTCTCATAGTTGGCATGACTTTTGCCTTAAGTTGGCCTGAATGGAGCCGGCCTGTTGGCATGTTGGCCAACGATGGATGGTGCAACTCTGTGCCTATTTTTCATTTTCATATTTTTTTGCGCTCTCTCTCTCTCTCTCTCTCTTCATTGTTATAAATTGGCACATTGACCCATGCAGGTTGGCGGCGAGTTAAAGTTGCCGTTAGTTGAACAGCAACGGGAAATGGGGCGGCAGCGGAAACGGGCTCTGCAGAT
Organism: Drosophila flavopinicola; assembly: GCA_035042425.1. Classification (NCBI taxonomy): domain Eukaryota; kingdom Metazoa; phylum Arthropoda; class Insecta; order Diptera; family Drosophilidae; genus Drosophila; species Drosophila flavopinicola. The sequence continues at coordinate 3,249,660 of JAWNLL010000166.1, forward strand.
CGGGAGTGGGTCGGGTAATGACCCTTTTATGTTGTAAGTTATTAGTAAGGGACTAGTGAAAGCGTTTTACACTCATGTGATGGCAATCACTGCTGATAAATGTGGCCGAGTGATAAAATGTTTGTGTTGTAGGGATGCTTTTTGGCATTCAAGGAAACTGTGTCGTAAAAGCAGCTGGAGCTTAGAGGCGGACAAGTACTTAGTAAATCTAAAGTTAAGCAACTCTTAAAGCAGACAAAGGCTGTCTTTTATATATATCTGAGCTTACTACTCTAGATAATCAGGCTACAAGCGAGGCAACTAACTGATTGATAATCTTACGAGTTGTCATAGACACTAACTTCGATTTTTATCCAAGCAGTAGCTGACCGTGTGACAAAGTGAAGAGCTGCTGAAAAGCAGCTCGCTTAACCATATAATTCTTCTGTTCTACCACAAACTCATTATTGCTATCAACTCGCTATTAAAGCCTTGCAAACATGATATGTAGCAACATTTAAACGATGCCAGCTGGCAGCGAAAAGTGCAAATTCCTGTGGCAACTGCCATTGTGGTGGGCTATCTGTTGCCATATTCTTTTTGCTTGTTTAGCAAGTGCGGTAAATACTGCAAACACACACGCACACACACACACACACACACACAATCCATAAAAAAACACCAGAGAAAAAACAACGAAACTGCAGCAACGGTTGCAACATTTCATTTGCATATGAGGAGGCATAAACACACAGACACACACGCACACACACACACGCACACACAGTAAAACAAAACCAGCACATTAACAGGTGTTGACTAAGCACCAGCTAGACAGGCCCCACAGCCCCCACAGGCCCCACCGCTGTGTGCCCCTCGCGGTCTCAGTTGTTGCAGTAGCAACAAGAGTTTTTTGTTATAAAGCATGTGGCATGCCAGCAAATTTGTTTGCTTTTGTTTATAAAAATTTAAGGCACTTTGGACAGATGTGCAACAACGGGGTCGCTTGCGAAATCCCTAAAATGCTCTCTGCCGGCCAGCAGCAGCAGCAGCAACAACAACAACAACAACAACTATAGCAACAACAATAGCAAAAAGAGCAGGAACGGCAGCCTAAAATCCCATTTGTGCGCCTCTGTTGCATTGCGACTCAACAGCGGGGCCACTTTATTTATGCAAAAATAACAAACAAACACCAAGCAGGCGAACCAACAACAACAACAACACAGCAACAAAGACAACTGTTGTATATGTATGTGTGTGTGTGTGTGTATGCTGGGCTTGAACCTGGACCGGACAGGACAGGACCGGACATTGTCGCCGTGTGGATTATTCACAGTCGTTGCAAAAGTGCAATGAATGAATTTATGCGCCTGGCAATTGCCGCGACAAACCCCCCTCATCCCCTCTCTCTCTATCTCCATCTGTCCCTCTCCCTCTGTCCTGTTGTCCCGTGTACCGTGTCCTGTGCCGCTTAACTGTACAAAATGTATACAAATGCCGCAACGTTTTCCATGTTATCGGGCCTTTTATTTCGCTCACTGCTGTGCGCTGATTTTGCCGAAAGAGAAAGAAAACAAAATGCAGGAAAAACAAAAGCAAATACGAACCTTGTGATCGTAATCTCCCAACTGCGCAATACTCTGCTCACAGACAATTTGAGGATTTTCGCTAAACACTTCTTAAAAATATGTCCCAAGCAATCAGCAAATTGTATGACTTTAAATTTGAAACAGCAAGAGATTTAGACAACAAACTTGAATAGAGTGGAAAAAAGTTCATACCGATAGAGCCAGTTGGACAATGCCAGAAACATATATAGACTCTTTGCCTTTGGGAGCAGCGTAACGTAAAAAAAAAAACGTGCAAATTAAGCGACGCACGGAAGCGAAAGTGCAGACAGCGAACGCCGCCATTGCTTTTAAGTGAACAGCCGCCATTCGGCATGGCAGCTGTTAATATTTTAAGCGGCTTATTAATTAGTTTGGCCCACCCACTCACCCACTCACCCGCTCACCCACTTTTCACAAATATCTTTATAACTCATTCTCATGCGCTCTCTCTCTATATCTCTGTTTCTTTGTTTCTCATTGCAGCCAAAGCATCGAAAGTCATTCATTTGCGCAACATTCCAAACGAATCTGGTGAATCGGACGTAGTTGCTCTGGGCTTACCGTTTGGACGCGTGACAAATGTGCTCGTGCTGAAGGGCAAGAATCAAGCATTTATCGAGATGGCCGACGAGATATCCGCCACATCGATGGTATCCTGTTATACAGTGAATCCGCCACAGATGCGCGGCCGCATGGTCTATGTGCAGTTCTCCAATCATCGCGAGTTGAAGACGGATCAGAGTCACAATGTAAGTGTATTGAGTTGAATTTTGGAAACCAACTATTTAGTATTTAAGACCCCAGCTTATAGGCATCTAAATCTCTTTGGTCTTAAGTGTTATTAATGTGGCAATTAGGTTTCGGTCACTGGCAAACAACGATTTATATGCAAATGCTCTTGCTGTCTCGTTATTATGTGGGTCGCTCTCTGATTAATTACAATCTCAGAGGCAACTTAATTCCCCAGACGCACACTCACACACACACACACACACGCACACGCACGCACACCCACATGTGTTAGCCATTCATAAATGCTAAGGGATATTTGTCAGTGACGGTCCAAACCAATTTCTAATTTTAATTTCGTAAGCCACAAAGTCACTGCTAAAGTTTAAAAAGCTTTCAAATAAATATACAAACCCACACACACCCAAATATGTAGATAGACAACACACAAGTACAGTTACAGATATACTATATGTATGTATATGAACATAGCTATCGATGTCTAACACACATGCCTGACAAAAGCAGTGAAATGCATAGTTTTTGGGGTTTTGTGGCCAAAACACACACACACACACACACGCGCACATACTTGCACACAAAAACCAACTATACACAAATGAAAACCGCAAAGCTCTCACCACACACACGCACACACACACACACACACATACGCATACAAGGATTCAGGATACTGCAGACAAACGGACGGCAGCTGCTTAGCACAAAGTCAAAAGCATATTTTGATTACTTAAATGAAAGCAGCAGCAGCAGCAGCAACAACAACAGCAACAACAACAGCAAACCGAAATACCCAAAGCGCCGTTGTCACCTTTTGCATGTGTGTGTGTGTGTGTGTGAGCAGCTCCTCTCCTTCCTACTTGCATGTTTCGCCTTGCAACCCAAAATGACCCCAAGCAAAACTACTTAAAAAGAGATCGTCAGTCATGTGCTGCAACAACAACAGCAACAACAAAAAAAAGGTTAAGAGGCTGCAGCAACTGAACAGCAGCAGCAGCAAGGGTAGTAGGCGTGCCTCTATAAGTAAGGTGACATCAACAACAACAACAACAACAACAACAACAACGAGCATGAGGCAGCAGCAACAACGTCAGGCCAAACAATACAGTTACATTTCACTGATTACCTTTTGGCTTGTGGCACAGCCTGCGTGGGTGTGGCCAGATTTCTCTTGTTAACTACTAATCCTGGTAAAATGCCTTGTTGCTGCTGCTACTGTTGCTGCTGTTGCTGCTGTTGCTGCTGCTACTTCTACTCCCAACCCCAATGACAACACGCAGACAACGCAGACGAGTGGAAAAGTCAACGCCGCTGTCGTTTTACCATTGCCGTTGCTCTAGTGGAAAATCTCTTAAAATGCATGAGTGTATGTTGTGTGTATGAGCTTAATCTTGTGTGTAGAGCTGCTGCTGTTGCTGCTGCTTTTGTTGTTGCTGCCACCGCCTGGCCAACATATTTATACAATTTCTCATTTCATTCACTTTTCTCTTTTTGTTGTGCGTTCCTTGTGCCCTGCTGCCCATTGTCAACACATATCTGAGTGTATTTGGGTGTGTGCCTGTGTGTGTGTGTGTGTGTGTTATTGTTGCTTTGTCTCCTTATGCAACTGCTGTTTGGCCTCGCATTTTAACAATTGTCTTCATTGGCTGCTGTGTGGCAACGTCTTCGTCCTCACCTTACATTTCCATTGCCCTGATTGCTCAGCATCTTTGCTGCGCCCTGAATAAGACGGCTGTCAGTCTAGAGTTCTGCTTTCATTTTTTTTTTGTTTTCAACACCGCTGCAACGTGCAAGTTTTCAGATAAGATGCTGTTGTCATAAAAAAAAGAAATACAGCTGAAGGAGTCAAAAGCAGCCACAGCAACAGCTGTCCGCGTGCTTCAAATATTTGTGGAGTGATGTCCATCCTGGCCGCACTCTAAGCTGCTGCTGCTGCTAGTTGTGTAATAGTTTTATTAGCTTCTCGGAGAGCGCAGCTCGTATGACTCAAAAACGCTAAATTGAAGCGAGCTACTTTGGCCCCTCATCAGGCCAATTGGCCATGAGATACCCCAAACGAGCTTGCTTTAAGATGCACATATGTATGTGGCATCGCCTTTAAAGTTTACGTAGCTGGCAAGACACAAATCCATTGCATGCCTTAAGGGATTTAACCCCACACGCACCTGAAAGCAAAGCTGCGACGACAACGGCAACATCAGCAGCAAATCAGCAATACAGGATTTTCAAATCATCTGCTCACACACACACGCACACACACACACACACACACACACACATGTGCAGATTTCAACGCCTGAGTGATTGCGTCGCATAGAGAAACAAAAAAAAAAACACAGAAGAAATAGAAATAAAGGAAAAGTAACAGAACGAGAAGGAGAACGTACGAAAACCGAGTTGGCAGCATCAGAAATGAAAAACCCTGTAGCCCTGCTGTTGCGCACTACTGACATTTGTGTTGGCAATTTGGCAGTCAGGCAGCGTGCTCCGCTCGCAGTTGCCAGCTAGCTGTGCTGCCATGGCAGAGCGTAGCTGTGTAACAGGATTCTAATATGTCATGTCGGCTGGGACGTCCTTTCACCTATGCCGCTTTGCTCCCCAGTGCTCAGACGACGACGACGACGACGACGACGACTACTTCTCCCGGCCACTTCAGGCAACAGTTGTTGTGACTATTTTCGTTGCTATTTACGTTGATGTCTTCTTCTTGTCGCTCGAGCATCTTAGTGGCGCCTCCCCCGTGCCACGCACGTCACTCGCTTCAGCGACCTGGGCAGAGGGGTTGGACCTGGGACGGAACGGGACACCCTTGACTAGGATGCGGCTGCTGATGATTCTGCTGCTGCTGCTTAGAAATGAAGATAAATGCACTGGAAGTTCACGCGGTTACAGCCACATACAAGAACAACAGCACAAGCTGGCCACAAAATCCACAGAAACCCAAAGCCCCAAGCGGCCCCTTGTCTCTCTGCCACGCCCCTTCCAGCCAGCCCATTGCCTCTTATATTGCTTAGTGGCTCGGCTCAAATTTGACATGTGATTGTTTTGTCTTTGTCTGTAGTTGTAGCCGTAGCTGTAGATGCGCATCTGCCGACGCTGTCTCTATTTACATTTGTGTGTGCATGTGCGTGTGTGTGTTTGTAATTTTGATAAATTAATTTTTTTAGCCGATCCCCAACAAGCGCAAAAGGGTTGACAACCACTTGGGACCGGGTACGGATCCGGAACTCAACTCTCCGGCTCTGTGCCGCAAACAAAACAAAATTGATTGTAATTTAATTTCAAAATAAAATCCCACGGCCACAACAAACAGAACCAACGAGTGAATGTCTCCTGTGTAACATTTGCGCTCGCGCCTAAAATGCGGCAATGCATTCATTATATTTAAAACAAATGATGGCCACACAAACACATATATACACATACACACACACACACACACAAGCACACTTCCACGCGAGCAGCAATTTAAAAAGTTGTCAGCTGTCTGCAGACAGCAGAAGGTGTACAAAACGGTTGCCTTTAATTTCAGTAATCGTTATAATTGGCACTGTTGCGGTTGCAAACAACAGCCCTGCAAACAGGACCAAGGACACAGGACATACACAGCATATAGCAGTTCAATCGAGCAGCTTGCGTCACAGTTTCCGGCACTTGCAACCGCTGGCTTACGCTTTACAACGCACTGATTACAGGCACTAACGCCTATCGGACATATCTGTGTGTTTGCTGTCTGTCTCTGTGTGTGTGTGTGTGTGTGTGTGTGTGTGTGTGTGTGTGTGTGTGTGCTGGCAGCAGGTGTTGGTTTTCCCTCTTGTCATAAGGTTACCTTGTGATTAAATAAAATTGCTGGCCACAATAAAAAAAGAACTCACACCGATAGCCAGCCAACTGGTGTCAGTGTTTCTATATAGCCAACATTCAATGCATAAGCTTCTAATAGGCTAAATTGGCTAAAACATATATATGTATGTAGTGCATTTACATGATTTTCAATTAAGTGTAAATATCTTATAGTAAAGCTCATTTTAAAGTAATAAAAAAAGGTAATTAATGTGGAAATTTACACATAACAAATAAACATTTTTCATACGGCTTTTAGAATTTGTGTAATTAAATTTGTTATTTATATTTGAATTGAACTGTTTACGTTAAAAGTTGAATTTCCTTTTAGTGATAATAGCATTAAAGCTGAATTCACAAATAAACTATATTACACACACACACAAAACTCATGCGAAAAGTTCATAGTTAAAGCTGACCACAGTTGCCTTTCCAATAATGCACACAATGTCAATTAATAGAATAAATAACAGGGGAAAAAATCACATCAGCATTAGTGCCAAACACGAAATGAGATTAATGTGGACAACATTTGACGTCTGCTTTCGATTCGGCTAAGACCTGAGCGCAGTTAACGCCATATTGGTGCTAAGGCGGCAACGAACTAATACAAATGTCATGCGATTAAGCCACAAAAAGGATCAAACTGATTAGCAGAGGCTTAAGCAAATGCGAACTGCGAAATGCGAAATGCGAAACATGCTGCATCGAAAGAAGCAGAATGCCCGAGATATGCCCATTCGATTTGTCGTTAATAACATGAGCCAAGCTCAACACAGAGGCCTCACTGTTTATTTAATTTGTTGCTGCTGCCTGCTGACAGCCAGTCGACAGCTAGCGACATCCTATTTTCGGCAGGGGAAACTCTGAAACGGGAGCTGGGGCTTACCTCCATGGATTCGTATAAGGCATTTTACTGTAGCACGCTATTTGCTCAACTCTCAATGCTGAGGCGTGTGCAGTTAAAGGATTTCACTGTGGCAAATAACTTCACACATCTACATACATTTGTGTGTCTTCTGTGTGTGTGTGTGTGTTGTAAGCGGCTCTATCTGCACGTTGTTTATTTTTCTATGAGTTGCTTTTGTTTTTCTTTGCCTCCGCCTGCCTGTCGTCTGCTGTTGTTTTCTCATTTTATTTCACGTTTACTTTTGCCAGCGCTGTCTGTCGAAAGCAAAAGTGAGCTAATCTTATTGTTTTCACAAGAGCGCCGCGAACGCGCTGCTGTTGGCCCACGCTTCTACTATAGCTTGTTGATCCTTTGAGGAGTTATGCGGCAGGATGCCAGCCGCTGCATATCCCCCTCTGCAGTGTTTGCTTACACTCGAGTCGCTTGCCAATTTGATTGGTGACGCGCTGGCGTGCCGAAAATGGATTTAAATTACATTGTTTCACACACTCGTCAGAAGTACGTGAGCAAATTGGCGAGCAACAAGGATAAAAGCAGCAGCAGCAGCAATAGCAACAATAACAACTGGCAAACATATTTTGCATGTGTGTTTCTGTGTGTGTGTGTGTGTTTGCAGTGACTTTTCAGCATCAATATTTTCATAGAATTGATTAGTTCGTTTCTGGCGCACTCAATGTTATTGCGGCCTAAAAGTATGCTACGTTTTATTTGCGTATTTCAGCGTAATGTTTTCCTTTGGTATATTTGTGTTTGCTTAGTTTTAGGCAAGGGATAACGTTGGATTTGCCGTGCTACTCCTTTTAGCGTATTTATTTATGCAAAGTTTTGGGTAAGCGCTTTCAACGCATTTGCTCTAGCCCATATTTGTGTTGGCCATAAATAAGACGCACAGAGTTTCCTGTGGTTGCGTCCTTAGCAGCACTCAACTCACCACGGCTTTTGTGTGGGCTGCTGGGTCGGTGGTTGTGAGCCCGGAGCTCAGCTAGGCCAGTGGCCGCAAAAAGTATGCGAGCTGCTCAAGGAGTAGCGGTCGGCAGCAACCACTGCAAAGTATGTAGTAGTAATACGTAATCCGCAGCTTAGCTTTAAAACTTAACTGCACAAGTCCATAACTTGCTCAGCCTCAATCCTCCGGCCTAAAGCCAAAGCCAAAGCCAAAAGCAAAAACGAAGCAAGCTTGCAACCGCACAAAAGTGGCAACTTACCGCTCACTTCGACAACCTTGTTGCATGCATGCGGGAGCAGAAAGAGTAGCTGCAACTACTGCCAGAAGAAGCTGCCAGCCAGCCAGCCAGCTATCCGCCTGGTATCCTCACTCACTTGGGCCGCCACTTAAGCAACTTGCTTGAGCCACTTTGCCAGTTTTGTGAAGTGCACGTTGCCTGGCCCTGTTGCCCTGCACTTTTCAAGTGTGCCCAAAAAAGCAAAGGGTGCCCAAAAGCCGGCGAGGGGAGAGAGTGTGACATGGCAATGAAAATACGCTCACGCAACTATGAAACAATAATATTTATGCAGAGCGCCAGGTGAAGGAAGCTGGTGCCAATATTTTCGCTCAGTTTTTTGCTTCAGTTTTTTGTTTGCACCAAGCATTTGCCTTATTTCCTATGCAAAAAACAAAGGAAGCGACAGTTGGCAAAGGTGTCATGAAGAAGGTGCTGGTCCGACACGGGCAGACAGCTCCTTTGTCGTAAATATTTCAAAAGTTTGTTTAAAAGCTTTTACCAAACTGTTTTTGTAGCCCAGCAGCTTTTGTCACAATTCCCGTGTCAATTCTCTGGTGGCTGACAAAAGCTTTGACTTTGTATTCCATTTTTGTCATAGGTAATACTTAAGATGACGCAAGTCCAGCGGGAACTGTCAAATTATTGCATTTCATATGCGTTCAACACTCACACACACACACACACACACACACACACACACCAGCACAGCAATGGATCGATAATTGAGCTTATCAGCAGATTTGTTATTTTTGCTTATCAAAGCAGTTTAGTTTATCAAACACATCATATTAAATTATATCAACGTGCTGAGTTTGCCTCAACCATTCACTTTGTGTTTGTATGTGCAACTTATCAATGCCGCAATCCGCCCACTGCCACAACAACAACAAGAACAATAACGGCAATATTAACAGACAATGCACAATTGACTCATTAAGCGACTAAGCCGCGACAAGGGAAGGCCAACAAACACACACACCCACACACTTACATATACACATACAAATACACATACACATACAAATACACATGCAAAATGCCTAATGAATTCAGTAGTAGCTGGCCAGCAGAGGTCCATGTGGCAAATAGCAAGTGGCAAGTGGCAAGTGGCAAGTGACAAGCATCTTGGCTTATATTAGTTGGCCATAAGTGTTGGACAATGTTTGTACGCAATTATCAATGCAGTCAACTTGCAATTGCCCACTTGACATTCCATTTAACTACATACACCAGCCCAAAGAACAGCAGCGAAAGAGATAGCTAGAGGCAGGGAGAGATAGAGAGAGAGAGAGAGATAGAGACAGAGATGGGCATCTTAAATGTTTGCTCCGCAATTACATTACAATTTTTACACAATCAACGTCATCGTCATCATCTCATCGTAATAATAATCAGGCAAAGTGAAGTATCAAATTACAGTCATAGACTCCAAGCTGAACGGAATGGCAATCGAAGCAGCCGCATCATCTTTAACTTCTCTAGCGTCCCCAGCAACCAGCACACACGCACACACACACCTTACACACAGACCTCACACAGCGCAATTCTAATCAATTTTTATTATTTTTATAAACCTAGCAGAACTCAGCGCCCTAGGCGGAGCGTCTGGGCTGAGTTGCTTGCTTTTGGCTTTGTTTCGTCTACGAGAATTTATCTAGCACGAGGTAGCAAAAACAAATGGCACGCCTGGGGGGAATATCAGCTGCACGTGTGTGTGGAGCAACTTTGTTGCTGTTGCTGTTGCTGACAAACGCACAAAAAACGCGCAGAGGTGCGGAGGGCGGGGGGGGGGGGAGCGTGGGGCGGGGCTGCTAAGGACGGCCGAATGTGTTTACGTTATGATTTTCGAAATCAAAATTCAGCACGAATAGGAATAAATTTACTTCCGAATGTCATTAAATTGTTTTCCGATAGAACGTGTATATTTCACGCAAGAAGTTTTCTTCGCTCAGCATGCGGGCTGACAGCGCTCTTACGGCCTGACGTCCTTCTCTCCTAGCTGCTCTAGCAGGCAGGATCCATCCTTACGCCGCACTTTGATTTCCTTTTATTATTACGGTACTTGATATTATTGATTTTGATTGAGATTTATGTTGCCGGGCGGGCTGCGTCTTCCTGTTGCTATTACTCCTTGTTGCTATTACTGTTGCTGCTGCTGCTGCTTCTGTAAATATTTAGCATATTTTCGCCTTGTTGCCTTTAAAACTTAGCGGCATGCATCAATTTTGCTGTTGCATGCCAAGTTTTTTGATTAATGTACAAACTTTGGCCATGTGCAGCGTTTAACTAATAAAAGTTTTAGCTGCAAACGATTTTCGCCATCAATTGACTCAACCACTTCCTCTTCTATCTTTCCAGCAGAACTCTTCGGTGGTGCAGAGCGACTATCGCATCCAATCTCCGGCCGGTGGCTCACCACTGCCGCTGTGTGCCGCTGGCAGTGTGACCAGCAACAATGCCAACAACTCGGGCGACAGCAACTGCAGCACTGTGGCAATCTTGCAGAACAACACAAGTGTTGTCAACGCCTCGGCAGCCGGCAACAACACCAATGCACCAGGTGGACCCAACACCGTGCTGCGCGTCATTGTGGAGACGCTGATGTATCCTGTATCGTTGGACATATTGCATCAGATATTCCAACGCTTTGGCAAAGTCCTAAAGATCGTCACGTTCACCAAGAACAACTCATTCCAGGTGAGCAACAAGTCATTCAGCTGATTTAAGTCTTTTGATGGACACCTCTTTGAGCCTCATGAGTATAAACATATTTTTGATATTGCCGGCAGAAATATGAACAACCTATAAGACACAAATAATATTCTTCTTATATGTTAAACTTTTTATACTCTTTTCAAAGAAAATAGTATATTAAGTTTGTGCTGAAATGTGTAACGCACAGAAGGATGCGCCGGAGACCCCAAAAGTTACTGCCAGTATGCTTAGAATGACAAAACAAATTGATCTAGCCATGTCCGCCTGCCTGTCTGTCTGGATGTATGTATGCAAACTAGTCCCTCAGTTTTTGAGCTATCGTGATAAAACTTTGCACTGAGACTTATTATTCAAAGGGACAGCACATTGGTCGGAACCAGTCGGATCGGAGCACTATATCTTATAGCTGCCATACAATTCTAAGTCGGTTTTGGCCATAATTTTCAAAGCAACTGCTTTCAATTTCCTTGTAGACTTGAACATCCTTATAACTCATCAATGTTTAAAATTGCAATACGATTGAGTCATAAATAACGAAGATATACGTCATTCAATATTTTGAATAAACAGGTGCATACGATTTTTTAGTGCTTAAGAAATTTCAGTGGTGCAGTTGGCAGAGTGAAAATTGCCTTTAGGTTCGCAAAGAGTATAGAATATTTGGCACGCCAAAGATAATCCTTTCCCAATTGTTTATACTCTTTTCGAAGAAAATAGTATATTAAGTTTGTCCTGAAGTTTGTAACGCATAGAAGGAAGCGTCGGAGACCCCCAAAAGTTACTGCCAGTATGCTTAGAATGACAATACAAATTGATCTAGCCATGTCCGTCTGTCTGTCTGTCTGTCTGTCTGTCTGTCTGTCTGTCTGTCTGTCTGTCTGTCTGTCTGTATGTATGCAAACTAGTCCCTCAGTTTTTGAGCTATCGCAATAAAACTTTGCACAGACACTTATTATTCCAGGGGACAGCACATTGGTCGGAGCCGGCCAGATCGGACCACTATATCTTATAGCTGCCAATACAACTGGAAGTCGGTTTTGGCCATAAAACCCATGTTTTCAAAGCTATCGCAATGAAACCTTGCACAGGTGCTTATTATTCAAACAAACATAACCTTGATCAGAGCCGGCCGGATTGGATGACTATATCTCATAGCTACCATACAACTCGAAGTCGGTTTTGGCTATATATCCCATGTTTTCAAAGCTATCGCGATGAAACTTTGCACATATACTTATTATTCAAAATGTCAGCACATTGATCTGAGCCAGCCGGATCGGACCACTATATCTTGTAGCTGCCATACAACTGGAAAAAAACTTAATATTCTTAGAAAAAAAAAAATAAATGCCACGCGATAAAATGAATTATTACAGCATATGAAAGTGCTGCAGTTGGCTGAATGAAATTTGTCTAAAGGTTCGAAAAGAGTATAAAATCTTCGGCACGCCGAAGATAATCTTTTCCTACTTGTTTATTTTAAATATATATTGAATTAGTAAATGTTGCATACATCAGCATAGTTTCGTTGATCAGTCCAAAGTTGAGATCTTTAATGTGCAACAAATTATCCACATTTGCCAGGTAGTAAATCACATAGTTTAATTATAGGAACTAAAAACCAAAAGTGCTTCTAGCAATTTGCAAAAATCTGAGTTATCTTATCGTATAATTATAACTAATGCCAGCGGAAAATGGCTTTTTATATTAAACTCTGCTTGTGTTCTTTAATCCACACTATATATATATATCTGTATATTTTTCGCTCCCGACAGGCTCTCATCCAATATCCGGATGCCCACTCAGCACAGCAGGCCAAGTCCATATTGGATGGCCAGAATATCTACAATGGCTGCTGCACCTTGCGCATTGATAACAGCAAACTGACCGCCTTGAATGTGAAGTACAACAATGACAAGTCGCGCGACTTTACGAATCCGGCGCTGCCTCCGGGTGAGCCGGGTGTCGATCTCATGCCCACCGCCGGCGGCCTAATGAATACCAATGATCTGCTGCTGATTGCTGCCCGCCAGCGGCCCTCACTAACAGGTGATAAAATAGGTAACACAAACAGAACAATTTCCTTCTATTATCTTTTTCGTTTCTGTGCTTGAAATGCCGTCTCACTCACACACACTCACACACACACACACACACACACACACACACACACGCATTCAAACAATGCTTTGATTTTAGACTGTTTGCCTTTTACACTCGCTATCGATTCGTTTAGAATATAAGCCAGCATGCAGATCTGCAACCGCAATTGCAAACTGACCTCTAACACTCTCTTTGTCCATCTGTGTCTGTTTCAGTCAACGGTCTGGGCCAACCCGGCGTGCTGCCGCCCTTCGCCCTGGGCCTGGGCACTCAACTCACCGGCGGCTACAGCAACGCCCTGCCCAATCTGGCCGCCTTCTCGCTGGCCAACAGTGGAGCCCTGCAAACAGCTGCGCCCGCCATGCGCGGCTACTCGAATGTGCTGCTCGTTTCGAATTTAAATGAGGAGGTAAGTGCCAATAGTCAACGACTCTGTAATGCCACAATTTAAATGAGTAGCGGCCCAACAACGAATACGAATATCCACCCTGCCCACCTGCCCACCTGTCCAGCTGCCCACCTACTCCCCAATACTCTCTATGTCCTGTAATCAGTTTGTATTTCGTCTGTGCATTTCTCACAAAGCCGCTTACTATTCATATTTATACTTTTCTCCAAATGTATTTCATTTTCGTTGTACATTTGATAAAGCGATTACTACACGCCTATCATATATTAGTTTCACATTTTATTTTGATTTTAAAACAACAACCAGAAAAAAAACGTTTCCTATTCAATATTTATGATTTATATTATTTGTAAAACATCTACAAACCAAGCTCTCGCTAACTGACAACAAACTTCTATTTTCTCTTTTTCTCTGTAGATGGTCACGCCTGATGCTCTATTTACCCTCTTTGGTACGTCTGCACAAAACAAAAACCAGAAACCAAAAACATTACACTTAGCTTAAATACTTATATTCTCATCTATCATATATATACATATATATATATATGGCTCAGCTAAGCAAATATCTAAAATGCATCCAATCTTTAGTTGATCTTCTCTCTTCTACCACACTACCCCTTATAATTTGCCTCGCCTTGCCTGGCTGGGCTATTGTCTTCGCTCTTTGCCACAAGCGTAATCCTTGACCACTTTATAAGTAGTTCACTTGCTTATTCATTGAATTTAGACACCGTAGTAATGTAAAGAAGAAAACAGCTGCCAAAAAGTCAACCACTGACAGCGACCAACCCACACATTGTAGCTGCCCTTCTCTAACTCTAGCTCTAACTCTAACTCTAACTCTTCTTCAACTCAACTCAACTGAACTTCACTCCTTACCCTTGCCCTAAGCGTGACTCGTTGGCGTACTTCCGTTTGAAATTTACGCCATTTACGTGCAATCAGGAAAAGTGCCATGAATTATTTATACACATATCGAAGAGACAAACACAGAGAACAATGTGGGATCAGAGGAAGAAAAAAAACAGTTCAAAAGCGATGCAGAAATACACGACAAACAACCAGCAAAATATTTAAAATATTGAACAATTCTAAAAAGAACAGAACAACAGAAAACAGCGTTCGGAAATATTGTCAATACTGGGAAATGGGTTTGTGTTAGGGGTAAATAGCTATAAAATACGTATTAAAACAAAAACCATACTATTGTGTTTATTCAATGCAATTGCAGCTTAACGGAATATTATCTGTTTCAATATTCAGTTCTCGGGAGATGAGTTGTCAAAGGGACCTCGTCGATTATAAATATGAGACCGCCCATTATAGATGACTACTGGGCACAAGCAGCGGGAATATCAGCTTCTGATGCTTAGTAGGAGTCACAGTTCAATAAGCTTTATATGTAAAACGGTAATCAGAACGGCGTAATAAGTTTATTGTACAAGTTGAGAACATCGGGAATGACAAAGCTGAACACCAGCGTATAAAAATGTCATGGCTGAAAGGTGACCAATGCAGCTGCAGCAACGGAAATGCGCATTAAATAACAGCATCTAAACGTTGCTTGAGCAATGCTATTTAAATAATATATATGTATATGCACATATATATATTGCGAAATACGATGCAGCAATGGCAACAACAACAACGAGGGGCTTTCAGTTAGCTTTTTGCCCGGGGCAGCAAATCCATCAAATTGAAATGGAAATAGTTGTGCCTGGGCACAAAATCCCAACGTAATCTTTAGATACTCGACCGCACACTCACCTCAAGCTAAAGACAGCGACATAGAGAGAGAGAGAGAGAGAGAGAGAGAGAGAGGGAGAGAGAGGGGTGTGTAGAAGAAGAAGTCAGGTAGCAGTTGCATATGCAGACGCTGCCTGCTGGCAGTTATCCTGTCATAAGTTGTGCTTACAAATTGTAAAACAATGAAAATGAAAATATATGCACTTGCATAAATCTACACAATCCACACACACACACACACACGCACACACACACACACTCGCACACATTAAAAAAGCATTCAGTGGCAAACGGGCAACAAGTGAAACCGCACTCAGGCACACACTTGCACGGCATCCTGTTGCTCCTTGGTTGCTTCGTTGTCTGCGACATGCTCGTGTGCATGTAAAATTACATGAATTAAGTGCGATCCACGCCGTACCTCCTTTATCCCCCCCTTGCCTCCTTTATCCCCTTGCCCCCTTGCCACCTTGCCAGTCCGCAACAGTTGCCCATTGTTATACAAGCATGCGGCGCTCGCTCTTAGCTCAACTCAAATATATATACAGGACACATGCTTTAACATGGCGCTCCATCCTCACACACACACACACACACACACACACACACACACACGCACACACACACGCACGCACAACAAAAGATTGAGTGCGGAAGTGCATAGCTATAAAAATGTCCATTTATTTAGTTATCATTGCGCTTGTTGCTGTTGTTGCCACGTTGTTGTGTGTGTGTGTGTGTGTGTGGCATATATATATGTGTGCATTTTATACACTCGCACACACACACACACACACACACACACAGTTTGCAGTTTACAGTTTTTGCTGCCTTTACAATTGAAATAAAATTTACTTGTGACTTTTCGTAGCACGTTGTGTCGGGTGGTTGAGTGGTTGAGTGGTTGGGCGGTTGCGTGGTGGGTTTATTGTCTTCTTGTTGCCCTTTTGTCGTCTGTCGTATGCGGCATGTCTGTTTGCCAAATGAATTTAACTAACTTTGTAAAGTTAATGGGGTTTGCTGTTTGAATTGCTGCTTCAACTTACCCCTGACCGAAAACGTTTTGTTTCTTTGTCCCATATGTGTGTCTGTGGGTGGCTGTGTGTGTGTGTGTGTGTGTGTGTATGTGTGTGTGTGTTTGCGTTGCTAGTTTTACTATTTTATTGCAATTGGACTTGACTTTTCACATGCGCTGCATATAACTTGTTATTCCCTTCCTGCTCGCTCGCTCGCTCTCGCATTCTATCTCTCATTTCCATCTCACTCTCAGCTCGTTTTATTTAATTACCAAAATACTTCGATTCCTGGGAGTGCCTGCAGCACAGTTTGTTGGACACATTGTTGCCGTTGCCGTTGCCGTTGCCGTTGCAGTTGTTGTTGTTGTTGGTGTTGATATTGTTGTTGTTAGTGCTGCCAAGTGTGGCGCATAATTGCAGTATAATGGATTTGTTGCCACAACACAAAATGCACTTGCTGCTGCCCTCTGCTTGCTGAATCGCATTTTTGTGCTGCGACAGCACAAAACTTGGCAAACACACACACACACACACACACACACTCTCTCTCACACACACACACACACACACACGCACAACAATGTTAAGTCTGTTGCCGCTTTGTCTCTGATGACATAAAACGGAATGTTGTTGCGGCTTGTTTACCCATATAGACACATGTGTGTTGTCTTTGTTGTGTGTGTGTGTGTGTGTGTGTGTTGTGTCTGTGCGCAGCTTTGTTTGCATGCAAATGCATTTAGTTGGAGTTTAAATACCCAAATATAAACTTTTGCCAAACAAGCGCAACCACAGAGCGGCTGATAAGGACACAAACGAGGACTGCTTGTGGTTTAACCTGCTTGTCTTTGAGTACAAGTGAATTAACTCACCCTCTCCCTCACCCTCATGCATTCACAAATGAATTCATTTCTGTGGTATTTATTTACAAATTGCATTGTATTCAGTCAGCATTTCGGGCTTATCGCTCATAAAGTAAACACAAATTTGCCAAACGCATTAATTGCTTAAAAATGATTATTGCATTTGTTGCTTCGTTTGTTCTTGCTGTTATTGTTGCTGTTGTTGGTGTGGTGGTGGCCTCTATAATGCGCATAAAGACTGTCTGGCCGCATAACCGCACGGGTCGCACAACTGAAGGCAGCTTAAAGCAACTCAGCCACAGTAAATCCTATCAGCAGCTCGTTAGCCACTGTTAAGACTAACTGCAAGCAGCCAACTGCCAGCAGTTGCCTTCCACTTGGCAGTACCCAGTTGGCATTTGCCAGTTGCCAGTTGCCAGTTGCCAGTTACCAGTTGGCAGCTGCCTGCAGTGCTAATAAAGCTTCGATTGCTGATTTAACGCCAAGCGCGCCAGGAGCAAGCGAGTGAAGCGTAGAGCAGAAAATTGTTAGATGTACGAGTATCATACGCCCCGTTGCACACAGCAAGCGAGAGATGTCGATAAGCTGAACGTCTTTTTAAGCGCCTTACTGCTTACTGCTTGCTGCTTACTGCTTACCATGAGCATGGGGGCCTTGACTCGGAATGGCGTGCCAATAGATTTAGATAAACTCGCCAGCGACATGGCGAACGGACAGGACAGGCAGTCTAAACGAGCAATCAGCTAAATGGCAGCGCTAAAATTTTATGTAATAACTTTTGAATTTCCAAGTAGCAGCTAAGCGCAGCGCACCCAAAGACGCCGTCGACCGACCGTGGCCAAGAGTGCGACAGAGTGACACTTGAGGCAAGTTGTGCGACAAACACACAAGCAGTCGACTAGCCTCACACACACACACACACACACAAACACGTATATATATAATATACACACAGAGCGCCTTTTGTTATGTTAATGTCAGCAAGGAGCTGGGGACACGTAACCACAGTTTCCTCACATGGCGCGAACGCCAATGTTTGACGGCCACGTTTACGTGGCAAATTTTGCACTTCAATCATGGCTGGTTGGCTGGAAATGTGTTGCCCCAGCGTTTGTTGTCTACTGCTCTTGGCTAAAAGCTGTTTGCATATCAAATAATGAAAGTGGCAAGCGCAAAGCTTGCAACGCCCCCGCAAACAGCGTACTTCAAACGCTAACGCTTAGATTGATCTGTCGCCCCCGCCCAAAAAAAACCGAAGAAGAAAAAGAGAGCATGCTAACGTTTAAGGGCAGCGACGCAACCCTTTTGGAAGGCACACATTTTATTAGTTTTGACAGCGCTTTGTTGTTGGCCAGCCCCAACGGCTCAATCGAACGACCCGATTGCTGCTGCCCTGCTCAATGCTACGATGCCTTTGACACGCTCCTTAGACACTTGACACATGCCGCATGCCGCATGCCAGTTGGTCTGTCGCCCATTCTAATAGAGCCTATTTCTGGCATCACAACTGTTGCCTGCTTTTTTGCGCCATTCACATTGTTTGACCCTCTTTTTGCATATACAATAAAAACTTAATCAGCCTGCAAATCGTCTGCTGGAACATATTGATGCGCATATGTGTGTATATGGTATATTGGTATTGGTAATCGGCTTATTAGGTTGTAATGGCGTGCTAAAAATGTATATCATTTCCGAAAATATTGTTGAAACGTGTTTAATTGAATTTTTATGAGCTAGCTGCGTTGTGTGTGCGTGATTTTTGGCCGCGCGCCCAAATAATTTCATAAAATTTTATATACACACATGGCAGGGATGAGCGTAAATGTGATAAAGAGTCACGGCCAAAAAAAAAAGGCAAAATATGTGCAAATAATTTCAAATGGGTTTTTCCATAATTTAACAAGTTCCGTTTAAGTGAAATATTATGAATTGAGTTGGGTAGCACTGAGCGCTGAGCGCTACTGCCATGAATGGGATGGCTATGATTGTAACATTTTATGAGAATAATGAACATTGGTTTCCAATCGAATATTTCATCAGTTGAGTATTGCAAAATTGATATACAGAATTTATAGCAACTCAAATAGATCAGCTCACGTTCACTCAGCCATTTCAAGATTCCACGAACTTTATACATATTCTAGATGCCACAAGCCACACGAAAATTTGCATTAAACGACGAACGACTGCGATATTTTTTCATCTAAAATATACGCTCAAACATACGACTAATGGGCCGCCGGGGAATCAGCGAGCGAGTGAGCGAGCGAGCGCCAGAAAGTATGCAAACATATTCAAAGTCAGCCGCATGGCTGTGCAAATATAGCTAAATCTTTTTGCGATAATAAATTATTATAAAGTCTGGCTGGCTGAGGGCGGTCTGCAGTTGTCTTCATGCCTGTAGCCACTTTGCATGGCAACCGGCTGAAGGCAACAGCTACAGCTATAGCTACATATACAACCGCAGCAGCAGTTGCTCACACGCCCCGTTGGACGTCAAGTTGTGATGCTGCTGCTACTGCTACTGCTACTGCTACTGCTACTGCTGCTGATGCTGGTGCAATACTGGCCAGAAGACTGGCATTCAATATGCTTCACAGCCAATGCCTGCCAGATACGTACGATGCTCGTTGGCCCGGCCCGGCCTGACTTGGCCTGTGCCGTCCAAGCTAACTTGGCTCGCTTGGCTTGCTTTATTGCTGCAATTGTTGCTACGCCAAGCCAATTTGAAGCAAACGAAATTTTTCGGTGTTTGGCATAAGTCAAGTTTCAGTTCGCAGTTCTTTCAGGTTTGGCTGCTCTGTGCAGTCAGCCAGTCGAGCAGCCAGTCGACTGTATAAAATGGATTTACTGCCAACTGTTGAACTATGCGTCGTTCCCGCACTATTTACTACCTGCATTTCTATTGCTACTTTTGTAACTTGTTAGCGCTCCCCGCAGCTGGCTGCTCAATAGCGATGCCCTCACTTTTACTGCCACTGGGTCTCTGCAACTACTTCTCTTCGCTTTTTTTTAGCTTTCAGTTTTTTTGGGGTGGGCTAGTTGAAAATTTACTTTTCGCATTATTCGATTTGTTGTCTTGGGCAACCGAGGGCGCCTGCACTTTACATTGTTTGCATTGGGCGTGGAGCGTAGAGCGTGGAGTGTGGAGTGTGGGGCATAAGGCGGTGCTGCGACCTTTTAGCAAGCAACTACTACTATTTTTTATGCTTGATGGCAATTTGCGCCCTGCTGCAAATTTGCCGCTGATTGGCTACACACGGACTGCTGGACCGGGGCTGGGAATAAAGGCAACTTAGGGGCGAGCGTAGTTTCACCTTCGCCTCGGACAGCTGTCAAAGCAAAGTCCAATGACCAATGCAACGAAATCACTAGCAAATGCTGTTGTCCTGCACTTTAAGTATCTTAAAGTTCGCTAGCAGCAGGATGGCGCCCGAGCGCCTCGCTGGACTCGTTGCATATTGCATACTTTGCGGCGTCGCCGCGTAAGTAAAGTCATAAAATACAATTCAATAATAGCAGCAGCGAAACTTAGCAACTACCCAACTACCCAGCGCTAACGTCACACTCACACCTTGTCTGACAGCTGTAAAATCAGCCGCGTGGCGCAACCTTAAAAAGTATGCAGCCGGATACGGTGCCAGAGCCGTAGCCGTAGCCGTAGCCAGAGCTGCAGCCGGAGCTGCCGGCTGAAGCCGTAGCTGGAGTCGGTCGTAAAAAATAGCTGAGAAAACTTATTGAGCTAGTTATGAGTTTCGTACATGATACTAACGGCTCCGTCACGGCAATAATACCTAGCAGCATCAGCTGCACCTGCGAAACGGCTAAGCCAGCAGAGAGAGACAGAGAGATAAAGAGGTGGGGGGGTGGGGCAGGTGTACGGCTGGGAATACCATCCTCGTACACGTTATGGCTTTTTGGTGGTGTGTACAACTTTCGTCCTCTGACGGCAGTAACATTTGCTCGTGGCATAAAACGCTCGTTGCTGTCCGAATTTTCGTGGCCCGCCATTTGAATTGAGCGGCGCTTAAGTCGCGTCTTATGGCCGCGCTCTACTTTGTAGATTGTATCCCCGAATTAAGATTGGGTATGCCTACAGCTACAACTAAACAGTTTCGATATGCTGCAGCAGCAGCAGCTACAATGTGTGTTGGGGCAGCAAACAGAATGTGGCTTTATTAATTTTAACCTGCTTTTTACTGTGATATGTTTAATCTTAACGGCAACGCAATAAACTGAGCTTCATATTAATAATAATCCCAACCTTTTCGCAATTCACAGGTGTATACGGCGATGTGCAACGTGTAAAGATTCTGTACAACAAAAAGGACTCGGCCCTCATACAAATGGCAGAGCCGCAGCAAGCTTATTTGGGTAAGTCAAACATGCCCAAACCGAAACCTTCAACCCACCTTCAAGCCGGCCCACTGGGTCGCCCAAAAGTAATGAAAAATCTGCGCTCGCTGCAGTGGCAAAAGGCGCATCAGATAAAAAAAGGCATAATAATAAAAAAGGGGCAAATAAGACTTTTGCAGCGGAGAAATCTTAACAAGAATATACCCTGTAACCAGTTTATATACATTATATTTATATACATTATATACACACTGCGTGCTCAGTTTTAATATACTTTCAATAAATAGGAATGCCTTACGCTCGAAGTATGAAAAGCCTTGACTAATTACCGAATGTTCCATCATCGATATTAATTACTACTATGTATGGATTAAAGACATGTAGGAATAAGGAATAGTTTTCTTTAACATGCCATTGTTATTTGTTGCCGATATATCACACCAACATAATTTATTCAGTATCATTCGAATGAAATCATTTCCCACATATAGATTAAATAAACAGTTGTGGGTGTTGTTGGTAAAAAATGCATAAGTATGGGTACATATATACTTTGAATGGCCTCCTCCCACTGCGTGTTACAAACATCTTTATTAACCTGTATATCCACAGGGTATACAACAAAATCAAATGAAAGAAAATAAAACAAACATGAAATGCGAGGAAAGACAGCTGCAGCTGCAGCGGCAACTGCAATTTGCAGCTTGTTTAAAATGAAAAATTCCAGCAACATGAAATTCCAAACATTGCATACCTTTGGCAGCCATTGAAGCTTATTGTTCTTGTTGGTGTTGCAGCTGCAAATGCAGCAACCAAAATGTATTAATAATAAAAATTGTTAAACCAAAAGAGCTATACACACATAGTACGCATAGAGTACAGTATACTATAGACTATAGAGAGAGAGAGAGAGAGAGTATAACGACTGCGACGCAGGCTGAGCCGAGCGATTCGGTTGGTTGGCCGTGCACATAAATGAAATTTTATAAGCGCTTTATTACCAGCGCCTGTCCAACACCTTGTCCTGTTGCTTCACTGCCCGACTGGTGCGCACCTCCTGTCAGAGGCTGGCCATCGCACCTGACCCATGCCTGCTCGTATCCGGCGCTTGCTCAGCGGGACATGCCAATCATTTTATTGCATTTATTTGTGTGCACTTTGCCATTGTCAGGTTTCCGTAGTCTACAGTCCAAGCCGAAGCCCAACCCCAAGCCCCCAACGCCACAGCCCCTCTGCCTTTTGGCTGTTTGTGTGCGCATTAAACGAAATGAAAATTGCCGCGCATTGCGAGGCGTTAAGAGCAGCCAACCGACGTGCCAAATTCCACTTTATTACAAACAAAAAAGAGAACAAAAACAGCAGCAGAAAATTGCTGGATAAAACAAGCAGCGCTGACAGCGACACCTTTTCAATTTCAATTTGGTATTATTCCATTTAATACGTTGACAAGCACTGGTCAGAGTCGTCACTGGCTCGTCCATGTCCAAAAAGAATGACGCAAGAGCAGTCGAATTTGTGCCGCCGCTGGGCGCTTAATTGAAAATTGGAAGTGACATCGAGCAGCCTTTATGTATTTCAATTTGCTAGCCTGTGTATTGCGCATACGCAGCGTGGTGCGTGCTGCGTGCTGCGTGGCAGACAGTAGCTTTTATTAGCTGCTTATGGCGACATGATGGCGCTGGCAGCGCATATGCCTCACTTTAAGCAGCTTTCAGGCAACATGCACATAAATAAGCAATAATTTCGAAAACGTACGCAAGCTGCTGACGCTTAAATGCTTAACAAATAATTTGCCTCATATGTACCATATGTGCTGTGTGTGTGTGTTTGTGTGTAATACTACGCGTTTCCTTTTTTTTGCCATGCAGCAGTCATTGTTATTAATAAAGTTTAAATAAATGTAATTAGTGCAATAAACGCAATGCACATGAACAACAGCAACAACAACAACAACACCATCAGCAAACGCTGATCGGAAATTGTCAGCAAATTACACAGCCGACAGCTGGCCAGCATTTATGCATGTGAATATCCACTGCACAAATAAATGCCGTCAGCTTATTTCAGCATCTTTTTTATTGATTTCAATTATAAAAAACAAACACACACACACAACATACAAGAAGAAAAAATAGTAAGCCAGCAGCAGCGGCAATCAAAGCTGGTAGTACACTCTGGCTTTGATGAGCCGTTCAAAATATGCTTTGTGCTGCACTCAATTAATTTTTGCAATTATCATTATGCAAACATGCTGTTCTTTTTGTCGCTTCATTTTTAATCAGGCTGCTGCTACTGATACTTCTGTGCATATTTCAGCTCAAACGCATTCCAACTTTGAGCTGCTTAATGCTTGAGTAGGGGCAGCTATTCTCTTGCACCGCATAGCTTCATTAATTTTTGCATTACTTCGCTTAAGAGCATTGCATATTTTAAAGGCAGACAAGCCGATGTTCAGCCAACGCGTCGTATGCGCATTGTTCATAAAACGTATCAATTAGGCAAACCGCATTATGTATTGCAACTGATGGAACTATTTGCAGATATGCAAACAAAATGTCTAGCCTTATTTGTGGCAGCAAACCAAAGCTATTCGACAAGCAAATTATTGTACGCTCAATGCAAACAAACACACGCACACACACACACACACACAGGCATACATCCAATTGCTGGTGGCATGTGGAAATATTAATGGCGCTGCGTCAACATATAGACTACTAATGTGCCGCGAGGGCTGCCAAATGGCAAACACTTCCGGCTGAGTTTCGTTACGGCCGCTTGTTCAGGTGGACTCTTGCACTAGTTGTGTGTGTGTAGCTGTGTGTGTAGCTATTGCTGTTGCTGTTGCTGTTGGTCGGTGAGTGCGCACTTATGCACTCATAAAATATTTAACAATTCATTCGTTACTTTGCCCAAAACTCTCGCAACTCCAACTGCCAGAACAAAGACGATTACCGACCCCGTCCACTCCAGTCCGACACGGCCCGGCCCAGTCTATTGCCCACCCAGCAGATGTGCTGGCAGCCCACTCCATCTGGCCCACACCATGCATATCAAAGTGTCTCGCAAGAGGACTGTGCGGTGTTTGTTGGTGCGCACAAAATACGGTTACAATTGCACACTCAGCATACGAATTACAGCGTAAAGGCGAACAAAACTTTTTTTTTTTGTAAATGAAGTCAAGAGAACGGAGCTCGACTACGGGGCCAGACAGGCAGACAGACAGACAGGCTGAGACCCAACTCGGACCAAACAAAATGCGACAGCAATCAAGAGCCAAAGCCAAAGCACAAATAGACAAAAACACATCGGCATAGACACAACACACACACACACACACACACACACACACAATGAAAAAACAATAAGCACTGGGCGGGTTTCGCTAGTCCACTCCAGAGGTGTTGCGTGCTTGCATAAGTGTGTGTGGTGTGTGTGTGTGTGTGTGTGTGTGTGTGTGGGAAATATTATAATGGCCATTCGGCCAGGCGACGATGTCGACATTGTGCAAATGGCTCTTTCTGCTGCCGGGCGCGCGCCATTTGTTGTCTGCCGTGCCGGGATTAAGTTTTTGCCCAACTTATTACAAACTATAGACACAACTCTCATATAAATTTATAGGCACACGCACAGCTGCCGCCCACTGTAGATGCCCCAGCGCCTGCTATTGTTGTTGTTGCTGTTCTTGTTGTCTGGGGAATTTTGCGTAAATAAATTGTTGCTGTACAAATTACTACAAAATATTTTGCGTACGCATAAAGGCATTTACAATAAACAAAAACAAACAAACAAACACATACGACGCACACACTTTGTAAGCGTATTAAACATGCATGTGTCTGTGTTTCTGTGTGTGCGTGTGTGTCCATATATTACTGTCCGATTACGCATACGACATGTGAAACTTGTATCTTGAGTGTTGACTAAGTTGTGCGTTAAGTGACTGCTTGCATGACTTAGCGCACGTTGTTATGTGCTTCAAATTAATTGTGTAGAAGTTTTTGATCAACTGACTTTATATACATATATATACATATAATATTGTCACAAATGTTAAGAACAATCAAACTCACCTGAGGCAAGACTTGTGCCTCGTACACAATACTTTTATTATAATTTCTGCGTGTTGGTGGCTTAAGTGACTTAACCCATACAGCCATAAATCCGCCCAGCCGCATCTACAAGTCATTTTGAGGTTTTTGGGTCAACTTTACTTAGTCGTATTTTTGGGACTCTACGGTTCTCTACGGTGCTCAGCTGTGCGTGCAGTCTTTATATTTTTTTGCTTTTGTTTTTGTTGTTCTTAATGCCTTGCAAGTTAATAATGATTTGTTGTTGTTGTTGCTGTTGCTGTTGCTGCCACTGGTCAGGCTGGTAATTAAAACTTTAAGATACTTTTTGAGTTGGAGCCCCAGGCCCAAAGCCACGAGAGCCGCCGAGCGCAGCTGCAGCACATTTTGAAAGGCGCTGAGATGATAGGCAAAGTTGGTCCTTTAGCATTTTTGGCTAGCAGAGCAGAGCCGAGCAGAGCAGAGAGCTAAGCGCCGTCTCTCTTGCCAGCCGCCGGCACATTAATCTTTATTACAAGTGTTTGTCATATATACACGACGCATGTGGCAAAATGGCAGAAGCCTGTGTCACTGCGGCCTTTCGTTCTGTTGTCCTCCGCCGACTGCCTTTTATTTTACAATTTATTATATTTTCAAGCCTTATTTTTTTGTAAAATCATTTAATCCATTAGGCAAACAATAAACGGCTGAGTAAGCATATTATTTCATAATAAAGCATAAGCAAGTTTACTCGATGCCATCTACGCCATCCTTTCCACCCCGCTCCTTGTCCGTGACAACTGCGCAAAATGATAAAATCTTATATAATTTATTAAAATAATGCAAAAAAGGGACAAGTGCTCGGGCAAACGAGATCCCAGCGTGACTTGACAATAAATTGAATAAAAATCGAATCGAAATAGAAATAGAAATAGAAATCACAATCGCAAACGCAATCGCAATCGTAATCGTAATCGAAAACGAATCTAAAAATAGAAACACTGTTTACTCCGCTTAACTGGAATTTGTTGTGCAGCAGCTGTCTGTTTACAACTGAGCCGCAGGTGTTATGACTATTGAGACTACTATGTGAAATAAACGTCGCGACGCCTCGCTGGGATGGGATCTGTTAGATCTGGGACCTGGGACCTGCATGTTGTTGTTGCGAGCTACCAGCTGGCAAAAGGGGCAAAAATATATGTACATATACTATGAAAAAAGAAGGTAGCAAGAGCAAACTTTTGTGGGCAATGCATTTTATTGCGAGTCATTTGCTTGTAAATCACCAAAGGCAGACGACATTGATAAAGTTGCAGTTACATTTTAGTATGTAAATATTTGCCTGCACTTATTGCTGACTTTCAGTCCGAAGGGTATATAGGGGGGCGCCAAAGTAATTTTATGGCTTGTAGCGCAGCATATATATACATACGTATATACGTATATACGTGTATACACATAGTAAATTGCAACTATCACACATGTGAACACGTGTAGTACAATAAGAGCGGAACATGAACTGCAAATATTCCATCACCCACACGAGTTGAACGAGCTCTCTGGGCTGGGCACAACTTTTGCCACTAAATTCATACATTGCCATTCGTTTTAACGTTCTATTTTGTTTGTATTTTTATTTTTGTTCTTTGCAGCCATGTCTCACCTTGATAAATTACGTTTATGGGGCAAGCCAATACGTGTCATGGCCAGCAAACATCAGGCCGTGCAGCTGCCCAAGGAGGGACAGCCGGACGCGGGCCTCACACGTGACTACTCACAGAATCCGTTGCACCGCTTCAAGAAGCCCGGCAGCAAGAACTATCAGAACATCTACCCGCCATCGGCGACACTGCATTTAAGTAACATTCCGTAAGTATTCATCCTCTCTCGTTGTTGAGCAGCAACGACCATCGAGCCATTCGAGTCGAGTCGAGTCGAATCGAATCGAATCGAGTCCTGCCTTGCACAGCTGGAGTTCGTTTTTTCATCAGCGACGCCACGCGGGCAATTACAATTACCGTTATGAGCAGCAGCCCCGAAACTCGAAACCCCCTCAAACAAGGGGCTCAGTCACAGGCCCCAGCTCCAGCTCCAGTGGCAGTGGCAGCCATTGTCAGAGGCAAACGCCCCGCGTCGCTTTGTCTGCCAAATATGACAAAGCGCCCCGCCAGGTTTTATTGTGGGGCGACTGCCGTTTGAATTTATGTGCTTTTGGCCATGCCCCCAGCTGTAGATGTAGCTAAAGCTATAGCTGTAGCTGTGGCTGTGGCCGTGTTTGTACCCGACTGGCTGCCTGCTGTTTCGGTTTGCTGTTTATGCGATATCTATTGACGCACAGCATGCCAATTTAAATCGATAGGTGTTAATTTAGTAAACGAACATTGTTTTCTCGCATATTGCAGCTCATCCTGCACCGAGGATGACATCAAAGAAGCCTTCACCTCCAACAATTTTGAAGTCAAAGCATTCAAATTTTTCCCGTAAGTAAATGCAGGCCAGCAATCTGAATGAAATCGCTTATTAATTGTTAATTTCGTTTGCATTTGCAGCAAGGACCGCAAAATGGCGCTGCTGCAGCTGTCGTCGGTGGAGGAGGCTGTGCTGGCACTGATCAAAATGCACAACCATCAGCTCTCCGAGTCCAACCATTTGCGCGTGAGCTTCTCCAAGTCGAACATCTAGAATCCGATTCGTGGTCAGGTTCACTGAACTTGACTAGGTGCCAATAGCAGCTATGCGCTACGGCAGCAGTTCTTTTGGCAGCAACAGATACAATCTATAATTCGTAGTACAAGCGGCGTGCTGGGCAATCGCCACCACACCCACTTCAACTGAGGAACAGAGGAGCAGGGGAGCAGGGGAGCAGAGGAGCACACCCAACCAATACATACAGCCGATACAACCCGACCCATCAAACAACAAACAACAAACAACAACAGCAGCAACAATCGATGCAAGAGCTCTAGCTACTTATATAGAAGACACACAATCCTAGATCAATAATTACAGTTCCCATTATAAGAAAAACGCAAAACACTTTCACAGAAATTCTAAAACTATAAAAGCAACAAAATTATGAACTTTATAATTATAAATTTCAAATTTGAAATGTAAGACAAACCGAAATAAATGCAGAAACGGAAACACACAAAAAAACAGCCCACTAAACAATCAGCGACGTCGTATAATCATAAGCTTAAAGTTAAAACTATATGTAGTCTATAAGTAAATTGCATTGCAGAAAGGAAAACAAAAACAAAAACATAAACAAATGTAGAATTAGCATTAGTGCACTGTACTGTGTTTTGGTTTTAATGAACAGCAGAAACTCAGAACAAAGGATGCAAAACAAACAAAAGCGAAAAAATAAACAATTTATGTTAAACAATGGAGTAAACATTAAATTTTATTATGTATGAGTATTTACTGTTATTATATTTTAAGTGATTGAAACTTTGATTGATAACTCTAATTTTTACGAAACAAAACAAAAAAAAACTATTGAACTTAAATTGCAAAGCGCATTTAAGCAGTTTTTAAACATTTTTCATTTCGTTAGTGTTACGAGTAATATTAAAAGTAAATCTCAAAAAAAAAAAACACACACAGCAACAACAACAGAAACAACAAACCAATCAACGTGCATACTGACTCTATAAGTGTAATTGAAGCCAAGCAAAATGGCGCTGAAATGTATTACATTTAAATTAAATTAAATATAATAAAAACAACTATTCGGGCGCATGAAGAGAAAGCCCCATCATACATATAGTGCGTCTGTTCGTTTAGCATTAAAAATAAAAACAAAAATAAAAGTAAAAGTAAAAGTAAAACAAAGTTAAGTAAAAAGCAAAAACAAAAACAAAACGCGTACGTAAAACCTTCTGTGTGTGTATATGTAAATGTTGTTAAATTAGCAAAATATATACACAAAAAGAAAATAAAGAAATATATACTGTATAAAGGATATACATACATATGCATACATATAAGTATATATTGAACTACAACAAAAACTTGAAACAGGAAATAAAACAAATTTTAAGCTACGAAAGTAAAATCTCAAAAATCGTAATTATATTTAGGCATAAGCATACCAATATGAAAGACATATAAGTGTTTTTAGCAAAACAAATACAAACAACAACAACAACAAAAACAAAAAGAAAAAAAACTCAATGATTTTTTGATAATTTTACAAAAACCCCACACAACCATATAACACACACAGAAACAGACAGGCACAACTAACTATACACACATCAATGTTTATATATATTTAGAAAGTGAAATTATTTATACGTTGGCGCAAAAGAACAAAAACAAACAAAAAAAAGAAAAGAAAAGCAAAATAAAAACAAAATGATTAATAAACTAATTGTAACTGTAACTGAATGATATGGATTTAGTTTTTAAGCATAAGTAGCAGTGATCGTAATTTAAAATTAATAATTAACAGAAATGGTAAATTTTGAAACATAAAACGTGTACGAAAAGCAACAGTAAAATATTGTAAAATGTAAAATTAAATAGCTTACGGTATTTACAGTTATCGAACAAGTCGCAAGCAACAGCTGCTATTTACATGCATACATACATACAAAACATATATGGTAAAGTATTGTAAACTAAGGACAAATTTGCATGAAGCTCTACAACAACAAACCCAAACAAAACACGAATAGCACACAAAAAGAGAAAACATACATATTTTAATCAAATACATACACATTTCTCATGCAACTCAACTGCTTAAAGTACATTTTT